>JAUNZM010000483.1:1800000-2202850 GCA_033459285.1 Clamator glandarius | reverse complement strand
TTTAGATGAGATCTTAGGAAGAAATGTTTTCCTGTGAAGGTGGTGAGGCACTGGCACAGGTTGCCCGGACAAGTCTGCCCCATCCCTGGAGGTTTTCAAGGCCAGGCTGGATGGGGCTTTGAGCAACCTGATGCGGTGGAAGGTGTCCCTGCCCGTGGCAGAGGGGTTGGAACTGGATGGGCTTCCAGATCCTTCCCAATCCAAACACTTCTGTAACTGCACTGGATGAGGGTAAGTAGCGCCGTGCCCTCCCCCAAGATGGCGGCAGCAGCCTCAGGCGTGGGGGCTGCCGGGAAGGTGGGGGTGTGGCGGCGGCGGCTCCGCCCCGCGCTCTATGAGGAGGTGGCGGGGCGGGCGCTGCGCGGTTCCCGGTGCTGAGCCTGGGCGTGATGGCTCTGCTCCGGGAGGATGCGCACGGCAAGGTGAGACCCGGAGCGAGCCGTGCGGGGGCTCTCCGCCCTCGGGATTCTCCACTTTGGCCTTTTTGCCGTCGGTGTTTGGTTTCCTAGCCCCGGTGTTCCTGGTCCCTGCGGCCGAGGGCGCCGCCCCCGAAGGGGGGAAAAAGAGTGAAAACGGGATGGGGAGGAGGAGAAGGGGAGTGCTGGCAGCAGGGAGGGCAGGTGGAGAGTGAGGCCTGCGGGCAGGAGGGTGTGTGGGGCGCGGAGCCCGGCCTGCTCTGCAGGACCTGGGGCTCGGGAGGGCGATGAAGCCTCGTAGGTGCTTCTGCGGGGACCTGGTGTGCCTGACCGGCCTTCTTGGCCATGTGGCTCCTGTTTCTTAGGCTGTCAGCTGTCACTTCAGGTGTGACTCCTCATCCCTTTCACTGTCCTGTAGCTACCTGGCTGGGTTTTGCTTTCTCTGTGTAGCAGTGTCGAAGCTTGTAGTGCCGAGGAGGCTTATGTCTTGTCTTTGAGGGAGCGGGGGGGTGTTGCCTGATGCTAAGGCTCTCAACTTCTCTGAGGAAATGCAAATCAAATGCTAAAACGGGAACTTTGTGAATGAAAGTCTGTGTTTGTAGATAGTGCTTGGGTTTATTTCTCATGCAGGATGAGCTGCCTGGCTCAGTCTCCCCAGTCTGGCTGGTTTGATAGCTGTCTTGCATAGGGTGAGACAGTCCAGTAACCATCTGAGCTGCCTGTTTGTTTTCATAGTGTTGCCCCTGAATGTGGTTTTGCACTGTGACTAAGCACTTGCAGGAAGGAGACCTCTGTTTTAAGCTGTTAAAGGTGCTTAAGTCTTTTCAGTCTGTGTTTTCTCCAACCTTTTAGAATTGTAGAATGCTTTGCATAGGAAGGGACCTCTACAAGTCATCGAGTCCAACCCCCCTACAGGAGTAGGGACATCTTTAACAACATCAGGTTGTACGGAGCCCCTTCCAACCTGATGCTGAATGTTTCCAGGGATGAGGCCTCCACCACCTCCCTTGGCAACCTGTGCCAGTGTTTCACTACCCTCATTGTAAAAGTTTTTTCTTTATACCAGTCTAAGTCCATCTTTCCTTAGTTTAAAACCATTACTCCTTGCCCAGCCTTTTGGAGGATGTTTTTTAGCTGAATTGAGGGCTATAAATATACCTACTTGGATACGTCTTTTTAGATTCCTTCCTTTCATCTGCTTCTCTTGCATTTACATCTTTTAAAACAATCTTGATCCTGTAGAACTGCAAAAAGTTTCTTGAATGGGTGTTTTCTAGTTATTTGCTTCTAATTGTGAACTAGCTGGTGCTTTAACCTTTCTGCTGTGTGTGAAACTGTTAGTGTTCAATTATCTGGGTTTTTTTAAGAATACTGATTGAATGTTTCTATAGCCCTATGGAACCTGCAGGTGGAGGCGAAGGTAAAACATCAACTGTCTTGCAGCAGTTGGTAACGTTAATTGTTTATGTGCCCTTTCTCGCTTAGCAGACAGGAATACTGGGAGAGAGGGCAAAACATTCCCATGGCGAGGGTGGAGTAGCTTTAAACTCTAATGCTAAATGGCCAAAGATTAACTAGCTTGTTTCAGGTTGTAGGGGTGTCTTAAGATTCCAGCAGCAAGGGGGGGAGGATAGAAATACTCCTATCTTGTCTGTTCCTGTTTACATAAGGAAACGGCAACATGGAATTGGTGTGTGGCCAGTAGATAAAGCCAATGCCTCTAAGGGAAACTTCGTTAGGAATTAGCCTTGAGTAGGAATCTTTGGTAAGTATAAACTAAAAACTGACCCTGAAGTGGTGAAGCTGGAGAGGATCAGGATATGTAGGAAGAGGAAGGGAGGGTGGGATGAGGGCCATTGGAAGTGCAGTGGGAAAGATGGTGTAATCTGTCATGGGAAGGAAAAGGCACTTCAGAAGGTGAGGCAAGTATTGGGACTGCCAAGCTAAGCTTGTGCAAATACCCTGCTATTTCTTAATGTCAGCGGCTCAGTAATATTGTGATGGCTTCAGTTCAACTGTTCTGGATCAAAATACTGACAGAACAGTCAGTGGAAGACTAAATGGTCTGTTACAGCCTGAGACTTGCTGTTATCACTCCTGAACAGTGGTTCTCACCACTGGGCAACTGCTATGCGCTCTGGAAAAAAAACCCAATTGCTAGGTCTTGCTGGAAAACAGCTTCTTTGTGCTGCTGGGCTCAAAAACAAGTAGGGAGTTGAACTGCTAGCAAGGTGGAAGCTACCGAATAAGGATAATGCACTGTCAAAGATGTACATTCTCCATGAAGCTGGAACAGTGGTTTGTGCTGATGACACTGTTTCAGATCCATGGGCGATGAAAAGCACGTGGTGAGGCCGTATTGCTGAGACTCCCCACTGCCAGCTCCGGCCTCACTGCAGGAAGTCAGCAAAACATTCTTGTAGATGCTGACTGTGGCTTAAGGGCTCATTTCTGTTGCAGTTTCCACTTTAGCTGGGCATGCTTCACGTTACAGAAGGCATGTGGGCTAAAAGCACTTAGCTGTTGGCTGTGCTGTGCAGGCAGGCTGCTGTGGCAGGGAGGGTTTGACCTGTGCTGCCAAGAGTCTTGCTTGATCCCTCAATCTGAGTGTGTGGTGGGTTGGGTGGATTGGTTACCAATCCAAGTAACTGAGGAGGTGTCCTGTGTGCTGCGAGGTGGAGCAAGAAAGGCTTTTGCTTGGAGCGTGGGATCCTTGAATGCTAATAGCATCCTTCCCACAGCACTTGCCCTCTGTAAAGAGGTGTGTGACTGCTTGCTTCCTGCAGGGTAATGCAGAGATAGCTCTGACAGGAGAGCTGGGTAATTGGGCCAGCTTATTTCGCAAACAGTGGCCACGGGTGCTCTGGCTGTAGAGACTGCCTTCTGCTCAGTTGGCAGGTGCTGCACTCGGTGAGGAATGCCATTTCAGGGCTGCTAGATTTTCCCTCTTTATCTTTGTTTCAAGCAAAATGATTAAACCGTTGCATCACTGGAGTTCTACAGTCCAAAGGCACAGATTTGGGAAAGCATTTTCTGTAGCGTAAGTAGCAATGTGAAGACTGCACGCAAGAAGACTGGTTTCATTTTGCTGGATGTTTGTAACTCTGACTAGTTCAAGGCTTTTCCAGCAGTGTTAAGAGATAACAGCAAGTCTGTCATGAAGGCTGCAAAAATCAAAGCTTCGCATCTACTGTACTGGCTCTTCACTGCTGCATGTCTGCTGTGCTCTTCCAGATGTATTTTTAGTATCTTGATTAAAGGGAACTTAAGCTACTTGAACTGTATTTCAGTTATATTCAGCACCAGAAACTAATGCTACTTACATCTGCTGGCCAGGTACTCTGAAAGCCTGCTGATTAACTTCTGGATGCTGAAATGAGGCCCTCTGGAACTGAAGGTTCTCTATAAACTGCCAGAAAACACCATGATCTTTTAGTGCTCTCTGGAGAACGCTTAAACTGGCTTAGTGCTCTCTGGAGAACGCTTAAACTGGCTTAGTGCTCTCTGGAGAACGCTTAAACTGGCTTAGTGCTCTCTGGAGAACGCTTAAACTGGCTTAATTAGAAAGACTGCTCTGCCCTTGTGGAATGACTCCTTGTTCCTTCTGAGAGCCTAGCTGTGTGGAAAACCCCTGAATTAACCTGACTTGGAGAACAACTAGATTCTTATTTTGCTGGCAATTGAATGTTGTACACAGTGGCTGTACTGGCAGATATCTTTTTGTTAGGGTGCAAAAGCAACAGCGAGTCATCCAGAACTGATGCTAAAGGGCAGAATTGTAAAAGCAGTTCAGGCCATGCAGAAGAACACAGTGGCTGCAGTGGTTGAAGGCATTTCCTTCTAGTGGGCGCTTGCAACTGCGAAGATGTGTTTGTGTTGGGTGAGGCCCAACCAGAAGCTTTTGTCTGTCAAGCTGAAGCTTGTGGTAGCTGATGGCCACCACTGGGTTGTACTTAAATGGTTCATTTTTCTTTTTTTTTTTTTAACATCTCTAAGCAAGTAATGTAAAAGTCTACCTGGGAGTGGTCACAGTAATGCTGTCTGATGTATCTTCTCTTGGACTTGAGATCAGATGATAATCACACTGTCTTAATTAATACTGTAATATATATTTTAGTCTTCTGGCTATGACACCTAGAAACATTAATCAATGTGATGACTGGAGGGCTCTGCTTGATGTCTTGTTCTACCTTCCAGGTCAGACAGTTGTGGACAGTTGTCGCTGAACAGGGAAGAGTTTCTATTGGATGTTCAAGAAACCCCAGGGATCCCAATCCAAGTAACTGAGGTGGTCTGAGCCTAGAATTGGAAGGCATCAGAGCAGCTGTAACAGTTGCTGTAGTTACTGCAACCCAGCAGCCTTTAAGTTGTTTCTGAGAAGGGGAATTGGGAGGTGAAAGTGGCAACGCTGCTGAGTTTGGATGAGGGTTTCAGTTTGCAGCCAGACCCAGCTGCTTCCCCACTGTGCTGCTCTAGTGGGCATGTGCTGCAAGTAAGGAATAATATTTTACCAGCTGCTGAGCTTGGATTATATCCCTGCCCTGAGGATGTTTGGGACAGTTTCTGGTAACTGGGTTAGGAAAGCTTCAGTTCTCTTGCCCATGGCCTTGAGTGCAGGGAGGAAGCAATGATGCCTAGGCACGGCAGGCTAGAGAGCTGAGCTGGAGTGGCTTCCTGGGCAGGTCTTGGGCTGGGTGCCTGCTGTGATAAAGGAACAAGCCTGGGCCCTGGAGGTGAAAGTTTAATTCCTCTGCTTTGCACAGCCTTCATGTGACTATAAGCAAGTTAGTCTTCATTCCTGGTTGTAGGAGGGATGGTAGAATGGAAGATCCTGAATGATGAGCTGCTATTGTTGCAGGAGCAGATGCTTATGTTGACCAAGGGCTAGTGAGGAATGTCTGCTCTAGGTGCACTCTTAGAGCTGTAATAACAGAAGGGGGGCTTCTTGCTTCCAGTTCATTGGAGAAATGCTGCCCCAGTGCTTCCTGTAAGGGCAGCAAAGCTCTTTGTCCTCCTGAAGGCAGCGTGAATGCTATCTTTGTAGTCTAAGCTATGCTGCTACAATTGTGTAGGTCTCTGGCCTGGAGTTAGGAGCCCACAGTGAACTTCACAGGACTCGAGCACACCAGTGGTTTTGTAATCCTCCGTTTCACGTGGCTTCCAGTCCTTCACTGAAGGACAGAGTAATCCTATACTGTCTTCAAACAGTGGTAGACTTGGTGTTTGAGCCTACAGTGAACTTTAAGTATAGACTGATTCATGTACACTTGCAGCAGATATTTAGGGTAGGAGAGATACAAGAGTTTCAAGACATGTGAACTGCTTTAATCCAACAGAGCAGTACCATCCTATGTCTGTATGTGCCCATACCTTGTGCAGGCAACTACCAAGCATGGGATGATGTGTGTGGGCAGGATCTAATCACAGGTTGCTTTCTTTGCATCACCCTAAAAGTTCACAAATTCAGGACTGGCTGATTTGTGTAATCCTTTCCTTGGTTTAGCTGAAAGGAAGCAGTTTCCTTTGGCTTATCGTACTTTCCAGACTCAGCAGTTCATATTGTTAGCACTGCTGATCCTGTTTGGACAGTAAAGATAAGTAAGCAGGATGCAAAACACTGGCATCTGCATCTCTCTGCTTTGGCTGCTGGTGTTATCTGGCTGGGAAACACTGACTGACTTGCCTTTTTAGTTGACAATGGGCAGGGAGCTGTGCTCCCAGTGGAACCGATAGTGCCCTTCTGCTTATCCTTCCTCTAGTGCTTGAATAGGGCAGCCTCTGCCTGAACCAGTGTTGGTGACCTCTGAACCATGCATCTTGTCCTGTTTGGTCTGAGCCTTCCTAGCAAGTCTTCAGATCACACACCCATGGGGGCATATAATCTTTCCTATAAAGTGGCTGGAGAGAAGCAGCTGTTCTGTAGGAGTCCTACGATGTCCATTTGCACGTGAGCAGTGCTGGAACTGCGAAGAAATGTGTTCCAGGGCACACTCTGTAAGCTCAATGTCCATGCCTGCAGCCAAGGCAGCACCCAGGGTCAGATAAAAACCTTCTGCCCTACGGAAGTGAGAATGGGAAGCTCAATATGCTGTGTAGAAGGTCTTTCCATAATCCTTTTTAAACCTTATGACTGTTTTGGCTGAAGTACCTCCTAACTCTGGTTAACAGCTAGCGTGCAGCAGTCTTTTAGTGTGGTTAGATGGATGAGGGTACAGTGACTAGGGTACCCCACGGCCTGATGTAGCAGTAACCACCAGTGGCAGTGGGAATCCAGACAGGGGCAGTCTGGATAGAGGGAAACGCATGCTGGCCTGACAGCCATGGTCCTAAGTAGACAGCCGGAGAGGCTTGTCTGCTGGATTATGGCTTGAGTACACAGATAGCCAGGCTAGTGGGAGGGAGTCTCCAAAGCTTTTGGAAGCGAAGCTTCACCTGATAAAGGGCAACCTCTCAGCAGTTCTTATGCAGCTTTACAGAAGCTTAAGGCAGTGTAAGAGCCGTCTGTGATGTGACAGGGTTGCTCAGATGCTGTCTGGCACTGTTTGCTTAGTGGCTTTGGGGCTGAAACTTGTGCATAGCTGATGGTCAGAGTGAGTTCCTGGTTGGTGGGTTCTGTGCACTCTGATGCTGCAGGGTGGTGAAACAACACGGCCCAGTTCTCATGCTTGCTTTACTGGGATGGCATTTGGAATTACCTTTGTAAAGGATAACCTCAGGATTCTATCTGGCTCTGATGGTTACCCTTCAGCAAATTTCCTATGTTGTGACCTTGATCTCTTGCAATTTCTCCCTTACGCAAAAAAAGAAGAATGATTTGTGAAGCTGCAGCATTGAAGGGAGGACCTCGTAGAAGATGGATTTTGTAGCACAGGAACCAATGTAATGCGATAGGATAAGTTTCCTGCATGCTTCTGGAATATGGATGACTGTGCTGGCTATTGCTAGTGTCAAGTAGCTCACAGAATCCATAGCTACCAAGGAATTGACTTTTATGTGATGTAAGAACTAGATGTATGCATTAATTCTAATTTCTGCTGGATATGCCAAATTTTTTTTTGCTTACTTCTGAGGTGCTGTAGAGAATTGAAGCCATTTGTCTTCAGTGGTTGACCATAAGCAGTGAAGTACGACTTGGTAAAGGAAGTTCAAATTGTAAAGCAGAGGGAGAAATGAGCTGACCATGCTGAATCTTATGGCTTGTAAGTGCAGCCTGGCCATTTCCCTGGCTTCCCAGAACAGGGTGGAATTTTGAACATCAAGGCCTCGTCTGCTCCGAGTCAGAGTGCTGTCATTGTGAGGAACATCCAGTGAGGATGTTGATGGAGTGTAACCTCAAGCATCTTCAGCTGAGAGGGTTATTTCACTGCTCTAGAAAAGTTTTAAGTGTGGCTGAAATTGTATTTAGGGAATAAGCTGTTGGGATGAAGAAATAAGTCCCTGAAGGAAGATGTTGGCTCTGTTCAAGGCTTGTCTGAAGTGCTGGGAAGGTGAGTCTGGTCTTTATTGAACCTGATATGCTCTGAGGCCTCCTGTAAAGAATCCATCTCAGTGTGCTCCATGCTCAGAAAACCTCTTTCCAGCTGCGATAAGTGGAAACAAATAGCATTAAATTGTTGCCAGACACAAAGCTCTGTCTAGAAAGGATAAGACAAGACCTGGATTAAGGAGAGGAAGAGGCTTGCAATTACAAATGATAGATAGCTTTTTATAAGGGAAAGTTCAGATATCCTTGAGGCCAGTTTTTATACCACCTTACTGGGGCGTTCTATATCAGTGAGTGTGCATTCCAGCAGCAATTAATAACCTGATGCCAGATATCCTGAAAAAGGTGCATACACCAGTGTTATTGTGTTTTGATCCTGTTTCTGGAAAGCAGGTAGCACTTAGACTTGATGGGAGCCTAAAAGGATTCATTCCCCATTTTTCCCTGAGGGCAACTGTTCTGCCACATTGTGGAGGCACAGGATAATGAAAAGAGAATACTAGGGTTATTGCTATGATCTAAGTGGCATAAAAGGCTTTGGCTTAATGTGCTCCAAGAAAACCAGCTGGAAAAGTACTGGGAGGAGTATGCCTCTTTAGAGAGAAGACTTCCCAAATAACTCTAGTGTGAACTCTAACCATTGGTTCTTCAGACTTTAAGGTAGCAAGGCTTTTCCTGTGCTTGGAAGGGAGGGCTTATCACAGGTGGTGTCAAGGCTGTTGTGCTTGTCCATATGCACTGGCATTTGCTATTTTTTTCAGTGGTGTGGTTCTTGTTGACAGCTGGTGACTAGTCTAGCTTCAATAAACCTATCTGATGCTAAACTAAGGCTTATGCTCTGATTTCTGTTGCAGCTGAGGTCTGTGTCTGTAGACCTGAATGTTGATCCTTCTCTCCAAATTGATATTCCTGATGCTTTGAGTGAAAAGGACAGAGTGAAGTTCACTGTGCACACTAAGGTAAGATCATGGGGTAGAAAGTGGTCTTCATAAGTGTTAATGCAAGTATATTCTGTATTTGCAGTATACGTACCTATAAAGATGGGCTTGGCAATGAAGGAAATCTAATTAGTTGAAACTTTTTCACTTAAAGGTGGCTGGAGGGTGTGTGTATATCTATATGCAGAAGCTTCAGGTTTCCTAAGACTTGGACACTCTATTTAGAACCACAGTAGCTGATACACTAGGCTGCCTTTGCTGAGGAATCCTAGCTTGACACCAGAAGGCTGGCGATAGGGGTGGGGAAACCAGCTACTGTGAAACTTGACAAAATAAACTGCATTAATGCTGTTTCACAACAGTGCCTTTTCTTAAAATAGCCTTCTTAGTAGTAAGGCTTTCAAACTAGTGCCAGCTCAGCTAAAAGGGAGTAGGCGAGGCTTTTACTAGGCAAAATAGCTTCCTCTGGGAAAGTACAGAACTGTTTCTAAAAGCACTAATTTACAAAACAGTAGGGCTTCTATATCTTCTCTTCCAGACTACACTGCCAGCTTTTCAAAGCCCTGAGTTCTCTGTTACAAGGCAGCATGAAGACTTTGTGTGGCTGCATGACACACTCATTGAAACCGAAGAGTATGCAGGACTTATTGTAAGTACTTGCTAAAAAAGTGTAATTCTAAAGGAAAAACTACGGTGATTTAAAGTGCAGACTAGCAAGGGCACAAAATTGACTTTACTAATGTTAGTATTTCATGACTTGGATATTCCCTATACTTCCTTTTGCCTTAATTCCCTAACAGCTTGAGTGCTATGGCTCTATCTTAACTTTCTATATAGCTTGGAGCAGCAAAAAAAGCTTGATGCTCTGTGGTGATATCTGCTCGTAGATAACACAGTGGAACACTCTAAGTATAGCTGCTTTTATTTTCTGGTTCTTTAGGAGGCCCTGTGGGCCACAGGAGATGTCTGGCTGTGGGGTGGACTACAGAAGCTGTTCCTCTCAGTTGAGTTCACTCCTAGGGCAGAGCTAGCACAGAGCTGGAAGAGACAAATGGGGGCCAAACATGCCTGTAGAATTCCTGGGTGTAGAGCCTTGCTGGCTTGCCATGATCAGGCAAAAGGGCCTCCTGGAGAAGGCTAGAAGTGATTTTTGGAAAACTTCATTTGCTAGTGTCTATCACTAACCAATTCTTTTACTAGATACCTCCAGCACCTTCAAAGCCGGACTTTGATGGTCCCAGAGAGAAGATGCAGAAGTTAGGGGAAGGAGAAGTGTCTATGACAAAAGAAGAGTTTGCCAAAATGAAGCAAGAGTTAGAAGCGTAAGTAAAATTAGTCTGCTGCCAAAAGCAGGATGTAGGGAAGCTATTTGGGAGAGCAGCTTAATTGGTGGTGACTGATCTTGAATGTGACTGGAAGGGTGTTTACTGCTGCATCATCTTTAAAATCCTGGAGCTGGGGTGTTCCCTGAAGTTTCTCTCAAAATGGAAAGCTTCCTAGCTAAAGAGATTGGAAAGTGCTTCTCTATCACTAGCTAGGTGTTATTTAAGTGTGCTGTTGAGTATTTTCACTAGATAAATTTAAAGCAGTTCCTTGTACACAGAAGAAAGCAGTACAAGAGGGTCTCAGTCTGTTCTTTCCTTTCAGTGAATACCTCGCTGTATTCAAGAAGACTGTATCATCACATGAAATATTCCTTCAGCGGATTGCTTCTCATCCTGTGCTCAGCAAAGATCGCAATTTTCATGTTTTCTTGGAGTATGATCAGGATGTAAGACGTTTTTATTTTTTTCTTTTCTTTCAGTGATGCAAGGTGTTGGGAGTGGTGTCCCTTTTCTAGGCACAGTTAGAATGTTGGGTAAATCTATGTGCAGTGCCAGCAAACAGGTATTGCCAGTACTTCTATGAGATGAGTAAAGGATGAAAGTCTGACCTTTAGACCTCTTTCTGCTATAAATTGCAGTGTTTCTTAATCCTAGTCAGATTGGTTAGGAAACTTATGATCCAGATGTACCTGTGCTGTGTTGCATAGTTCTAAAATGGAAAAATGGAGGTGTATTAAAAGTAGTGCTGCATCTGTTTTGTTAAAACAAGTTGTGTGGTGGATTGTGACCCAAGATAAGTAAGTAAAGGCTGAGCTGTTTCTGCAGAATGGGAAAAATCTGTGGCACAGAATACTTGAACAAGTTCAAGTCAAGCTATTGGCTTCAGGAGCCTTCTTTGTACAGGTCATGTAGGTGTTATGGAGAGCTTGGAAACTGGCCTGCTCTGTCGTATGCTAGATATAAATGGTGTTAATGGAGTGTCAAAATCATCACTTTTTTACCACCTTGGGATGACTTTAAAACTGTCCTGGCCTCTCTGTTGCAGCTGAGTGTTCGGAGGAAAAACACGAAAGAGGTGTTTGGTGGCTTTTTAAAAAGTGTGGTGAAGAGCGCTGATGAAGTTCTCTTCTCTGGAGTCAAGGTAAGGTGACTGGTTTACCTCTTACTTAGCCTAATGTTGATGGTTTCTTGCTACATGCTCCAGGGAAGTTGTCTGCCTCAGGCTTACTCTGTGTGAGGCTGTTGCTAATGCTAACCTTCGTTGTTGCTGCTATCCCAAGTTGGATGGAGTAGCCTATGTTAATTTTGACTCCTATAGGAATAAGATATTGAAGCTAGAGGCAGTTTACAAATTTAAGAGGATATGTAAAGGTGCTGGTGAATGCACAAGAGCTGTCTTAACACCTGACACTGATGGGGAGGAAGGAATCGCACTTTCAGCAAATGTGCTTGTGACTTCTGTCTACTTTGGAGCTCTGAACAAATGTGATTTATGGCTTTCTGCTTGCATTAGATGAAATCAAATACCAAAGACTGCTGTAGCTAGTCCAGCTTCAGCTTTTCTATCGTGTTTCCATGTTAGCTCTTTCTAATAGACTTGCTGTCCTAAACACTATCTTGAAATGTCACAGTACGTATACTGTTTGTGGGTGTGAAGCAAGCTTGTAAACTGGTCATTGCTTAGCTAGTGTTGCAGCGGGCCTGGGAAATAAAATTGTAGCAGTTGGTAGCCCTCTTATACCAATTTACTGGTTGCTTCAGAGAACCTGCAGCGTTGAATAGTTGAGTGTCAAGTCTGTCTTCACATCGTCATGAAGAAGAAACTTGCCAAACAGCTTAGCTTTACAAAGCCTTGGCTCAGTGTCTTGTCTTGAATGCTGCTCTTCAGCAGATATTTGACATAAAGCTCAGGTAGCTATGGTTACTTAGCCCTTCCCAAAATAGGGAAGAGCTTGTATTCTGCAGTAATGGAGCTGACTTAACAGGTCATACTCTCTTTCAGGAAGTAGAAGACTTTTTTGAGCAAGAGAAGATTTTTCTTGTAATCTACTACAGCAGAATCAAGGATGCATGTGCAAAAGCAGATAAGATGACAAGATCTCATAAAAGTGAATCTTTTCAAAGACCTTTCTAAAGGCCTTGCAGTCTTGCTGATTTCAGCCTGAAAACCTTGTCTTGTTCTTGCAGATGTTGCAGATGATTATATTTATACTTCAGCTTGCATGAACAGCCTGGCATTAGAAGAACCTACAGTTATCAAAAGGTAAGCAATTCTAACTGTTCATAAACATATTCTCAGTCTGGGAATATCAAGTTTGTCCTGAAAATCCAAGGGTTTGAAAAATAGCTGTTCTGAGTTTCTTTTAATTTCCAGCAAGTGGTATTGAAACTTTCTTCCTCTCTTGAGTAGCAGACCTAAAGCTGTCAGTTGGATCTGACTTAACTGGCTGATCTTCTGCCAGTTGTGCCCTGGAGCTGAATTGTGCTGGTCATCAAAGCTCATTCTAAACAAAAGTCTCCTTGAATTCTTGTTCAGGTTACAAAGTCCCAGAGAATATGGGAGTAGGGGGCTATGAGCCTGTGTTCTAAAGTGCTATGAAGTACAACCACAGTTTATGCTAAGCCTGTATTATCTTCTGGAACTTCAAAGGTCCAGAAGACAGTGCAGGTTTTTTAAAGCTACGGAAGCCTCATCACCTTTTCTGAGCTGAATTTCTCCACCTCTCTGAGCTTTGCTATCAGTTTACCAAGACCTTGTTAAAGTATATAGCTGAAGAAACAAGGCTGTTCATCCCTCTTGGAAAGCAACAGCAAGGTAATTCTCCACAAGACCTTTCTGATAGGGAGATCAGCGTTACTTTAAATAGTGTCTAGCTGTTCAACTATTACTCTGTTAGGCTGGAATCGGCACCACTTACACTGAACCTTTTGTCCAGGTCTTTGCTTAGACTAGATTTCTTCTCAGGTGGTTGTCTGTGTCTGTATGGAGAAGTAAGTTCCAGCCTTCAGCTTTTTAGTTTCCTGGGAGTAGCTTCTGGCATTTATCAAACTAAAAGTATCTAAAACTTACTTCTGCTATTTTTTCCCCTAGGTACTTGTTGAAAGTTGCTGAGCTCTTTGAGAAACTCAGGGTAAGAGAAGCTTTGGGAGGGGAAAAAGAATCTCTGAATCTGGATGTTGCTATATCCTGTTACACGCCAACTATTTGATCTCTTCTGCAGAAGGTAGAGAGTAGAGTTTCGTCTGATGAAGACCTAAAGCTCTCTGAACTGTTGAGATACTACATGCTCAATATAGAAGCTGCAAAGGTGAGAATGGTTGTTTGGTTGGTTGTTTTTTTTAAGCTTAATTTTATTACAGGCATCATGACTTTCTTGTGGTATTCCTTGTGCATTGAGAAGATAGGACAGAGGACCCTTCTTTTACTGAAGAAGCCTGGCACTCCTGAATCACAGGAGAATATAGGATCTATATATTGGGTAGCTGCAGTCCAGCCTACTTACAGAAGGGCTGTTTAAGATCTCAGGTAAGTTTCTTTGGCATGTAGAGAGGAAGAACTTAATAGGTTTCTGTAAGTAAGCTAGAACAAACAGAATTTGAGTCTGCAGTGTCATTCTGACCCTTCCCCTGCCTGAGTACTCATGACTTGTCAGTAAAACCAATGGTGACTGATGAAAAATCCTGATGTGAATCCCAGTCAATTAAATACTTACTAATGTTACTGTATATCCATGATAAGGCTGTTGGAGTCTAGGCTTCCAAGAGGAGTTTAAGTGGCTGTGACTGTAAAAGCCTTGCCAGCAGCTGTTTTCTAACTTATACTTGGCTTGGCAAGGGGATGACTATGCTGAGAAATGGTATCTAGATGTAACCTGATGGGTCTCTTCATCTAGTGTTGTAACTCTAATGTCATATACCCTGGAGCATTCACTGCAGGCTCCCTCTATGTGGTTTGCTGCTATTTAGACATCAAAACAGTGCTGCAGCTAGAAAAGAAATTGGCAGAGAGCTGTACTGCTTCTTGTGTCTAGGTTTGCATACTGCTTCAAAATGCCAGGTCTCCAAAGAAATAAATAATAGTGTGTCCCTTACTGGAAGTAGACTGAGGGAATTAAGTGCTATTACTCCTGGGTGGAGAGACCCACTTTATAGAAGGATAAAGCTACTTCAAGGGAAGCAGTATTGCCTCCAATAGCCCTCAGTATTCCTTGACTGAGGTGCATATGGCTGTCCTGAATATTTGATACTTCAGTAGTGAAAAGGAGCTGTTGCAATGTTAAGAGCAGAGCAGGTTAAATAGCTTGTTGGAAGCAGCAGAATCTGGTGCTGAAAGTGAAATCTCCTGCTGCGAGGGTAGTTGTAACCTCAGTTTGGGAAGTGGTCCTCCTAAGGTTTTGATATGCTCTCCGTGTCTGCTTTCAGGATCTTCTGCACAGACGCACAAAGGCTCTTATAAACTATGAAAACTCGAACAAAGCTCTGGATAAAGCCAGGCTAAAGAGCAAGGATGTCAGGCTGGCTGAGGCACATCAACAGGAATGCTGTCAGAAGTTTGAAAAGATTTCAGAATCTGCAAAACAAGGTAAAACAGGGCTTTGCTGTGTTTATGCTGAAGGGAGATCCAGGTCTCCCTCTGATCTTCATCTACTGAAGGCTTCTGAATACACTCCTAAAGCAAATAGTCCTGACATCCTTAAGGCAGTATAGATGCCTGTAAAATTTAATGCAGCTAAACATTAAGAATAATTGTCTGAAGCAGAGCAATGTTACTATTAGACCAGCTTTAATTATAAGTCCATAGTCTCTGCTTTCCAGACTGAACTCTTGTTCTTGGCCTCCACCTGAAGGTAACTAGTTGGGCTTCTGGTTATCTCCATCAGAACTGTGCAAACAGGCTTTTGCTCTGTCCCAGTACAGCCGAGTGCCTCAGTTTCCTTGCAAAGGCATCTACTGTAAGAACCACAATATAAAACATGAAGCGTGGTTTCATGATACATGTGCTGCTCCCTTAATGTTCTTAGTTTTTAAATGTTCTTCAAAGCTTGTGTGGCTTGCTTCTATTTTTATTCCAGCTATCTTCCTACAAATCCTTTGTCTTAGACAAGCTGTCTGTGTTCTCATTGAGATGTCAGTGACATGTGATGAATGCATCTTCTGGCTAGAAGCATAGACTTAATTCCTGCATCTTTTTGTGATCAAATACTGTAACTAGAACTATGTAACAGAACTTGGGAAACGTAAGGGGCATTACTGAATGTTCAGTCACACTTTGTACATCTGTCTTGTCTTTGTTCTTTCTTTCCTACAGAACTGATGAGCTTCAAACAGAAGAGAATAGCAGCATTCCGCAAAAACCTAATTGAAATGGCAGAACTGGAGATAAAACATGCAAAGGTGTGTCTTTTTTTGGAATTTAGCAGGCACCGCTTGAGAGAAATGAGTAGTGTGTGATTTGGAGGTTTTGCTGGCTCCTCTTAAAAAACTATAAGACGGAACAGTTGGGCTCCTTAGCTGAAACCTGAAGAGGGGAAGGAAAGGAAGTGAAAATCTGTAGGTGTAGTGCATACACAGAAGAAATGCTGACAGTCTTATCCCTCCCATGCTGAAAGTCTGAGCAGGATTAAAGTAGGCTGTGAAGACCACACTGTGCACTGCCAGCTTGAGCAAGGAAAACTGCACACAGGTTATGAGGTCTGCTAATTTAGTGTAGAGAACAAAGCAGGAAGCCATGGGAAGAGGTAACTGCATATTCAGCTTCTTTTGAAGAAAAGTCTAATTTCCTGCTCCCTGAAAGTCCTGGACTTCACTGCAGGTAGCTACTTCACTGCTGAGCTTGTGTGACATAATTGGCTTGACAGTGCTGCTCAGTTTGACACACTTCAAAACTTACTACTCTCTCCCTTGCCCCTTCTTCCCACAAACCAAGTCATGGATGCCAGCCCACAGGAAGAGGCAATTGCAGATTCTGATCTGGTTTTGATGCTTTACTGCTTAAAAGCTTTTCTGTGCAGTATAAGCTCTTTAGCATTGTCACTGGCTACAAAATCCTGGGAGGGACCTACTGTTTTGGCAGCTACTTCATTGTGGAAGGCAGGGTTTAAATTATCAGATGTACTTACTTGAAGCTAATTCTTTTTTCCTTTCCAGAACAATGTCTCTCTTCTGCAAAGCTGCATTGATTTATTGAAGAACTAAGGCGCCTTATTCTGAAAATGTGAAAAAACATCAGTTGCACTCAATGACCAGGGGAAACTTATTGGCTTAATTTCATTAGCTTAAATATTGTCACTGAGATTGTTTGACTAATGCTTAAATATTTTGGTAGTGATATGTTGACCTTCCTGGTATAGATGAGAGCTGAATTATGTATGAATTGTCTGGATGTAGCTAACATCCTGCTGGTTGATAACTCAAAATGAGTCAAATGTAAGAAATCAATTTGCTGTTGACTGACTTAATATAGCAGAAAATGTTTTCTGAAGACTCCTTTTTTGCAGGATCATAAAGTAATCTGTCTCTTCATAGCCCAAATATATTTAAAACTTGCAAGTGGGAGTGACTTATGCAAGTGTAGTAATTTTCTAAAGCAGATATCTTAACATTCCACTTCCCAGGCCGATTTCTACTACAATATATTTTGGATTTCTATAACTACATTCAGTATTTGTACACTTGGGCAATACAATGAATAAAAATGTCTGATACAGAAGCTGTTGTTGTATGGCAAGATTTTGTGTAGGATGTGAAATGATAGACTGAGTTTTCAGGCACAGACCTATCACAAATTGCTCATCACCTGGATCTTTTCATTTGGAGCTCTGTACATAAATATTTGACTCAATATGCTTGTTCTTTGGATGAGTGTTGACATGAAATCATGTCAGCTTCTCCTCCTCTACTCTGCTCTCATGAAGCTCAGCTGGAGCCCTGTGTTCAGTTCTAGAATCCTTAGCCCAGGAAGGGCATGGATCTGTTAAGAGCAAGTCCAGAGGAGGCCACAAAGTTGAAGAGAGCTGGTAGGTAGCATCGCTGTCACCTGTAGCAGATGGTATGTAAATTCCTAGCCACTTGTCCTGGTGGTCCCGAGCTGGACAGCTTGTGGAGTCATGGAATGGTCTAGGTCAGAAGGGACCATGACTATCATCTTGTCCAACCCTTCTTCAGTGAGCGGGGACAAAATGCTGGCAAAGCTTTAGCTTTCCCTAGATATTGCAGAGTGTGCCTCTTGCCTTAAGTTCTAGCTGCTTCATCCTAGGCTCTGCTCCTCTGCCAGCTGTACCAGGATGAGTTTCTAGTGTGCTGGGGCTCTTGGAAGTCATGATTGCTTAATGCCCTTTTGCACCTATTGCCCGTGGCACAGGATAAGTAGCATCTTGCTTATGCTTTTTCTTACAGTAAAATACTGTTCTATATTGGGTCCTTATGAAACCACTGCCAGAAGCTGAGTGGTTATTGGAAATTAAAGTCAGTAGTGAGGAACTTGCAGCCTATGCACCCAACTTTGGACTGAGTCGGAAGAAGCCGAGCTTTGATTCTGTTTATGCTAAAACCTCTTCAACTTGCTTCAAAAGCTTTTCTTATTTTGCTCCAAGGAAAGGTGCAGCTACATTAGTACTTCTCTGACAACAGCATGTCCTTACTCCAGAAGCAGTCTAGACTATGGTGGTCTTCAGGTACTGCCAGTAATGATACTTGAAGCTTTAAAAGTTTGACCTTTATAAACATTTTTAGAGCTTTTTTGTGAGATGTTTGTGCTCTAAATTCTTGACATAGTTTGACTTGTGTTAAAATACTAATCTGATCAGATTAAAAGTATGCAAAGGACTGGGTGTGTTTATGGGATTATACTGATGTAATTCACAGTAACTGCAAGAAACTTCAGCTATGAAGCAGTTTCTGCCAATAACACCGTTGCTTTGAAGGAAGGTGATTGTCTCAGCTATGCCAGTGGAGGGCATTGCAGTCAGCTTCCATCTCTGGAAAGCGTTGACTTGGAAAATACGAGTCACAGCACAGATGAAGTTCCTGGAGGCCAGTGGGTGGCAGGCTGGGACAGCTGCTGGTGGCGAATTGCACCACGTTTTCCCTCAGACCGAGTTGTAATGAAGCCCTAGAAAGGCTGCTGCTTACCCAGTGTCTTTCCTGGCAGCTGGATGTGTGTTGATAGAGATATTAGCTGCACATGAGCAGTCTGCTTGTAAGGAAGGGCAGAAATCTTTCGTTAACTGTTGTTATATGACTGGTTCTGGCTTCCCTTGTAGCAGAGCCTTGAAGAAAGCCTTAGCAGAACAAAGGTCAGCACTGGCCAGTCAGTGTAACAATGCAGACTATGGTCAATATGAAAACAAGCTTTTAGAAACACTTCTGAGACTGTATTTGAAAGGTTGGTTGACTCTAGTGTATATCTACTGATCATATCTGTAAAGCAGTTTACCCTTACAAAATTGTTGTTCTAGTTTTTGGGTTGCAAAGTGAGTTTGGAGAACAGGCATAAGCCTCATAGCTGGGATGGCAGTTATGGTGCATGGCTTTTCACATCTGATATCAGTTCTTCTGCCTTGCCTACAGGAAAGCTGGTGAGGGGCTTTTTATTAGGGAGTGCAGGGGTAGCATGAATGGGAAGGGTTTTAAGCTGAAAGAGGGGAGATTTAATCTAAATATTAGGAAGAAATAAATGTTTGGATGAGTTTCCTAAGGATTGTTTGACTTCAGCTCTAGTGTTGTTGATGAAAGCAGATGGAGGTAAGTGTGCCACTGGCCTGCAGCACAAATGCTTAGGTTGGTTCTCTGTAATCCCTTCCAGCAGTGTTCCTTCCAAAAGTTCTGCGTTAGTCCAGCTTGCATTGCCTGAAACAGGCTAGGGGTTCTCCCAGTAGCAGCTCTTCAGCCTGGAGTCAGGGATGTATTCTCATAATGTAGCTGATAAGCAGTGCATCTACTTGTGCCTTGGTGATGTTCTTGTGGCCTGTGTTATGGGAGATAGCCCTGAGAAACTGCCCTCCCAGGGAGAATGTTTCTACTGGCATTCAGCCACTGGGCTGTGTAGGATGTTACAGGACACAGTACTCCCTTCTCCACGTTGTAAGTCTGGAGTCTAGCTTTTTCTCTTCCATCTTGGGGAGGAGCAGATGTTTCTCATCCTCCCAACAGAAGCACAGATCCTGAGGAATCCAGCTTTGTGCTCACTGCTGGAGTAAAATGATTTATGTGTTTGGACAGCAGTAGCATGCCCCTGCTCACAGAAAGTGGCAGTGATTGTTGGGATGGTGCAGCCAAAGTGTGCTGCTGGTATCTGGCTGTACAAGATTGTGATTCCAGGTGGTGTAATAAAACAGTTTTGTAACTGTAGAAGGGGAATGATTAAGAGTTGAGTGTACTTCAAGAGAGCTGGTTTGCCATGGCTTATGCAAGTACTCGTGGTCCTTGGAAGTCAAATCACTGATGATAAGGCTGGTAAGCCAAGCACAGAGTGGTACCTATGCCTTTGGGATGCAGAAATCCTTGAAGAGCTAGTACGGACTCTGGGTGAATTGTTGGTGGCTCTGTGATTCCTACAGTGGCTCTGCAGCTTCACAAGCTTGAGGCACTTTAAACACCCTTACTGGGATGTTTAGATGGGGGGCAGGAATTGAGCTGCAGCCTGACTTATCTTGGGATAATTACTGATGTTTTAATTACATTCATCATGACTAGGTTTTGGTTGGTTTTGTTGTTGTTTTTTTTTTTTTTTTTTTTAATAAATGTGCTCCAAATTTACTCATCTCCTCTCCATTTCATCTTGGTTTTTTTTTTTTTTTCTTATAGCATACTCTGTAAGGGAGCTCTAATCTGAAGCCTTGCCTTTTAGCAGTTTTGTAGCCTTGTGCTATGCTTCTGATTAGCAACAAATGCCAATTTCTCAAAACACAGAGCTGAAGAGGTTTTCTTGGCAGGTATTAATAGTTTCCAGCACTTGCAATTGCTCTGAAAAGATTAGGAGGAGCCACTTGTTTGTGCTGTGAAGCAAAACTCTGCAGAGTTCCCACTTTTTTAGTTTTCAGTGTTTTCCTGCTATCCCAGCCCTTGCTGTTATGTCTGGAGTGTGGTTATGAGTTATTTCACCTTGTGCTCTTAAACACCTGCGTCATTGCTGGGTGACGGTGCAATATCTAAAATGCATTTGAAATCTGTCTATCTGCAGCTCACTGGTCACTGATGAATAAATGCAAGCACTGGTGATCCACTTTAATCCCTCAGATTGTTGCCTGGCTCCAGCTTTGGACCTGCAGCTTACTGTTTTCTCAAAATTATGGTTCAGCTGTTATCAAATGCTACGGTGTGGGCTTAGCCTTGCTTTTTGTTTACTTTTTATATTCTGAAGCCAATGAGAAAACCCAGCTGAGATCAGAGTCCAGCTCAGCTGGGTTTTCGTGCTTGTGTGCTAAAAATAATCTCTGCTAGGACTGCTCTGTAACTTGAACAGACAAGCAAGAACATTGCCTGTTTTACAAGAGGATTCAGGTAGAGTGTGGAAAGGGGATTTGCCTGTTGTTACATGAGGAGGTTTTTGTCAGAGTGAGAAATTTAACTTGGGTCTGAAATTCCACTCCAGGGCTCCTGCTGTCTTGATTGGCCACTTTTGGAAGCAGTCAAGTGAGTGCTTGTGATTTTAGTCTGGCTGTCCCTAGGCTGTGGTTTACTGCTCTTCTGTGGAGAGGTGGTAACTGCTGGTGTGACTGTTCTGCCTCTGCCCCAATGCAGTGGAATGTGTCTTTTTCAATGCCTTAGTTCTCTTTTTTTGTGGGTTTCTTTTACTTGGCAGTGGAATTCAAGGCCACTTTCTGCAGGAGAGGGTGGCAGAGTCCTGGTCAGGTAGAAAAGCATTGTGAATGCTTCTCTGCTGATGCTTTAGCTTCATGTCAGCATTCAAAGGCAGAACACAGCATCCAGATTGTGTGCACATAACTGCTTGCAGCACCATGACCTCTGTTCATAGAGGTCAGCATAGAGTCATTAAGGTTGGAAAAGACTTCTAAGATCATTCAGTCCAACTGTCTGCCCAACACCACTGTGCCTAGTAAACCATGTCACATAGCGCCATGTTTACATGCTTTTTGACTACCTCCAGGGATGGAGACTCCACTACTGCCCTGGGCAGCCTGTTCCAAGACTTCACCACTCTTTTAGTGAAGAAGTTTTTCTTGATATCCAATCTAAACCTTCCCTGGCGCAACTTGAGGCCATTTCCTCTTGTCCTATTGCTTGTTACTTGGGAGAAGAGGCAAACACCCACCTTGCTAAAACCTCCTTTCAGGGAGCTGCAGAGAGCAATAAGGTCTTTTAGGTAAGGATATACAAGTCTTCCCCATCAGTACAGGAATTCTCATTCACCATTTCTTGTGTTTAATGTTGCTTTGCTGTTACTTAAAGACTTTCCTAAGCCTGTTCTGTGTGGGGGAACACCCCAGAGAGTGTGATTCACTCGTATAAAGCACAGGAAGTAATGAAGTTTAAGGTTCCTGTTTAGTGCTACACCACTATCTCCATTGAGAATAACAAATGGCTTCATTGTCTCTGGCTTAGACTAACCCAAAAATGTAATGCAGGTTTGGTGTCACTGGGGACTTACAGTTCTTTTTTGAGCTGCTCCTCCTTGAAAGCCTTGCTGAACCAAACCTCTTTAGGCATGAGAGACAATGAGCAGGTTAGCAGAGATGTACTAGTATTGTTAACTTCTCTAGTTGAATTTGAGACAACGACATGTAGTTTCATTATGTTCTTGCTACCACTAAAAGGGAATGGCCTCGCTTCCCCTCCTGTTTTGTTCCTCTTGCATCCCTTGGGCTGGTCCTGATGTTCGTGTGGCCTCATGCCAAGCTGATGTAACTCGCTAAAATGGCATGAGATGGGCCAAAACAAAGATGGGCTCTTTGCCAATTCAGCTCACTGTAGCTGTGTTCCTGGAGCAGAGGAGCACACAGGCCTGTGCAAGGGAGATGGAAAGGGGAAGACTTCCATAGAATTATTTGCTTGAAAAAGACCTTTCAGATAGAGTCCAACCATGACTGTCCACTAAACCATATCTCTGAGCACCTCATCTACCAGTCTTTTAAATATCTCTAGGGATGGGCTGCTGACAGAAGTGGTTGAGTCACCGTTCCAGTGGCCGCTAACCCTTTCGGTGAACAAGTTTTCCATAATACCCAATCTAAACCTCCCCTGGCAGAACCTGAGGCCATTTCCTCTCATCCGATCATTTGTTACTTGTGAGAAGAGAGCAGCACCCACCTCAGTACACTCTCCGTTCAGGGAGCTGCAGAGTGTGATGAGGTCTCCCCTCAGCCTCTTCTTCTTCAGGCTAAACAATCCCAGTTCCCTCGCCCACTCCTCATAAGATTTGTGCCCCAGACCCTTCCCCGGCACTGTTACCCTCCCCTGGACACGCTCCTGCCCCTCAATGTCTGTCTTGTACTGAGGGGCCAAAAATGAACCCAGGATTTGATATGTGACCTCAACAACGTTTAATACAATCTCTTCCCTACTCCTGCTGGCTATATCATTGCTAATCCAAACCAGGATGCTGTTGGCTGCCTTGCCCACCTGGGTATATAACTGGCTCATGTTCACCTGGCTCTTGATCAGCACCCTAAGTTCCTTTTTCACCGGGCACACTCAGCTCAGTTGCATTTTGAAACTATTGGACCAGCACTGGTCCAGTAAGTGCTTCCCTTTTTGTGCATGGTGTGGCCCTGGAGACACCCCGACGCACGAATTTTAGGTGGGTTTGGAGCACTGGTGTGGAAAACCTCTGCAAGTTGGAAGCCCTGGGCTAACAGGCAGTGCCACTTTAAAATTTTTTTATTCTGCTGTGGAGATTATTGGCACGGCCGCCTTCAGTAAATGCGAGGTGGTTGCCATGGAGGACAGGAAATCCCCTGTCTGCACGGAGAAGGAAAACATTGGAAACTGTCCTACTGTAAAGCACAGCTGCCTCCGTGCGGGGAGAGGGGTGCTTGCCTCTGTGTGGTGTTTTCCAAAGGTCCCTGGTTTTGTCTGCAAACTCTTGCACATATTTGCTCTGTTTCTTAGTGGGCTGCTTAGGCTTTTGGAGAGGAGCTGGACAAAGGATATGGGAGCAGCTGGTTAGGATGAGTTATAAGTGCTCTGGTTAATGTAAAAAGCAGAAGGGATTTTCACTTGGGACTAAGATACTTAGCAAATTTACAGTACCTGCTTCTCCTTTTAACCCTGTAGCTCGTATTATTCCTGTTTCCCTCTGCTGTTTGTCTCTTCTTCCCTTGGACATCTTGAAACATCACGTCTTGGACCATGGAGGTGTCTCTGCTGTGGTGGGTCTGTGCTTTCCATTTGGCAATCTGCGATGTATCCTGCCTGCAATTGCTGGAGTTGGGAACAGCAGCTCAGGCCATGTGTGCAGTTCTATCAGCTGTCTGTGTGCTTCTGCAAATACCCGATGCTTAGGGCTGTCCTGTCCTTGTGAGGTGGGGAAGAGGTGAGGAAGGTATTTCAAGGCATGTTGGTGCCATCTTTCCACTGCAAGCTCTGCAAGATGACCCAGTTCCCTTAGGAGCTGAGAGCAGACAAGCCTGTGGTGGGTTAATCAGCAATCACTGTTAACATCATTGAGCTGTATTAAGGCTGAGCTGCTTGATTGCTGCCAGAAATGAATACCTAACCCATTACCAGTAGTTGTTCTTCCCTGTGATCTGTTTCAGAGGCTAGATGAACAGATTACCACTGATGCACACCAGTGGTAGATGGATCACTGGATCAGGACTTTCCCTTCCTCCAGAAGCAGGTTTGTCAATTGTCTAATTGGGTTCTGTCGCACTGCTGTCCTGTGTGTGCTGTTGCAGTCCTGAGTTGTGTTAGGTGCTGAAACAGAAACAGAGAAGGCCCTGTGCGACTAGGTTAGCTTTAACCTCTCTGCTTGGCAGTGTTTTCTGGGCCAAGTTTTCGCACTGGTACTCATGGAACTGAACTTGCAGTTTCAAGGGTCTGGAAGATACTCCTGGATGTAGACCACAGTGTTATGGGAAGTGTCCTGGCTGGATAGGAAAGCTATCTGTGCTCTTCAACTTCTCATTGTGCACCAGTTGTTGTTTCATTTACCATGTTGTGGTATGTGCTTTATCTTTAACCAAGCTGCGTTGTTCCTAATACTGCATGCTGTTAAATCAGCAGCAAGGGCTCTAGGGATACCTCTCAGGACCTGCTCAGAGGGATGGTGTGGGTGAACTGAAGGCATCCTTGGCACTCAGTGTGATGGAAAGAGCATCAAAATCCCAGGGCTGTGATTGTGGGGGTTAAACTCCTGGATCCTCCCTGAAGCTCCTCCAGGATTTCCCTGGCAGCTGTTCCTGGACTTGCCACAGCCCAGCTTTTAAGCAGTGCATAATGATGCAATCCTAGTTCAAACAGTCCTCTTGCGCTTCTTCTCATGTTGGGAGAGTGTCTTCTGATGTAATTTGCCATCATTGTGTTGACTTGCATGAATACAGGGCTGATTTACACCGACAGGGCTCTCTGGCTGTGTTTGCCTAGCCCTGAATATGGCAGGTTGTGACGTCTGTTCAGAGTCAACACGCAGTGACTTGATTCACATCTTCCTTTTATGACTGACCACAGAGCACCACCTCCTACTTTCTATATACCAGCCCGCCTTAGGTATATTTACACAAGTCATGTCTCACCCTCAGTGTTGCTTTATTTCCCCATTGATATCTGATGGTGTGTGTGTGTTAGATGTCTTCACCTTGATGTGACGTGGTTCTTCCGCACTGATGTGAGACTGGGCTTTTTAGGCTTTGCATCTGTTGCAGAAATTCTACTTCAACTGTGGGGCTGGCGCTCTCCATTTAGACTAGTGCCATTTAGCCCATTGGTGTAGGACCTGTCTGGGTTTCTTTAAGGCCGCTTGGTCCTCATGAAGCTTCTAAACATGTAGAATATGCAAGGATATGTGGAGACCAGTCACTGATGTCAACAAGTACAACATGAAAAAAGAAAAACCCTGCTTGTCCCTTATGTGTGCAAAAAGGGAGAAACAAACCAGAGGAATTTAAGTCAATGAAAACAGAGATGGTCTTGCTGATCTTCAGTCTGGTTTTCAGTGGCAACCATTCTGTGCAGTGTGGAAGGACCAGGGCCGTCCTTTTGTTCAAAGAAGGGGCTAAAGAACAGGGTTCAGGGGAGAACGGATGAATCACCTCTCATGTCAGACTCAGGACAGTGTCTCCTGTGGCAGGGACTGACAAAAAGTGCAGCCAGTGTTTGGCCTTCTGCAGGAGGAAAGAGGGAAAGGCAATGGAGCCAGTGATCCAGAAAAAGGACCGATGGATGCAAATTTGCTCATCTTTTGCATTACGGATGCACAAACCTATAAGTTCTCCTTTGTCAGACCCTTCAAAGAGCTCTGGAGAAGGTGACTTGGAAAATCCTTTTGACTTGATTAAATCCGATGCAAAACATCATGTGGCACCTAGATGCTGTGTGCACCTCAGCCTTGGGCAGAGGGAAAGTGAGAAAACATATTTACTTGCTGTCCTTGGAACTGTGCGTGTGACATTTGCCTGCTTGAGGGGAATCGCAAGCTGGAGGATGCGTGCTGAAGGAAGAAAGATGATGCTTGGCTGAAAAGCTTTCCTCTGGCAGGGTAATTCAGTCTACAGAACTAGTTAATCGTAGAAGCGGCGTGGTGCGTGAGGATACAAGATACAACTGCCAAAGCTTCCTCAGTGCATGCAACCAGAGGGAGGTACAATGCAAACAGAGAGCCCTCTGTGGGAGGCAGATATCCATGTGTCTTAGCAGAGAAATCTTTGTAAGCAAACCACCTGGCTCTGTTTGGTTACAGAGGAGCTAAAAAAGGAGAAAGGGCACTGAGAGGGTAGGCGCCCTGATTAATGGCTGATGAGAGATGGATCGCATTGGCGAAAGACGAAGTGGTGATGGCTTCCTCCCCTCTTTTCTCTCCCAGCTTCACCCATGGCAGGAAGGATGAAGGAATCATGCCTGCGTTAGCATCGTGTTACTGAATATTCCTGCTTGGTAACTTGCTATACGGTGGGTTGTGTGGATAAGGGGCCTGCAGTGTGGCTTGTGGAGCACATTGAGGCAGGTAGCCCATCTCCTTCCCTCTGGAGCAATGGTGTGGGGTCTTCAGGCAGCTCCTTTGCAGGCTGAACAGGTAGAGCACTTTCAGGGACACTCTAGAAGGTATAAAAAGGGATAAATTCTCTTGAAAGCACAATGGAGAGAAGGAAATGGGAGCCTTGAGGGCACCATGTGTCTGCCCATCTGTGTCACTGTGTGCATACCCTGTGCCTACCGAAGCTGCAAGATAAGGCAGTCTTGCAAGGAGAAGTATTTGCCAAATGAGTAACTGAGCTCTGCACTGAAATTACACAATCCTTGTTCAAGCAGCTGTCATGCAGCTCTGGAAAAGCATAAAAAGCAGAGAGAGGGGGGAGGCAGGCAGGTGGCTGTCCCCTGGATGGGTGCAGAGGAGGGCCAGGATGCCTATGTGGGACATGGAATGTTGAGTCCTCACAAACTTGGCCAGAGCTGTGGCAGTACCCTCCAGTTTCAGCACTCCCCAGCAGCACAGTCACGTGGGAGATGGCTTCCTTTGCTGTCCCAAAGAGGTGAGGAAGATGCTGTGTAGGACACACACACCAACATGCAGGTGAAGCTTGTCTCAGCTACTTTGCCCAGGGCATGCAGTGGGGAATTGGGCAATGAGTCAATGCCCTGGGCAGATCAGCGGGTTTGGGAGCAGATTGAATCCTGCAGATCTCTATGGAAGAGGCATTTTCTGTCCCTATAATGTGGATGTATTGCATAGCACAGATACATCACTGGCTTTACAAAAAGCTCCCTTTCTTGCTCAGCAGTCTCGGCGACAAAGCTGCCCAAGGCAGGCAATGGCCTTTGCTAGTGTTTGCGTAATAGCTTGCATGGAGGAGAGCTGATCCCAGCTTTTTCCAAGCCCTTGGAACCTTTAGGGCTCTTTGCTTTGCAGGGATCAGTAGCCAGATACGTGCTGAGTGGTAAGGAAAGGAGGAGACTCTGCCAGGGTTCCAGCTGCTTTCAGACAGTCTCTATGCTAGTTAAGAGTGAGACTTCTGCAGAGAGGGCCAGAGAAAACAGGTTTATCCCCTTGGCCTGAAACTGCAGGAATACTTATAGGCAAGAGTTGCAGTGCTGTGGTGAACTAGTACAAATCAGAGCAGGGGAAATGGAGGGGAGAGAGATAGTCAGTGCTGCCCACTGTGCTGGAATGAATAAAGGATCCCTGGGCTGCAGGAATAATGTGTCTTAATCCTGCCTATTGAACTCTTTAGAGGTGAATGTCTCCATATAGAATTATAGCAAGCTAGAAACATGTAATGGTTTGGGTTGGAAGGGACCTTAAAGCCCATCAAGCTCCACCCCCCCTGCCATGGACACAGACATCTTCCACTGGATCAGGTTGCTCAAAGCCTCATCCAACCTGGCCTTTAACACCTCCAGGAGTGGGGCATCCACCACTGCTCTGGGCAACCTTTGCCAGTGCCTCCGCACCCTCGCAAGAAAACATATCTTCTTAAGGTCTCATCTAAATCTCCCCTCTTTCAGCTTAAAACCGCTCCTCCTCATCCTATCCCTGTGCACCTTGATAAAGAGCCCCTGCCCAGCTTTCTCATAGTCACTTTCAGTGCTGGAAGGTCTCCCTGGAGCCTTCTCTTCTCCAGACTGAACAACCCTGACTCTCTCAGCCTGTCAAGGGAGGTGCTTCAGCCCTTGGATCATCTTTGTGGCCTCTCTTGGACTTGCTCTAACAGATCCATGTCCTTCCTGTGCTGAGGACTCCAGAAATGAATGCAGGACTGAACGCAGCATCAGTATATTGATGACCTTCATATTTGCTGATGAGTAGTGTCCATGTGTTAGCCACTTGGTGCCCAGATGGAAGACAAGCTTGTGTTGTCTAGGGGGAGGAAGAGAGTAAAGAAAACCTTTGCTCTGTCTTGAACGTCCCCATGGGCTCCACTTTAGCCTATATCCCTGCCCAGCCATTCCGTGCGCCTCCCTGTTGGGCTGTGCAGGATGTGTTCTCACCATATGTTTTTTGTTGCCATGAATGAATGAGGCCAGAAATCTGATATGTGAAAGCAATATCACAGCAGATTTCCTGGGGCTGGTAGTGAGAGAAACTGGAAAAATAACTTGGCATGTTTCATGGAGGTGCTTCTTCTAGCGTAGTGCTAGGTGGGGGAATGAAAAGTTTAGGGTGATCAGCTGTGACAAGGACACCACAATAGGTAGGAAAGGTTTGTTCTAACAAGTGTTTTTCCATACTACAGGGTCCTGCTGTAAATTTGGGAGGAATGTGGCCCTTTTCTGAGGCAAGGCAGGTTGAAATTCTCCCTGTTAAGCATCAAAAGCAGGCTCTGCTTCCCTGGCTAACATTCTCCTCATCACCACAATTTGGTTTCCAGCCTTGGAAAAAGGAGAAACCCCAAGAAACTGGCCTGATGCTTTGGATGGCTGCTAAGGTAATCAAAGAGGAATTCATGAGTGAAACTGCAACACTGGAATGAAAGGGAGTCCACCCACCCCGGGGTTCTTGTCCTAAGGTCTCCAAAAGGAGAAATGAGCTTGCAGGGGACTATGTTGCCATAGGGAAGTTAGAGGTATGCTGGAGTGTTCTGCAGTAGGGTTTGGCCAAGTCCCTTTGTTATTGAATTCCCTTCAGAACAGGGTGGACACATCCATGCTGTCTACTGGAAGTGCTGTGTGGCCCTCACAGTCTATCAGATCTGGGATACCGACAGAATGAAGCTACTTAGCACGGGCTGAAGCCCCACTAGGAACCATCCTAACTGGCATGGTTCTAGTTCTAGGTCAACCCAGAAACTGCCTCCTCCTTCCTTTGATTCAGTGAGAGGCTGGTTACTCTGTATGAGGGCAGGGAGCTATTCCAGCTCCATGTTTTGCTAGACAAGGGAGAGACTGAATATATATCTAAAGGATGGTGTTTGGGGCTTTTGTGTTATAATCGTAGAATCATGGAATGGCTTGGATTGGAAGGCATCTTAAAGATCATCCAGTTCCAACTCCCCTGCTATGAGTAGGGACACCTTCCTCTGCATCAGGTTGCTCAAAGCTTCATCCAACCTGACCTTGAACACCTCCAGAGATGAGGCAGCCACGACTTCTGTGGGCAATCTGTGCTAGTGCCTCACCACCCTCACAGGAAAATATTTCTTCCTATTACCGAATATAAATCGCCCCTCTTTCAGCTTAAAATTGTTCCTCTTCATCACATCTCTGTACTCCTTAATAAAGAGCCCCTCTCCAGCTTTCCTGGTGGCTGCCTTTCAGTACTGGAAGGCTGCTTTAAAGTCGCCCCAGAGCCTTCTCTTCTCTGAGCTGAATAAGCCCAACTCTCTCGGTCTGTCCTCTTATGGGAGGTGAGAAGTTAAAGCTTCTGAGACCCCAGAAGGGCCCTCAGATCAGAGCCCCACTATCTCCCTTAGCTGCATGTGGCAGCAGAAACTCGCCTGTTAGACTGGGGTTGGAAGGAAAAGCAGCATTTTGCTGATCTCAGAGGGGCCATGGCTCATGCAGGAGGTGAGGGATACCTGCCCACTTGTCTTGCTGCTGGGCAATCCAGCTACCGCAGACCTCCTGCTAGTCTTAGGAAAAAGAAACAGTGAGATCTGTAACCACTGGAGCAGGTTTCCACTCAGGAAAGCATTAAAAGATGACATGTTAGACAGATTGGTTTTGAAGAGCCGTGTTCTTTGTAGCAGTCTACAAACACCAATACTTCAAGCCAATAGCACTTTTTGTTTTGTGGGCAGTTGCTAGATAAGCTTAATGCCCCATAAATCCCTAGATGAACATTGCTGAGACTATGCCCCTTGGCAGCATTACACAGCAGCAGGAATTGCTGCTGCTTCCTCTGCTTTGCTATGCCACTCTCCCACCCAGAAGCCTTCCTACATGACTCTTGTGAACTGGCTGCAAAGAAAATTAATTCCTCCAACATCTGTTACCTTCTCCTTGCACAAACACCAGGCTGCTGATGGACAAGGGAAGGGTGCAAATATTTACAGACAAGGTGAAGGTGGGAGCTCTACCAGGCATTGTGCTTATGGGTGCTGCTGAGCAGCACACGGAGCTGCCACAGTGCCTGTGGTGCATGCCTGCTGCAGGGACAGACCCAGCAATCCTGGACTCAGCAGCAAAGCATTTGGTGTAAAGTGAAGATGGACACAGCTGAAGGTGGGGAAGCAATCCCATAAACCTGCTGGGAAATCACAGGCCCTTGTTAGAGGCGCTGAGGGGCATGGTTTAGTATTTGATAGGAATGGTTGGACTTGATGATCCGGTGGGTCTCTTCCCACCTGGTGATTCTATGATACACAAGGTTCTCCAGCACACCAGCCTGGCCACAGGACAGCCAGCTCACACCAGTCTGTACCAGGCATCAGTGCCATGAGGAGCCCAGCAGGAAAGGCTGGCACTGCTGGGGGAGAGATGAGCAGCCACAGGAACCCCCTTACCACCAACTCTCAGACAACACTCCCTCAGTAGGCAGGATGTGAATGTGTTAAAGTGAGTCCAGAGGCCACTAAGATGATAGAAGGGCTGGAGCACCTCCCATACAAGGACAGGCTGAGGGAGCTGGGCTTGATCAGTCTGGAGAAGAGAAGGCTCCAGGGAGACCTTAAAGCAGCCTTACAGTGCTGAAAGGGGCTCCAGGAAAGCTGGGGAGGGGCTCTTTATCAAGGAGTGCAAGGATAGGATGAGGGGTAATGGTTTTAAGCTGAAAGAGGGGAGATTTAGGTGAGACCTTAAAAAGAAATGCTTTCCTGTGAGGGTGGTGAGATTCTGGCACAGGCTGCCCAGGGAAGTCGTGGATGCTCTGTTCTGGAAGTGTTCAAGGCCAGGGTGGGTGAGGCTTTGAGCAACCTGATGCAGTGGAAGGGGTGCCCATGAGGGTTGGAACTGGATGATCTTTAAGGTCCCTTCCAACCAAAACTGTTCTGTGATTCTATGTGCATGGATTCAACAACACCTCTTTGATTCCATGGCACAAGACTTGTCTCCCATGTGATTTAAATTCAGCCTGGCTGTGTGGTGGATCAGACCAGGGATCTGTGCTGGCTTAAAGCTCTCTTCCCTCCTGATGGACCTGCCATCATTCCCAAAAACCCAGGCATACCTTGTTCCACCCTACCTAAATGTGTCCGAGAGTTTACAGACTGTGGTGGTCTCCTGAATTCTGCTCTCAGAGATGTTAAAAGAGAGGAAGAGAGGGAGACAAGACAGGTGTGGTAAAGTAATTAGCTAATTTCTTCATCTCTAATCTGCTGCAATCACTGCGCTAGCGATAACAAGCACTTTGAGGGCCTGTAATGTTACAACCTTTGGAGAAAGATGATTTGAAACAGACTGATGTGGAGACTGCTAATACCACCCTTGTAGCAGCCCAGAGCATGTCAAGCATCCCAAGCTGGCTGGCTGCTCTGGTGCTGGTGTTGAGGGGAATGTTCTTTGACTGCACCCCAGTAAACCAAAGGGAAGCATTCCTGCTTCTGTTCCTGTGTGTTAATGTGCCACTAACTTCTCCTCGGGTCTGCTTGACAAGCTTCCATTCCCAGCCTTGTTCCTGATGATGTTCAGGAATATCCACCCTGCTTAAACAAAAGAAGCTTTTTTGGGAAACCTTCCCAGGGAGTCAAACAGAGCAGGGAGCTGACCCAGGCTAAAAATAACCCAGCAAAACTGGTGGCTCAGGTGACACCACTCGTGAAACATCCCTTGGTGGGCCTGGCCCACTCCAAGGTGGCTACACTGGGCAGCAGATACACAGGGCCTAGGGTGGGGCAATGGAGACTTCTCTGTGGTCAGAGAAGTTAGGTGAGCTTTCTGAGAAGTATTCTCAGGTTTTGAGTACAGGCATGTTTTGCCTGATAAGCTATAGCTGATATCAGAGAAGGGTTTTAAGAATAATGCTGCTGCTTCTCCTGGCATGCCTGCTTTTGGAGGTAATAACAGCATATTTCAGAGCAAGAGAACCCCGAGCCCTTATTCACACCCAGAACTGGCTAAAGCAAGCTGCCCAGAAAGGTGTTAGATGCCCCATCCCTGGGAATATCCAAGGTCAGGTTGGATGGGGCTCTGAACAACCCGATCCAGTTGAAAATGTCTCTGCTTACTGGAGGGGAGTTGGACTAGATGACCTTCATGGTCCTTTCCAACCCAAACCATTCTGTGGCTCTACAATTCTATGAAAATGATTGTGAATGATGCACCAGCTGAACTCTGATGATGTTCCATTTTCTGATTGACTTGTTGGGGAGATGTTTGCCCCGTTATAGGGGTGCAACACTGGCACAGAACCCGGAACTCTTTACTTTGACCTAGTGAAAGGGAAGGGAGCAGCAGAAGGGGATTACCTAGCGTTAGCCCCTGAAGAGGCAGGAGGCAGCTGGTGTTTTTATCAGTAAGTCCCTGCATCCTCCAGTCGTGCATTTTCACGCTCTGTATTCCCACTTCCTCAGGAAGTGCTCGTCCGCTTGACTGTAACAGCAGATTCATTAATATCTTTGCTGGGTTGAAAGGAGGGGACTGGTCCTTCAGAAATGGGCTGACTTTCTTTTGGCTCAGTATAGGACAACTAACAGCTCTGTTTTGGCCTTTCCAGCCATGCTCTGCCCACATTTGCTGCCTGTCTTGAGGCACCCCATCCTTGTGGATTCAACGTGGGGGAACCTGGGTGAGGAATTGACTTTTCTTCCTTGCCTGAATCTGAGGAAGAATGGACTGGCCTGTGTGGGAATCTATGTCTCTGCCTTGACTAGAGGTTGGTCCCCAGCCTCGATTTATTTATGACCAAAGGAAGCATGGGAACCCCTGGGAAGAGCTGGAAGTGCTATTGCCGTTCTCTAGCAGGTTCTCTTCTTCCAGAGTATGCTGGAGGTGGTAATCTTTTCTTCTCTTGTTCTCCAGTAGGAAAGCATGATAGTTTCCATTCATGCTGGGCAGCATCTTATGGTATGATTGAGCTGAATTAATCCATTGCCCCAACCTAGGCTCTATGTATCTCCTACCCAGCGCAGCCACCTTGGAGTGGGCCAGACCCACCAAGGGATGTTGCAGTTTGATGTGGACAAGGACTATGCCTGTTCATTGTGTTTATTTGCCTTGTTAATTTCTCAGCTCATCCTTTAAAAGTGGTGTGGACTGGGGAGGTATAAACCCCTTGGCTACTTGCATTTCATCTCAGTGCTTCAGCTTTCGTGGGAGACTTTTACTCCTGACGGAGAAAGTGCTGGGAAAGCCCCTTTCCTCTCCACACCACATGAATGTCCCTACATGCCTTCAGAGGAGAGAGCTGGGATTTCCCGACGAAGACAGGTGCCTGAGCCTCACCAATGGGGACATAGTGTCTGCCTGCTGATGGCCTGTTTCACACTCATACATTCAGTGATATATCTGGAAAACTGAGCCTGCAGCATGGGTAGAAATCCACTCCTGAGCTCTGTGGGCTTTGCATGTGGCCAAGTGACCCACTAGAAACATGTTCCCTGCCTCAGTTACAGGTAAGTACTAAGTTGCTATGTATTTTCTGCCCTAGTAGATGTTTAGCAAACATCTGAATATGTGCTTCTCAGCAAACTGAGAATTTGCCCAGGGAAGTGGTCGAGTCACCATCCCTGAAGATGTTTAAAGGATGGGTAGGTGAGGTGCTCAGAGATACGGTTTAATAGAGGACAGGTATGGTCTGACTCAATGATCTCAAAGGTCTTTTCCAAGCAAATATTTCTATGATTCAGTGAGACACAAACCACGGCTGGTGACTGGGCAGAGGTGTCCTCCGTTTCTTGGGTTTTTGTGGCATCTTGTTATGAGCTGCCACCACCTGCTCCAGTCATGGCTGCACCAAAGGTTGCTGCAGAAGCAGCTGCCACGCTCCTCCCCAGAAGGAAAAGTATTTCAGTGCTGGGCAAAGAAACCTTGTGTCCACAGCTGCTGCTCTCCTCTGAAGGCCACCAATTAATTCCCTGCAACACAATCCATCTGTTTGCAGCCTGTGAACTGCTTGGGGTGGGGGCTGTCTTTGCTGTGCGTGCTTGAACAGTGCTGCAGAGAGGGGTCCTGGCCTTGGGCACGATGACAAGAACATGAAACTCCTGGTGAAGTGGCTGTGAGTCCTGCTGCACCCGTAGGCTGATGAAGCTGTCAAGGGAAACAGAATATCTTGTCCTTTCAACTGTGTGCAGAAACCATTGCAACTGCAGAAGTATGACTGGTGGGTTTAGAAGTGTTTTGCTATCTCCTTGCACAGCTGCTGTCTTTGTGTCTTGGGTACCCTTAAAACATGTAGGTCTTTTTTCATGCTGGTTTCTTTTACTGTCACATTTTAAGTTTCTTAAGCTCTTCCACTTTTCTGGAAGCGTGTTGGAGGAGCTGAGGTTTGTTCACCTATGTGGTCCTCATAGAACCAGATTTCAAGGCTCTGCTCTCCCTAATGAAGCCAGGGTAATGGTGCTGCTCATCACATGGTGAATCCTGTGCTGCTTCCCGTCTGGGTGATGTTCATGCCATGGACCAGGGGCTGTGGTTTCAGGGCTCCTGTAACCACATCAAGAAATAACCCAGCCCCGTGACACAAGGCACTAATGACCAATGCAAACTCAGTTTTCTGGTTCAGATTTGTTAAGTATTTTTGGCAGGCTGACTGGAGAGCCTTGTGCCACATCAGGACCTGCCTGTCTCCCTGCCCCGCTAACTGCGTGTTGGACTGTGTACTGCCTGTTTTCCTGCTCAAAGACAGCATAAACACCATTGCTATGGCTAATTGGGTAGAAATTAGATCTTCTGCTCATACAGAACTGAGATGAAATGTATGCTGTGCAGTGTCTGGTGCACAGATGCTGTGTTACTGGTGGTGGGTGTGTGGCCTGAGCACTCAGATGCTCTCCCTGTGGCTCAGTACAGTCTGCTGGGACAGGAGACCAGGTCTAATCTTGTCTCAGAGTAGGCAGTGCTGCTCCATCACTGGGTTTTCTCCCCTGCCCAGAGTGCAGGTGCAGATGCTGATGTGGCACAGCTGTGATGTGATAATTTCCTAAGTACCTGCACTCTGTGGCATCTGAAACCAATTTTTTCTTTCACAGTAGAATTATTGCTACATAATTTCACTTTGCAGCCTTCCAAACAGGCACATCTGTCAGACTTTGAGGTCTTCAGTGTTTTGCTATGTGGGATTTTCTTATTAAAAGTGGGACAAGCATCTCAAACATATCTCAGTTTAAAGAGTACACCTAGAGGACAGCTTACCTGAAGTCGTCTTGGGGAATGTTTTAACTTAAGGATAGCGCATAAAACCCCAGCATCTGTGACTGTAAAAATGCAACCAGCTTTTGCCACTCTCTGGGCTGTGGCAGAGAGAAGCTGTGATCTACTTTGCTTTCATCCTTGGCTCCGCTTGCATGGATGATTTAATCGGCATTAAAACACTAGAAAAAAAATAGAAGATCCAAGGACTGGAGCACCTCCCCTATGAGGACAGGCTGTGAGAGCTGGGCTTGTTCAGCCTGGAGAAGGCTCCAAGGAGACCTTATAGCAGCCTCCAGTACTGAAACGGGCTACAGGAAAGCTGGGCAGGGGCTCTTTATCAGGGAGTGCAGGGATGGGGTGAGAAGGAATAGTTTTACGGTGAAAGAGGGGAGATTTAGATGAGATCTTGTGAAGAAATGTTTTCACTGTGAGGATGGTGAGGCACCCGCCCAGGCCTGGAGGAGTTCAAGGCCAGGTTAGATGGGGCTTTGAGCAACCTGATCCAGTGGGAGGTGTCCCTGCCCATGGCAGGAGGGTTGGAACTGACTGATCATAAGATCTTTTCCAACACAAATCATTCTGTGATTCAGTGATTCTATAACTTAGGACACAAGTATACATAAAACTTGAATCCCACAGCTCATGCTCTGACCTTCCCTGTGCTCTCTAGCTTAGTATGATGATCTGGCGTGCCACATCATCCTGTGGGAATGTGAGGAGGAGGAGAGGGTAGGGGAACCTCTTAGCAGTGCTATACTCATCAGAAAGTCAGTCCCTGCAGCCAAGCTTATATCATAAAGCTCTTTGCCAGTGGTGTGGGCAGGTTTAATGACTGGGTCATGTGGCATGGATGCAAATTTAGTGTGCTTGAAAACCAAGCTGAGCTGGAGGGCTGTGCAGTAAATCCATGGAGACCAGCTGTTGTGGCAGCCAATAAATGAGTGGGACGCAAACCCCACTCTTCCCTTGTTTTGGAGAGAGAATAATCTCTCTGGGCTTTCTGCGTAGAGCCTTGCTGTGCGAGGAGCTGTGAGACTGCGTGTCAGGCTGTGGTTTGTATTACAGGATCAAGGTGGGAGCAGTTGTCCTGGCTATAGTCCTGAAAGGATGTAAAATCTCACACTTTTGTTTCCAAGGGGACCTAGTACATGTTCTGGGCTTTCAGACCAGCAGGCAACGTGACAGCAAGAGGCTTCAAGGCCACCAGAGGAGTGGCTAAGGGCACCTTGGATATGGGAAGGGTTAAGTAGCCCGGACATGAGGAATGAGCTGTGGTGTTCCTTCTGTGATTCAAAGAGGGAAAAATGTGCCCTCCCTCTCCAATGCTTCCTTGTATCCAAAAAAGGCTAAATGGGCTCAGTGAAAAACCAGCAGAAGCATTCCTCATATTCTCTGGAGTAACTGGATGTAAAAGCTGGGATTTAAAGGGGTAGCTTGCAGCAAATTAAATGTGACTCCAAAAAGAATTCACCTTCTGGAGGAACACTGGCTGTGGTTTCATTAACAAGGAGAGAAAGATGAGGCTGTGTAAGACACGCTTATAAACAAACACAGCCGATCCATTGGTCGTCACAGATTATTAAACACAGGAGGCAAGTTTGTCTCCTTTATTTTATTAGGGACAGCTTACATGCACAATAATAACCACTGGGCTTGGCTGGGTTTGGAGCAGCTCCCAAGCACATGGGTTAATGGTATCGACCTTGATCCAAACCCCCTTCATATCAATGGGAGAATCTTCCCCAACCCTCAGTGCACTTTGGAGTGTGACCAAAATGACTTTAATAAGCTCTTTTAATACATCCTGTGATCCTTCTGCTGCCAAACAGACTGTGCTGTCTTCTCCAGGCCAGGATTGCAGGCACTTACTACACCAATTGCTGGTGGCAGCCTGCCTGTTGTGAAACGTGTGAAGGCTGGTTTGCAAAAACACCTTCATGCAGAGAAAAGACGTTTCTGCCCCATCACCTTCAAACCCCTCCTCCGTCTTGCAAAGCACCTTTGCCACCCAGCAAGGCATCACAGAGGTGAACTGGAGTCTGAATGATCATGATGCAGGGGCAGGGATGGGCAGGATCATAGAACCGTAGAATGGTTTGTGTTGGAAGGAACCTTTAACCTCAACCAGTTCCACCCCTACTGCCATGCACAGGCACACTTTCCTGACAGAGATGGAGGGGCTAAAGGAGCTTCAAGCAGGGTTGCTGGCATGTTTGCAGCTGGAGATGCTCAGCCAGGGCCAGCATTCCCAGGGCTCAGAGCAAACAGTGGATCTGGGAGCTAGGGTGGGGTGGCTGAGCCAAGAGCCATGCCGGGAGTCCATCCCAGCGGCTTTGCAGCACTTCCTCTCCATTGTCCCTCACGGCTCAGGTACATTGTGGGCTATATGGGTAGAGCATCCTACTGGGAGGAAGGAATTGCTGGCCTTTCAAAAGCAACGGGAAGCCTGAGTTAAAACAGCTTTGTGGGTGAGACCCATTCCAGCCTGCATCCCTGCAAAAGCAGCTCATTCAGTTAATAAAAAATAAAAGGGTGTGTGTATGTGTGTGTGAAGACCTGGTTCCCCAGACCTGAGGGAGGGCGGAGGCTCAGGGCTGCCCAGTGGTCGCTGGTCGGGCCTTGGAGAGGCAGTGCCTGGGTGCTGCTCCTTTCAAGGCTGAGTCAGAGCAGTGAGCATCTCCAAGATGTCCCAATGTGCTCGAAGTATCCATCCCTTTGCAAAGGAAACCGGGAGAGGAGCCTATTCTCTCCACTTGTTAGCAGTAGCTGCAGGGCTTTGATTAATTTTTTTTGTAGGAGTCTGACACCTTCTCTTTAGAGGTTTGGAGCTTTTTGGTTGGCATGGCTGACATGCTACACCGATATAACCTGGTGCAAGAGGCTGAGTTTAAAGCTATTTCAAGCAATAATTACATCTGTTCATCCCTTAAGACCCTTCTGTCTGCTGGTCAAGACCACAGGATTTTTTTGAAGAGAAAATACACATTGTTCAGCTCAGCATACATATAAAATTGGAGCTGCTCTGCCTGTTGTGACCTTGTAAGAAGAACAGGATCTGTGGGGTAAGACTAGGCAGGATCACGGCACAGTTAGCTAGTGTGTCAGACAAAAAGATTTTTTTTTTTGAGAATGCCCATAATGGAGACAGAAATGTCATCCAGTCTAACCATCAGCCTGACACCACTGCGCCTACTAAACCATGTCCCGAAGCACCACGTCCACATGCTTTTTAAACACCTCCAGGGATGGTGACTCCACCAATTCCCTGGGCAGCCTGTGCCAGTGCTTCACCATTCTTGCAGTAAAGAAATTTTTCCTAATATCCAATCTAAACCTCCCCTGTTGCAACTGGAGGCTATTTCCTCTAGCCCTATCCCATGTTACTTGTGAGAAGTAACAAGGGTATTGAGGGAGCTGGTGGACGTGCTGGCCAAACCCCTTTCCATCATCTTCCAGCACTCCTGGCACACTGGGGAAGTTCCACTTGACTAGAGGCTGGCTGATGTTATACCCATCTAAAAGAAGGAGCACAACAACCCTGTGCAGTGCTACAGACTAGGGGAAGAGTGGCTAGAAAGCTGCCTGGAGGAGAAGGAGGGGAGACCTTAGGGCTATCTACAACTGTGTGAAAGGAGGTTGTAGAGAGGAGGGAGCTGGCCTCTTCTCCCAAGTGACAGGGGATGGGACCAGGGGGAATGGCCTCAAGCTCCGCCAAGGGAGATTTAGGCTTGAGATTAGGAAAAAATTGGGAACTGGAACATGCTGCCCTGGGAGGTGGTTGAGTCACCATCCCTGGAGGTGTTTAAAAGATGGGTAGACGAGGTGCTGAGGGACGTGGTTTAGTGGCAGATAGGAATGGTTGGATTTGATGATCCAAGAGGTCTTTTCCAGCCTGATGATTCTATGAAGAGACCAACACCACATCGCTACAACCTCCTTTTAGCTAGTTGTAGAGAGTGATGAGGTCTTCCCTCAGCCTCTTCTTCTCCAGACTAAACAAACCCAGTTCCCTCAGCTGCTCCTCATAAGACTTGTGAAAGGGAGAGGAAGGACAGAGTCAGGAAGACCAAAAAGATACGGAGAGAATGAATCTTCTCCTTGCATGCAGTCTTTTTTTCCTGTGCTGAAGTTACTTTTCTCTCAGCTTGCAGACCTCTAAACTGTTCGGTTTGTTTTCCCTCTCACCCTCATTTTTTTCTTTTTTGGTTTAAAATGGCAATTAGTGACTGAAACCAGCCGTTTGGGACGTATTTAGGAGTGTGACTAAGCCTTTGCAACAGTGAGTGCCCGGGGCTCCCAGCTGCTGAACTGCACAGCTGGGTGCAGGTGAACTGCTCAAGGGCTTTCTGGTTTTGGCTCCAAGTCTCCTATTTCCCTCAATTTTAAATTGGCTGCTGCTCTTTCCTGCTGATGCTAACTGATCTTCTTAAGGAATATACCTGGGTTGAGGGCATGGGCAGAGTAAAGGAGTTATGAGTGCGTTTCTGCAACCCATCCCATATCCCAGGCTCTTAGTAGGATGCTTTCCACACTTTTATCCTGCCTTTTATTTAATTTTTATATTGCTATGACTTAAGAGATGGGAGACTGAAATTATAATTTGTATGTCTAGCTCTCCTCCCTGTCTGCTAATGGAATGCATCAAATCTCTACAGGAGGCTTGCATCTCCATTTATCCTCAGGGAACTGGGCTGTACTTTTCAAGGGAGCTAAGAAGAGCCAACATCTTGATTCCCTGGGCACCAACCAGTAAATCTCCTGACCTGTCAACATTAATTTGCTGCCAGCTCAGAATGTCAAAAAAACAAGGAAGGACTCAGAATGATAAAAGTGCTTTAAAAACTTCAAAAAGTTCTAATATCTACTTCTTACAGGTTCTTTTCCTCTGTGGGCAGAAGTCTCTGTCTCTTGCAGTTCATAAAGTCATAGAAACGTTTGGGTTGGCAGGGACCGCTACAGGTCATCTAGCTGCTTTAGTCAGCAGTGGAGGTTTCTTTGCAGTGTTGATTCTGGGTGCTGAGTCTTGGAGGGAGAAACCCCCAATGCTAGAGTCCTCACGATTGCAAGCTAGAAAATTTTTGCCTTTCTCCCTCCTTTGTCTTGTAAATGGAAGATGATAGAAACCTTTGCTTTTTCTTCGTTATATAATCATAGAATGGTTAGGGTTGGAAGGGACTTTAAAACCCATCCAGTTCCAAACCCCTTTTATGGGCAGGGACACCTTCTACTGGATCAGGTTGCTCAAAGCCCCATCCAACCTGGCCTGGAACACCTCCAGGGTTGGGGCAGCCACGACTTTTCTGGGCAACCTTGGCCAGTGCCTTTTATGTCAACAAGATTTGAAAGGGATTTGTGGCAGGACATAAAAGCCTGAGGAAGGCTGCACGTGACACCTTCCACGTGGCTGCCCCTTTCTCTGGCAGACCCTGGTCTTTTCCACAATACTTCCTATTTGCATCTCTGGGAAAAAGCAATACTTGCAGACACAAGCTCTGGCTGTAGAAGTGGTCAGCAGGGCAGGTTTCCCTCTCTCACTGGTGCTGGGCTGGCAGTCCCATGTCAGGGTGATGACTCAGTGCCTGGCAGAGACAGGGAGGGCAGGCGGGGGGCCCCCAACCTGTGGCCGAACAGGCTTGGCTTTGTGCTGGCCTGCTTAAAAGGAGCTTTATGACTCCTCTCAGCGTGAGCTGCAGCTCCTGCACAGGCGCCTCTTTGTGGGGGGTGTGACGTGGTCCCAGGGTGGAAGCAAAGCCGGTCAGGAGGTGGGGAACAGCCCTGCTTGCAAGGTCCCACAAAGGGACTGAAACCAGGAGACCGTGAGAGCTGGGATGGAGAAGTGAAGTCCCTGGGGTGCTTAGTTCTTATCACATCCAAGGGGAGGTAGGTGCCCTAAAGGTACCCCAAGGGTCTGGCTCAGCCCTGAGTGCACGGTGGTCCCCAAACAGCCCCTTGGAGCCACTGGACCCATCATTGGTTGCTGAAGACTGCAACTCCTGCAAGTTGGCATCAGAGGTCCTAGAAACGATGGGGGAATACTTAGTAACATGTTTCTTCCCAAAAGTCTCCTAATTGCATGCAAGTACGTGAAATCTTGGGTTCTACAAGGTTTTGTGCACACTTCCGTGGCTCAGTTTCACATTAAAAATACACCAAACCAGCTTTCAAACCAGATGAAGCAGCTGCTTCATCTCTCAGTTCCACGCACAGCTATGAACATTTGTGTTGGCAGTTTGGCTCTCATACTGAAATATCAATTTTTTTTTGCATGTACTAAACAATTTATAGAGATGATTTTTTTACTCTTTCCTAGGTCATTTACTTATGTGGGTAAGGAGAGCAGGAGATGTTCTTCCATGTCCCCTTATGCCCCTGCATGGGTGGTGCAGCTCATGCATTTGTGCAAGTTGTCTTGTTGGGAAACCCAAAAGCCAGCGTCCTCCGTTGCCTCCTCTGTTGGCTGTGAGCATGCTAATCTCTCCTTCAGCCTCACCAGGCAGACATCTGCTGCTGTTTTTCCAGACCGCATCATTCCAGGGTGATAAGCTGCCTCTACAACTAAGCTGCCTCTTAAGACCACCTAAGACATAAACCCACCACCACAGGGGTGCTTTGGAGGTAGCAAACACTGAAACCCACCGTGAAACACGTTACACAGTGCCAGAGGGTCTCCAGGAGATGAGTAACTCCACATCATTGTTAATTGACTCCTCTCCTTCCTCAAGGGCTGGATGGTACCATGCCAGAGTGATAGCTGCTTATTGATGGGGCTTATTGCAACGTATGTACTGGTGGTGACCCTTTTGCAGATTTTGTCTGATCTTGCTTGAATTCCACTGAGCTCCACAACAAATCCCAGACAAGGAGCTTAAATAAAGACTTCTAAAGTACTTTTTGCAACTGGTTTCCTGCCCTTCCTGTGTTACTCCAGTTTTAGTGCTCTTTACTTCTGCCTTGTCACCTCAGTAACTGCTGTGCAAAAAGCCTGAAGTGGCAAGATGTGTGGCTCTAAACATGCATAGAATCACGGAAAGATTTGGGTTGCTAGGGATCTTAAAGATCATCCAGTTCCAAACACCTTCCACTATCCCTGTGATCCCTGAGAAAGAGCCCCTCCCCAGCTTTCCTGTAGCCCCTTTCAAATACTGGGAGGCTGCTATACGGTTTCCTCAGATCCTTCTCCTCTCCAGGCTAAACAACCCCAAATCTCTCAGCCTGTCCTTATATGGGAGGTGCTCCAGCCCTTGGATCATCTTCATGGCCTCCTCTGGACTGGCTCTAACAGATCCATGTCCTTCCTGTGCTCAGGACTCCTGGGGCTTCCTTCTGTCTCAGGTTAGTCCTGCCAGATAAAGTCTGTAGACAAAAGGTTTGCCCCGAGCCCTGGTGGGAGAGAGCAGAGCACTCGAGGCCAGCAGGATTTATATCCATTTCAGGTGTGGAAATTCTGGTGCTGGGCCACCCCTTGGCATTAACTGGACTACGATCAGGATGGGACTGAGTGCCTGTGGGTGAAAATCAGAGGAGTCCATGGGCAGGAAGGGATTGTGATGGGAGTCTGCTATAGACCACCCAGCCAAGAAGAAGGCATCCTGCGTGGACTATAGGGAGGGAGTGAGAACGTGCAGGGAAAAAATCAGGAGGGCTAAGGCCCAACTAGAAATGCGATTGGCCAAGACTGTGAAAGACAACAAAAAGTCTTTCTACAAATACATCAACAGCAAAAGGAGGGCTAGGGAGAATCTCCAGTCCCTAGTAGATGCAGAGGGAACAACAGTAACAGGGGACGAAGACAAGGCTGAAGTGCTCAATGCCTACTTTGCCTCAGTCTTTAACAGTAAGGAAAATTGTTCCCTCTGTGCACAACCCCAAGGGTTGGATGAGAAGTATGAGATTCCCAAGGTCCAAGAGGAGGTGGTTAGAGACTTGCTTGCCCAGCTAGACGCCCACAAGTCTATGGGGCCGGATGGAGTCCACCCAAGAGTTTTGAGGGAACTGGTGGATGTGCTGGCCAAACCCCTTTCCATCATCTTCCAGCAGTCCTGGATGACTGGGGAGGTTCCACTGGACTGGAGGCTGGCTGATGTTGTGCCCATCTATAAGAAGGGGCGCAGGGAGGATCCGGGGAACTACAGGCCTGTCAGCCTGACCACGGTACCGGGGAAAGTCATGGAGCGGGTGATCTTGAGTGCAATCATGAAGCACTTGCAAGAGAACCGGGTGATCAGGCCCAGTCAACACGGGTTCATGAAAGGCAGGTCTTGCCAGAGAAATCTGATCACCTTCTATGACCGAGTGACTAGACTCTTGGATGAGGGAAAGGCTGTGGATGGATCTTCCTGGACTTCAGTAAAGCCTTTGATATAGTTTCTCACAGCATTCTGCTTCGGAAACTGTCGGCCTCTGGCCTGGACAGGCGCACACTCTCCTGGGTGAAAAACTGGTTGAATGACCGGGCCCAGAGGGTGGTGGGAAACGGAGTTAAATCCAGCTGGAGGCCAGTGACAAGTGGGGTTCCCCAGGGCTCAGTGCTGGGTCCAGTCCTGTTTAATGTCTTTATCAAGGACCTGGATGAAGGCATTGAGTCCTCCCTTAGCAAGTTTGCAGATGACACCAAGCTGGGTGGAAGTGTGGATCTGCTGGAGGGTCGGGAGGCTCTGCAAAGGGACCTGAACAGGCTGGACCGCTGGGCTGAGACCAACGGCATGAGGTTTAACAAGGCCAAATGCCGGGTCCTGCACTTGGGGCACAACAACCCTAAACAGAGGTACAAACTAGGAGAAACCTGGCTGGAAAGCTGCCAGGAGGAGAAGGACCTGGGGGTGCTGGTTGACAGCCGACTGAACATGAGCCAGCAGTGTGCCCAGGTGGCCAGAAAGGCCAGTGGCATCCTGGCTTGTATCAGGAACGGCGTGACCAGCAGGTCCAGGGAGGTTATTCTCCCCCTGTACTCGGCACTGGTGAGACCTCGAGTACTGTGTTCAGTTCTCTTCCAACTCTGTGTGGGTCTCTTCCAACCTGGTCATTCTGTGATTCTGTGATTTTTGAGAGAAATAGCTATTATATGGCAGCCTCTGCCCAGAAATCCACAGAGATGAAGCTGTAGCACTGGGAGGAACCAGAGCACCTGAAACTTCACAGAAGAGCCTAGTGCTGTTTTTTTGAATGGTCCCTTCATCACAGATTGTAAGCTAAGATGTAAAGTGAAAGAAGAATTAAGATAACATGCTTCTATACAGTGGGATATAGGACAAATGTGGATGACAGGTAAATTAACACAACCATTAGGTACTTTTCTAGTTCTGAAAAGCAGCAGGGTATATTTTTAGCGTGAGAAATTTAGGTGGTTTTAGGTCTGAAACCACCTCAAAGGTTGAAAGTCAAAACTGCTTCACCAAGCTCTGCTGCTGTGCTTGAGCAGCCAAGCATTCAAAAAGAAAAAGCCACGTAGCTGGAGAATTCAAACAAAATCTGTTGGAAACCTCATTTGCTGGGAAGACGAGGCAAGACCAGGAAAAAAATGGTTAATGGGGTATTTTGCAGCTCTTATGTCTCCGTGTTGAAGAGGGTTTGAGAGGATTTAGTGAGAATAAATGCCTAGCTCTTGCACCTCACCAGGACAAGTACTGTCTGGTGGCTCTCAGTTTTGGTGGTACATTGAGTCAGAGTGGTGAAAGATGGGCTGTTGAGAAAGGAGGGGGATTTTAATCCAGCACCATGAAATGGTTTGCCTCTTCTAAGCTATTTGGGGGGAAAAATTATTTTTGGATGAGAGAAAGATTTGTTAGCAGGTTTGTCTTAAATGTTCCTTTTCCTGAAGAGTGGTATTGGGTCTCGTCATTGTCTGCAGCTCAGGTCTCAGTTAAACTCATCCGGCAAAAATGCTTCAATATCCTCTTAATTCCTTTTAAACTGGACTTTTCCTGGGATAGCCACGGCAGAGCCCTGAATCCACACCAGCTGGATGAGCTGTCCTGAGATGCTGGGTGGGGAACTGGAAGGGCTGGTAGGGCTCATGCTCTCCTGCCATGCTGTGGTGGGGCACTAAATTCACCTGGAGGGCCTGTGGGATGGCCAGGCTTATATGTCTATGTGAAAAATTAAGAGGAGAGTGGAAAGCAAACTTAGAACTTCTTTTGTTTTCCAGCTTTCCATTAAACAGCCAGCAAATCAAGCAGTCTCTTGGGGCATATGCACTGGTGAGGCATTGGCACAGGTTGCCCAGAGAAGTTGTGGCTGCCCCATTCCTAGAGGTGCTCAAGGCCAAGTTGGATGGGGCTTTGTGCAACCTGATGCAGTGGAAGGTGTCCCTGACCATGGCAGGAGGGTTGGAACTGACTGATCATAAGATCGACACTTCCACCCAGCTTAGTGTCATCTGCAAACTTGCTAAGGGTGCACCCGATGCCTTCATCCAGGTCGTTGATAAAGACATTAAACAGGACTGGACCCAGGACTGGGGAACCCCACTTGTCACTGGCCTCCAGCTGGATTTAACTCCGTTTCCCACCACCCTCTGGGCCTGGTCATTCAACCAGTTTTTCACCCAGGAGAGTGTGCACCCGTCCAGGCCAGAGGCCGACAGTTTCTGAAGCAGAATGCTATGAGAAACTGTATCAAAAGCTTTACTAAAGTCCAGGAAGACCACATCCACAGCCTTTCCCTCATCCAACAGTTTAGTTACTTGATGCCATATGGACCAGGGATTTCACCTAAAGGCTTATTCTAAGGTCTTTCACTCAGCTGGTCCCTTGCTCTGCTGTGAGAGCACTAGCACAACAATACATTTGCCCCTCAATGCCCTTTTGATATTTTAAGGGGATGGGCTGAGTCTGTTTGGGCTCAGAGGGAGGGCTGGAAGGAGCATGACCGGGTGGGTTTCTGGTAGCCATCCCCAGAGCAAGCGAGATGTAGGTCAGACAATCCCAGGAGTAGGTGGGGTGGGCAGGAAGGGTCATGTAGAGAAGACCAGGCGGGATGTGGCTCTTCTGCTTGCAGCAAAGAGAGATGACAGCAGTATTTGAGGCAAATAATTTGTCTCCAGCTAATTCATGTCACTGATTCCCGCTTGCTGAGCCCAGACAGACCTACCAGGGAAAGTCTAAACATTAACGAAGCAGGCAGTGTGCACACAGCGGGGCGGCTCAAATGCAGCGTGAGTGTTATGCCGAAGGCATGGCGGAGGGGGGTTCTCCCGGATGCTGGAGGTGCAGTGTTCAAGGCTGCCTCATAATCAATTCATCAAATATTTGTCTGTATTTGTGACCTTCAGACTTTCCCATCATGGGGGTGATTTCTGCGGCAGGTGTGCTGGCAGCCACTTGGAATTTCAGGACGGGACGGAGAAGCTCTTTGCGGGCAACGTTACTCTTGGAGGGTTTAATTCCAGCCGTAGCCAGCGCAAGACCCTGGTAAAGTTCACTGCTGCCACGGGGGCAAGGCTTTCACCAGCATTCTTGTTTTCAGAAAGCTTCCTGAGCAAAGGTGATGCCAGGAGAAACTGAGCTTACATGATCCAGGCTTGGCTATTCGTGTTGCCAGCTAGTGAAATCACTGCCACTCTGAGCATCAGTGGGCAGCAGTGATTTACCCCTGCTGGGGACCCCCTCTTTCTCCCAGCAAGCAAAGGGCAGATTCTCCTTAGTGATGCAACGTGGTGGCCCAAATCCTCTTTTTCGGTTCAGTGCAACAAAAGGTCAGACCCTCTCACGATGTAGTATGGGCAGGTGAACATTTCTGCTCCCTTCCGATGCCTCGCTTGCTCTGGGGGACAATTTGGGGTAATTGCACTTGCAGTCCACAAAGCCAGCTGTACCCTGGGGTGCATCTGAAGCAGTGGGACCAGCAGGGCAAGGGAAGGGATTCTCCGCTCTCATGAGACCTCACCTGGAGTCTTTCGTTCAGCTCTGGAGTCCTCAGCAAAGGAAGGACATAGATCTGTTAGAGTGAGTCCAGAGGAGGCCACAAAGATGATCTGAGGATCAGAGAATCCCTGGCATGATGACAAGCTGAAAGAGTTTGGCTTGTTTAGGCTGGAGAAGAGAAGAGAAGGCTCTAGAGAGACCTTATAGCAGCCTTCCAGCACTGAAAGGGCCTAGAGGAAAGCTGGGGAGGGGCTCTTTATCAGGTAGTGCAGGGATGAGGAGGAATAGTTTTACAGTGAAAGAGGACAAATGTCTGTCCCATCCGAGGAGGTGTTCAAGGCCAGGTTGGATGGGGCTTTGAGCAACTTGATCCAATGAGAGGTGTACCTGCCCACGGCAGGGGGGTGGATCTGGATGATCTTTAAGGTTCCTTCTGACTCAAATGATTCTAAGCCAGGGATGGGTCGAGCATTCCTCCCTCTGGAAAGCTAGGAAAGGCTATAAGTTCAGCCTGCCAAAATACTGCCATGCCAGCCAAAAGTCTCCACGTGTTGGAAAGGCAAATAAAATGGAGAACTGGGGAACAGGCAGAAGTGGCCTTTTATTGCCAGCTCTTCTTGACTAGTCAGCGAGGAGGAGAGGACCTACTTTACATCTCCCTCTCTCTCTTTTTTTTTTTTTTCAGATAGGAAATTGTGAGCACATGAGTTAAGCAAAAATATTAACAGATGCTACGCAATCAGCGTAAGCTCCTGAAGCTGACACAGCTGCTGTTGTGTATCCTGGACACCCGTGTGAGACAGAAAAGCCGGCAGCATCAGAGGGACAAGCCCCAGTTACACGTTGCCCTGCATCAAACCCGAGGGCATGTGCTGACTAATGCACACCAGCATGCAGACCTTCCAGGACGGCCGGGAAAGCCCCTCCGCTGGAAAAATAAATGAATCTGTCTCCAGTGCACTCCTATACTTCATCCCCTTTTGCTTCTGCCATCCGCCTTCAGGATGGTAGCACTGAGATGTAGCTTGCTTTATTTACTCAGCGCTCTCCCAACATCACTGGAAGGATCAGGGATGTGAATGAAGCCTCTGCTCTGTCTGAAGATTGGCACCTTCAGCCATAATAACTCAGTTGCCAGAGGATGCAAACCTCCCTGGCTGGGGCTGGAGGGGATAGAGCCTCTGCTGCTTTGGAGGTTATTAACAGCAGCTTGAGACAGGTCCTTGGTTCAGGTCAGTTTCCCAAGGAGAAAAATGTGAAGGGGCCTGTGTCCGTCCATGCACCTAGATGGCACCAGGCACGGTGGGACCTCCTCCTTGCTACAGGACTGGCTGCAGGGCAGCTAATTCAGTATTATTAATGACAATCCAAACAGACATGATGTAATTTAAACCACCAGGCTTCTGTAAGAGGATTACTCTTAGGTGTTGGGCTGCCCAAGGATGGGGAAATAAAAGCTTTATTTTGTAGATGATAGAATCACAGAATAGTTTGGGTTGGAAGGGACCTTAAAATTCATCCAGTTCCAACTCTCCTGCCATGGGCAGGGATGTAGGTATGTAGGGGAAACCTCCTGATGCTTCAAAATGGTGTGAGAAAGAGGAAAATCTGTGATTCAGTGGATGAGCAGAAGCACATCAGATTTTGGGGTGGCAGAGGTGTAGCTGGCCTTTCAACAGCTACTGGTGTGGCTGCATGAAACACTGTATTGAGCTGGAAACCTTTGTCTTCAGGCAGCATTGTGCTAAAAAAACAAGCCATGGAAACTACACAGTGTTGTTCCTTCTCTCTTCTGTTAGACCCGTCATCCAGCCCTCACTGGAAGGGGAGGCACACAGAGACTTTGCAGGAGCACCTTTGTCTGTTGGATGCTTTAACCAGCAGCCAAATGTTCCTGGAAATATAGGTTTCAATTTAATGAAGGACGAGTTCTCTGACTAAAGAGGATGAGTGCATATCCACTGCAGAGCTAAAAGCATGGTGATTATGGTGGTGGTAAATTCACAAGCTCCAAAACCTGGTCTGATGGAACAAGGCTGGAGACTTGAGTTCTTGCTGCCCACCTCCCAAGGCATGGGTGGCTTCGGTGTGGGGATGGTTTCTTCTGCTTTTCCCTTTAAACACTTTAGAGACAGTGGGTAACACCACTCCCTTCCTGTCTCTACAGGACATTTGCACTTGCTGGGGTCATGTGCTACAGAGAACTAAAGCTTTCATTCAATTAGAAGTGCTCTTGCTTAGGTCCTCATTGTCAGAGGGAGCCCAAGACCCTTCCGTGCAGATACAGGAAGACTAGAAGATGAGAGCCTGTAAATTTAAGCTGCATCTACAGCAGCAAATATGAGCCTGAGGAGCTGCAGGAGATGCTCAGCTCTTCTGGCAAGTGGTTGTTGTAATTTCTTTCAAGTGAAAAGGCGATGGAGTCCTTTGGTCTTGGCCTCCAGAAAAGTTAAGTTCTGGCTGAGATGATCTGAGCCACTGCTGAGATGGGAGGTTCACAGCAGCCTTGCCGATACCCATCTATGTCAATGGAGAGCTGTCTTTGGCTGGTGAATATTGAAACAAGCCTGGGAGATGGCTGCTCTAACCCAGTGTTCATCTGTTCTCTAGCAGAGGGGATGGCTTTCTATTTCTTCTGAGCCACTTTCTTTAGTTTTAGGTGGACATCTTGCGTTCCTCTGCCTGGTTCTGTCTGCATCAATATAGCTGGAACTTAGAATCATAGAATCATAGTATGGTTTGGGTTGGAAGGAACCTTAAAGATCATCCAGTTCCATCCCCCCTGCCATCAGCAGGGATACCTTCCGCTGGGTCAGGCTGCTCAGAGCCTCATCCAACCTGGTCTTGAACACCTCCAGGGATGGGGCAGCCATGACTTCGCTGGGCAACCTGAGCCAGTGCCTCACCACCCTCACAGTGAAAACATTTCTTCCCAAGATCTCATCTAAATATCCTATCTTTCAGGCTAAAATCCCCTCATCCTATCCCTGCACTGCCCGATTGAGAGCTCCTCCCCAGCTTTCCTGTACCCTCTTTCAAATACTGGAAGGCTGCTCTAAAGTCTTCCCAGAGCCTTCTCTTCTCTGAGCTGAATAATCCCAGCTTTCTCAGTCTGTCCACATACTGCTCCAGTTCACACATCAACCCCATGGCCTCCTCTGGACTCGCTCTAACAGATCCAGGTTCTTCCTGTACTAAGGACTCCAGAACTGAATACAGGGCTCTTAACTTGCCTTTATCAAATATCATAAGTGACTTTGCTTTGATGAGAATATTAGGCCAGCTCTGTGCCTTGACAAGCTCTGTGCCTCTAGTCCTTAGAAAAATACCCCAATTGACAGCTTGTGAAATAAATCCAGACCTCCTCTAGCAAAAGCTGGACATCTCTTGGTTGGGGAACGGGCGTGATGGGATATACCCCTAGCCTCTGGGTATGGGGGTCCCAGCCTTCCATGGCAGACACATAAACTGCACTTACGAATGGAGAAATCAATAGGAACATCAGCTGTGACCTTAACAAATGCCAGAAGATCATAACATGCCTCAGTAATGGAATAAGAAAAAATGACCCCAGAACCACTTGGCTGGAATGAGAAGAAAGTCTGAGCACTGTGCCCTTCAGGCTGACTCTCAGAGGAGGTTTTGTGCTAGCAGGTGCTGGGTTGAAGGATGGGACATAGAAAAGGAGTTTTACTTTATGCATGTAACCACCATCTTCTGCAAAGCAGACCTGGCCAGGCTGAGGATGGTTGAATCATCTTTGATTTGGTGAGAAGCAAGCTGTGGTGAGGCAAAAACTGTGGATGTGAGATAGAAACAGCTGTAACCCACATCCTCTCAATGTTAGCAATCAAGAGTGGCTGCCCTCAGCCAGGGTGGTGCATCTGCTGGGGCAGTCCCTGCTACCAGCCAAGTAGTTTCCATGACGGGCGAATGTGAGCAAGCAGGAAGGCTCTGCTGGGAGGTGAAAATGTGAATGTCTGACCTGCCATGTGGTTTTCCTGTGTGTCACCATAAAGGACCATAATGAAGGGATGTTCCTCTGGAGTCAAGGGCTAAGCCTGCATCTTTAGCAGAACCCGGTCTAGACCTTCATGCTGATGCATAAAGACCTGGCCCAAGCCCAAACCCTTTCAGGACCAATCAAACAGGGTGTGGTCCATCCCTTGTCAGATGTCCACAGAGGTCACCCCCACATTGGTGGGGCAAGGGCTCTGTCTGCATCCAGAGAAGAACAACGAAGCTGATGAGGGGTCTGGAGAACAGGCCTTATGAGGAGCGGCTGAGAGAGCTGGGGGTGTTTAGCCTGGAGAAGAGGAGGCTGAGAGGAGACCTCATTGCTCTCTATAACTAGCTGAAAGGAGGTTGTAGAGAGGAGGGTGCTGGCCTCTTCTCCCAAGTGACAGGGGACAGGACAAGAGGGAATGGCCTCAAGCTCCGCCAGGGTAGGTTCAGGATGGACATTAGGAAAAAATTTTTCACAGAAAGGGTCATCAGGCACTGGAACAGGCTACCCAGGGAGGTGGCTGAGTCACCTTCCCTGGAGGTGTTTAAGGCACAGGTGGGCGAGGCACTGAGTGACATGGTTTAGTATTTGATAGAAATGGTTGGACTCAATGATCCAATAGGTCTTTTCCAACCTGGCTATTCTCTGATTCTATGATTTGCAGAACCCAGTCTAGACCTTCACGCTGTTGCCCGAAGACTTGGCCTAAGTGCAAACTGTTCCAAGGGAGAGAGAAAAGGGCACGGTCCATCCCTTGTCAGATGTCCACAGAGGTCACTGCCATACTGGTGGGGTGCCTTGCACTACCAGCAGGGCTGATATTTGGTGTCAGCTCTGGACCTGCGCTGTTACTGGCATGGTTGGTGAGAAGCATGTGAGTTGCAACCCACTACCTCTCTCATTCACTGCGGACATGACATCTAGGGCACAAATGGCTGGCATGGCAAACCCAAAACATCTCTGCCTTGATGCAGGCTGTGTCACCCAGCCTTAATTTTTCCCTTGCCCACAGGCAGATGCTGATATTGACGGTAGCAAACTAACACAGCCTTACAGCACTGGGTACCCTTGCAGCCAAGCTGCCTCCCACTTGCTTCCAGAAAATAATCCACCAAACCCCTCCTTGTTACAATGGACATGAGCCTGGAGGATTTTGATTGTGCCAGTTTGATGCCTGGGTCTATGGATCTGTGCCTTTTGATGGTTCGTGCTCCAGCCTCTCAGAGGGGAGGAAGGGAGTCACAGGAGCCTCTTCTCCAGCTCTCTCCTTTCCTGAAAAAAAACTCTCAGAAACTCCCTCTCTTTGGAAGTTCTCACCCTCTGTCAAATCCGTTTGAAAGGGCTCAGTGGGTTAAAATTTAAGGGAGGAAATGATGAGCAGATGCAACTCTTGCTTAATTTTTATGGCCTTAAGAAACCATACCAAAAACATGTTAAAAAGCAAGGAGTTGTTTCCAGGAAAAGTTTTCCAAAGTCTCGACTTGAATACCTTCCCAGCATCATGAAAGCTGCTCTTTGATAAATATTGTAATTAAAACCCCAACGGTCTTATTTTTTTCTCCAATTCATTTTTATGTTATAAATTCAGTGGGGGAAGGGAGCACTTAGATATAAAACATCTGTATTTTCTCATATAAACATATAGTTCTCAGGGAGACATTTGCTTCTTTGACAAGGGTCTTTCTGTTGGAAAATGGTTTTTTAGTCCAGTGCAGGGACAGTAAAACTTGTCAGCATGAGTGAGAAACAGAGTGGCCTGGCTGGACTGGGATAGCACTCATATTAACAGGGCATTTGTCCTTCCAATAGAGCCAAGCGATTTCCCCTTCCAGCTCTAACATAGATGCTAACTTGTGGCACATTTCTTTTCCTAGATATCACCTTGGAGTTATTTTGGCCCCTCCTGGCTCTCTGGATTTCTAAGATGCTTGATCTCCTTTCTGACTGTGGGATTGCTGATGTGGATGGGCTGGGCTGCATTTTTAGGATCTGATTCAAAGCCCCACTGAAGGCAGGAGTGGTTTGCTGTTGATGTCAGTGGTCTCCGGAGCAGGCACTGCATAACAACTGGGATTTTTTTATCCAATCACAGTTAAAGGGAGCAAAGGAAAAACTCGCATTGTATTTTAAAAGTAAAATGGTCAGGCCACGTCCACTGGCTGCTGAAGAGCAAAACATGGATCCCAGTTAGACCAGGGTATTGCACCAAAACAGAGACAGATACTGAATTACTCACCCGCTGGGAAAACTGAGGCTGTCCTCTTTAACAAGGAGGGTTTACCTACCCTCTTTGGATTTTGTCTTCTAAACAAATGAAGAGCATGGAGGAAAAAGAAAAATCCATTGACCTTAGGCATCTGCCTGCATCCAGCTGACTGTGAAGTTCCGTAGGGTCTGACCATGCCAGAATTGCCTTAGCCCATGGAAGGAGAGCACAGCTCAGCCCATACTGTCCATACCAGTGAGCAGTAGCTGAGATTGTACCTCCAAGAGAAGGCAGGGGCTTACAGATACCACTGTGTTCATCAGCTGGAAGTATTCCTAGGAGAGGGAGGGGCTGTGAGTTATTCCTTCTCTTTCAAGTCATTCATAGAGGTGGTTGCTCCAGCAGAGACGTTTCTGTACCATGCACAGAGAACGTAAGCTGGTGCATGCCGCTAGTGACCAGGTTCAGCAAGGAAAATTGTAAGCAATGTAAGCTGTATCAGCACAACTCTTTATAGGATGTTTCTATCTAAATTCCTGTTTTACAGGTCGATTAGAGGGGATGGTTAAGCCATCAGTTGAACTTCATTTGCCATGAGGCTGTGTAAAATCTGATAGTAAGATCTTCCCTACAAAGGGCCAGCCTTCATTTGGAGGTGTTGGTATCTGCCAGCAAGGAATGGGCAAGGTTAGAAGAGAGATGCAGCATTTTGGGGTGGCTGAAGCTGAGGTGACACCCCAGGCCAGATCCAGCACGGTGAAGGGTGCAGTTCTGCAGATGCAGGCTCTCACCTCAGCTCCAGATCTAACTCAATGACTATGTATTTATCTTGGAAGGTGCATGACATGAGATGGTTCACTGTCATTAACCATTGGCATTCAATGTAGTTAAGTCAGGGACAGCAGACTTAGAAACTGGTTAAATGTTTTTGGGAGAGGAGATATGTTGTGTCTTCTCCTTTGTCCGCTGAATTGTGGACCTCTAGATAGTGGACAGATAGCATGAGATAGTCTTCCCAGCAAGCGTGAGGCAAAGTTGGTTGGTAGAGCATGTAACCAGAGCTCGGGTCTACAAAGAGCTGATGTTTGCTGCCTCTCACTGGGCCTTTTGCTTGGGAACTGAGTGCCTGCAGGTGGCCTGGGGCTTGCACTCCATGGTGGGTGCAGAGTGATGGGAGTACATCTTCTTCAGCCTGGCAAAGGACTGGCAGCTCCTGTCCTGTGTCCTCTTCATGCTGTGGGATGCCAGCGAAGTTGTTGAGTCAACGTCCCTGGAGGTATGTAAAAGATGGGTGGAGGAGGTGCCTAGGGATATGGTTTAGAAGGGGATAGGCATGCTTGGACTCGATGATCTCAAAAGTCTTTTCCAACTAAACGATTCTGTGATGCTGTGCTGGTCCCTGTTGTGTGACTCGTGGAGCCCACATCCTGGATTTGAGCACTATGAGGTTACGTGAAAATTCACTGCTTTGGGGGCTGCTGAGTTTTCATTTGCTGCCTTTAAAAATCTTCAGATATCCTTGTAACTGCAGGAGGCTCGAGGACAAATGCCAAAGGAGCTGCCCGGGAAGGCGTGCGAGACTTGGGTGGCTATTTAATTAGGAAGAATTAGAGTCATTGGGACTGGATTGCTTATTTGACTTTCCTTGGGCTTCATCCAAAGCCTGCTAACAGCTAACCTGATTCTCTTTACCACTGACTTCTGTGGGCTTTGGATCAGGGTCTTTGTGCCTACAGGGTTATCTCAGTTTCCTGGAACCTGTTCACTGTTTGAATTGGTAAGTATATTTGCTGCCAGGTTGCTTTTTTCTTTAGCTCCCACTGTTTGATTGCAAAAAGTTCCTGGCAGCTGCTGGCTACAGGAGCAGTGCTGCACTCTCGAAATCGGCCGTGCATGCTCCTGGGTGCCCCTTTCTCCATCTGGCCCTGTGTAATTCCTAAAAACATCGCAAAATCCACTATAAGCTTGCCTCTTGAAAAGCATTTGGAGCAGCTGAAGAGGATTCAGGAGTGTCAGGCAGCACTATTAATGTTTTTCTTCTCTTTTTGAGCCTTCACTTGGTTGCAGGCTGTCGCAGCACCAGCAGCCTGTGCTTGACCCCTGCCTGCACATATAATTGCTACTTGATCTCCACGTGAGCCTTACCAAATACTGAATAATGGGTGGCATTTCTCTTGGGAAGATGATAATGATGGAGCACAAACCCCATTGTTCCTGAGCAGTGGCCGTGCAGGGCAGAACGTTTAATTGGCTGGATTAATGAACATGGCTTCATCAATGCACTCAACTAATAAATGAGTGTGTATAAATCAAACATTCTGATTGGCTCAGCTAGGATTTACTTGAATTACTGCAAGTGATGCAGATAAGTTTTGGGGTGACAGTGTATTTTCTCTAGGGGACCATGGAGGAAGTATAGGCTTGTGGTCACAAACCTGCCCTTTGGGCTGGAAGATGGAGGGTTCATGACCCTCTGTGACCCTCTGACCTCAGTGTCCTTGATACTGTTGTTTTCAGCAGCGATGCAGGCACGGACACCTGTCTGTTGTCTGCTTTGGCACTGGAGGTGCTGGAGCACATCCAGAGAAGGGCGATGGAGCTGTGGAGGGGTCTGGAGAACAAGGTTTGTGAGGAGCAGTTGAGGCAACTGGGCAGTTTAGTCTGAAGAAGAAGAGACTGAGAGGAGACCTTATCACGCTCTACAGCTCCTTGAAAGGAGATTGTAATGAGGTGGTGTTGGTCTCTTCTCCCAAGTTACAAGTGATAGGATGAGAGGAAATGGCCTTAAGTTGTGCTTGGGGAGGTTTTGATTGGGTGTTAGGAAAAACTTCTTCACCTAAAGTGTTATCAGGCACTGGAACAGGCTGCCCAGGGCAGTGGTGGAGTCACCATACCTGGAGGGATTTAAAAGATGGGTAGATGAGGTGCTTGGGGGTCTGGTTTAGTAGTGGACAGGTACAGTTGGACTTGATGATCTCAAAGGTCTTTTCCAACCAAATGATTATATGATTCTATGAAAAAAACTCAGTTTTTAAACCCTCTCCCTGTTGAGTATTTTTGAGCCCTTCAAGTAAACCTGCACTCCTCTGTGAGGGACAACCCTTTTGCTTAAGTAACTGTCACCTGGAGAAGATGTTTGTATGTGTGTGTTTGCATTTCAAAGGTTGATGAGGTTTAGTACAATTAGAAGCAGAGGTAGCTCTGTGGGCAAGCTTTACATTGTCGCTCTCAAGGTAAATATTTCCCGTGAGTACACAGAGTCAAAGTACAACTTGCAACATATATAAAACTAGGGACAAACCGCAGCTTTCCGGTGGCTTTATTCTGGGTCCCTGTCCTCTTCTGCTGTGCTGCTGGGATGTCTCACAGTTCTAGCACAGGCAGCTGCTGCTGGGAAGCTCTGCTTGAATGAAGGCTGATCTTCCAGCAGCATGTGGACACGTGGAATTACAGCTGCTGTCAGAAAGTGCGTGTGTGTTCATTCCTAACCAGGACAGCTGGGAAAAGGTCCAGAGAGCATGACCCCCTGCCCTCTGTTAAGTTTTAAGCATGTGCTGCTGAGTCAGAAAGATCCCCAAATGGATTATTTGAAGGGATTCAGTGTTTTTTCCTTTAAGGTTATCTTGGCATGTATGTCACATCTTAGCACCGGCTGTTTACAACATGTTTATTTTTAGAAGCAATTCCCAAATTATGCTATATGAAGAGATTAATTAACTCTACGAGAGTCACAGCCCCTGGCAGTGGAAATGGGAACAGCATCTGCTGGCTCGGATGGATCCGTGCTGCGTCTGCATGCTCGGCAGGTTCGGGCGCTCGGCTCCCTGGGAGGTGTGAGCCCGCCAAAGGCCATCGCCCATGGGACGGCTTCGCTGTGTCAGAGTGCTTCAAACTGACCAGTGTCGCGATGACCTTATTCCCCAGCCTTCTCCTATTCACTCTGCTTTTATTTTTAAAGATTTGTCAAATACTGAATAACGCTGCCGCTTGCCAAGGTGATCGCTGGCCAAAAGTCCTCCTCTAATGCAAACTGCAGGCAACGTCTCCTGAGCGCTTGCAGCAACATCAGGAGAGCAGACCCGAAGGGCAGGTGTCTGGGGATGTGCCTCCCCCTCCAGAACACTTTTTGTTTCAGCCCACCTGGAAAGCAAGGTGATAGAGCCGAGGTGTCAGCCCAAGAGCCAAGGTGTCAGCCCAGCTTGAAGTCACTGGTGGTGTGTGAATTCCTGGGGAACATAAGGTGTGAGCAGGTGAGCCAGGCAAACAGCAGGGGATGCGCAATGATGCACCCAAGGGCGCAAGCAGCCCTTAGAGCTCCCCTGGGAGACCCCAGGCAAAACCTAGCAGGGCATTTGAGGGTTTGGGGGTGCCTTGCGACTGTCAGAGTTCAATGCCTCTATCACAGGGCTGGCACAAGCAGCCATCCTGGTATGTTAATTCAATACCAATCACAGAATTGTTCAGGTTGGAAAAGACCTTTAAGGTCATCAAGTCCAACCGTAAACCTAGCAATGACAAGTCCACCACGAAACCTTGTCCCTAAGCACCACATTTCCATGTCTTTTAAATCCCTCCAGGGATGGTGACTTCCTTGGGTATCCTCACCAATGATATGGGGACAAGCGAGATACCTCTGGCAAACCTGAAACAGGACTTGGAATTTCTCCTACTGCTCCCAGCTCCTCCTCACAGACCTGAAAACCTCCCAAAGCTCCAAACTCCTGATGTTTTAACACCCCAACATCCATCATACTGTGCCTCTGCAGTGAGGTTAGGGATTGCTGACCCACACATTGGGTCAAATCCCTCACCTGGCACCAGGGTGTTACCATATACTTACTCAGAGAGGTCTGTTTTTTATTTGCTAATACAAAAATCCCTGCTCTGCTAAGAGACTCTAGAGTACAATGTGTTTTTTGCAGGCAGCGAGCACAGTGTGTTCTCATCCAGCGGTGTACAGGTACACGGCTCTGTCCTAAGAAGAGTAATTCAGAGTTAGGATTTACCTTGGCATTATTCAGTGCTGCTTCATGCACAGATTTAACCTCTCCCTGAACCCAAGGTTTCCTGATGTAATTTTTTTTTTTAGGGAAAAGTGCTTAAAACATTACTTTTCTTTTTTTTTTTTTTAATTTTCTTTTCTTTCTTCTCCTTCTCCTCAGGATCTGGTTCACTGGTCCTGTTACAGAGTCAGTATATGCAGAGCACTCCCTTTACACCAGTTCATCTTCTCCAGGTAAATAACCATCCTGAGGTGTTTCTGGTTTGGAGACCTTCTGGTACATTCCAGTGCTGGTGTGGCAGATCTCAGGATGTCTAAAGCAAGGTTTTTCCATCAGAGACGGAAAGCTGCTGCCAGCTCTTCGCAAAGCCTCCCTTGCAGTAGTGGGCACATGTTGGACGCCTGTGCACAGCAAGAGGAATTTATCCTAAGGAGGATGTGGAGGGAAGGAGGCTTCAAATGACTTCTCTGGGCAACCTGTGCCAGTGTCTCAATACCTTCATGGTAAAGAATTTCTCCCTAATATCTCCTCTAAATCTCCCCTATTTCAGCTTAAAACCATTCCACCTCATCCTATCACTAGACTGTCTCCCTACTCCTGTGCTTTATGCTGGTTGCATAAAACATACCTGCAGAGAGCAAATGCCTCTGCTGTACCCAAAGAATGCTTCAACCAGGAGAGGAGTGGTGTTGCACCAGTTTCAAATCTGAGATATGGTGGCAATAGGTAGAGGAGGCTTGTGAACATGGGAGAGCTTCAACCAGAGAGGCCTATCCTCAGAAGAGGCTTGTTTCTTTTCAGCCAGAGGTACTTTGTGGCTTTTTAATTAATCCTGCAAGTTCATTTGTGTCCTCTTGCACTCTGTAGCAGTAGCATCCCCCCAGATACCTTAAATTCTCCACCCAGGGCCATGCCCTGGGATTTCTCAAAGCTGGGAGCTGTTTGTTCCTGGCATGTCAGGAGGTCCTTCCTGGGCTGTTTTCAGTTGGATTACAATTTCCAGATGTGGAGTCAGGCAACAAGCATGAACCCTGCTAAGGTCACACATGGAAAGTGAGATTTCCCTTCCCGTTGCAATCTGTTGGTGCTGGAGCAGGACAAGCTGCACATCCTGAATCCCTGCAACCCATCTTGCTGGACTTTCTAAGTCCTGAAGAAGCTTCTTGTTAAGCCCCAGGTCCTACAGTCACATGAGTTTGTGTCCAGACAAGCTTTCAAGAGAGGCATGAAGTTATCTGGACCTAAAGCCAGTTTGGGAATGGGAAGAGGGGGACTCCCCTGCATCTAGTGTGGCTGAAGAGAGTCTGGATGAAAGAGGTCCCTGTGCTTCTTCCTTGCCCAGATGGGAATGCCCTTTCTTCCAAACTGTATATATCCCTTCTCCTGCAGACTGGGCACAGGGAAGCTATGTTTCACCGTCAAGGATTAGGTAATTTCCTTCCCTTCTCCTCTGGAAGGTGTTTTGATTAGCATAATCATTGTGTTCCCAAATTAGCTTGTGTTCCTGGCTTTGCCCTGAGGCTGGCTTTTCCTGTTCCAAGCCTGCTCTGGCACAGTGATCCAGCTCTCCACAAAGCAGCATTGCAGGAACAGCATATGTCAGGATGGATCCCTCATGTCGGGATGAAGCTGCCCTTCTTGAGTGACCTCAGGCTGATGCTGAGACTTCAGAGAGTTGGTCCTCCAGCCCTGTGGCTCTCTGGTGCCTGGGGTAGTTATGTGGAAATTCCCAAACAACCCAAGCTTTGATGCAAGGTTTGAGGGACTGAGACAAGGTTTGTGTTGGACTGAGACCAGGAGCAGCCAGGACAGTGGTGCATCTTCTTCCTTGCCATCATGGCAGAGGGAACGTAAACTTCTGTCAAAGGCTAAGATGGTATCTCACAGGCTTGGTATCTCAAGTCATCATGTCTAAATGGCTCTGAGCCCATCTAGACTTTCCTCCCACCAAGGATCGTTCTAAACTGAAACAACACAAAGTTCTGTGAGAAAATTAAGACCAGAATGTGAAATATTTTCTAAGTGCCAACAAGGTAGACAAATGCAGAGTGATTAATCAGGGGCTCCTGAGTGTCATGGAGAGCAGGAACTGCTTGCAGAGTGGGTCCAGTGTCTCTAAGTACGCTGTCTTGCCCTTGGGACTATGGAATTTCACCTTGTGCTCAAGATCTGCCTGCTCTGCTCATGAGATATCCACCTCTTCTCTGACTTAGGAGGAAGATGGCCATCCCCAGGTCCTGCACAACACCCCAGCTGACCAGGAACAATTCTCCAATGTAACTGTCACTCCTGCATCAGAGGGAAAAGGTTCATGTCTAGCCCTAAACTTGGTTTGCAAGTTGCAGGACTTTACTGCCAACTACTGTGGCCTCACCTCTGAAGTTCATGTGTGCCATAGCCACACTTTTCATCAGCCCATGAGAGATCTCCAAACTGAGAGCCACTTGTGGAACGTGGCTTCTGCCAAAACCCACCCTTGACTCCAGGGAAGAAATTAGGAAGAAACTTATTATTGTGAGGGTGGTGAGACACTGGCACAGGTTTCCCACAGAAGTCATGAATTCCTCATCCCTGGAGGAGTCCAAGGCCAGGTTGGACAGGGCTTTGAGCAACCTGGGGGTGGGAGGTGTCCCTGCCCATGGCAGGGGGGGTAGGAACTGGCTGATCTTTAAGGACCCTTCCAACCCAAATGATTCTATGATTCTATGATCTCCAGCAGCTGTGCAACTAAGTTTTTTTCACCTTAAAGGCAGGCTGGCTAGGTGCACCTCCTTGGCTCAGTGGCTACCAGCTGCTTAGAGGTTAGTAGCCCAGTGGTGAATGCCCCTCTGGGGAATGACAGAGGCTTTTGCAAGCTGTGTGGACCTCTCGAGGGGCACTTCTGCTGCCCACCCCATGACTCCCTACCTAGCAGTCCTCCCACGAATGTTTGGGGCATGTCTCAGAGTGGGGCTGTGGGGATGGGGAAGCAGTGGAGTAGGGATCTGAGGTTTTAACTTTGTGAGTTTAGTGGGTTTAGTGCTCCCTGGGGTCTGGGCTGTCCCACTGGTCTCTGGCTACCAACCCACTGAAGTGGGAATCTCCTGCACGTCCATACTTCATTTTTGGATGGCATTTCCCAAGCCCATGTGGAGTTGGGTTGAAAAAGGAGGAAGGCCAGGGCATATCCTGCTCCAGATGCAGGCAATGCTGCAGTGTGGTGCACAGTCGAACCCAAACCGCAGCAGTGCCACAGAAACATGGGTGAGGAAGGAGGGGAATGGCCCAGAATCTCTTACCACTACCTCCCTGTGGTCATATTAAGATCCTGCTCAATGCTCCACTGCAGCATCCACCTCCAGTTTCCATTGCTGGAGCAGAGCCGCTGCTTATTAAACCCAGACCAGCAAGCACTTGGCAAGGCATGCAGGCTGGGAGGGACAGCCAGGAGGCCGAGGGGAGGCCAGATGCACTGATCCTTGCTTTTATAAAAAAGGAGATGCTGCTTCCAGAGTCTCCAAAGGGATCAAGTGTGGACGTGGGGCTGCTTGGAGGATCAACCCAGCTAGCCGACAATGTCCACAGCACAGGCAGCAGCCAAATCTGGAGTAAAGGACTCTTGTTCCTACCACTTTTTTGACATATTTCTGTAGCAGTAAGTATCCCATGGTGAGAGTGAGGCTGGTAGGAGCCTTTCCACCTCCCCAAGGGCTCAGGATCGAAATGCGCCACTAAGTCTGAGCAGAGCTGGCTGCTTTCCTGTAAGAAAACATAAGCTCTGCCTGCCTGCATGCTCAGCTGCAGCCTGGATGTGAATTGCATGGGGATGGGATGAGGTGCTTGGTTGCAGTCCTGGCTGCTCCTCGGGTAGGATTTCATGGTTGTCTCAGCACGACTGAGCCTGGACTTTCTGCAGGAGCAGGGCTGTGAGGTACCTCAGGGAGTAATGCAGACCTTGTGGAAGGGTTTGTTTGACAACTGCTGCGCAGAGCTAAAAATACCCCAGCAATGGTTATGAATTTAGGATAACTAATACCTCCAGTGGAAAGATTTGGAGCCATTCCAGGGCTAAACAACAGCTTCTTCACCAACAGCCAAAGACTTGTGGATGCAAAAATAACTAGGAACTGAAAAACTTGAGCTGGAGCAAGGGATTTTCAAATTGAACCCAAGAAAAACTTTCTAGTGGTGAAGATGACTGTGGAAAAATGCCAGCACTTTGGTTGTTTTAACAGCAGGGTACACAGACCTCTGGATCTGAGCTGGATGCTGCCTCTGGGCAGGAGTTGGGAGAACTGGTAGTTAGGGAGAACTCCTTCGATATAGGCTGAAAGTAAATTATACTGATAATAGAGGATCTGCTTTTGTGAGACACCACCTGGAGTGCTGTATCCAGTTCTGGAATCCTCAACATAAGAGGGATATGGAATTGTTGGAATGGGTGCAGAGGAGGCCATAAAGGTGATCAGAGGGCTGGAGCACCTCTGTTGTGCTGAGAGGGTTACAGTTGTTCAGCCTGAAGAAGAGAAGGGTCCAGGGAGACATTATAGTGACCTTCCAGTACCTGAAGGGGGCCTACAAGAAAGCTGGGGAGGGACTTTTCACAAGGGCATGTAGTGATAGGATGAAGGGGGATGGCTTTAAATTGGTAGGTGAAAGATTTACATTGGACACTAGGAAGACATTCTTCTTCAATAAAGGTAGCAAGACAGTGGCACAGGTTGCCCAGAGAAACTGTGGCTGCCCCATCCCTGGAGGTGTTCAAGGCCAGGCTGAATGAGGCTTTGAGCAGCCTGATCCAGTGGAAGGTGTTCCTGCCCATGGCAGGGGGGTGGAACTGGGTAGACTTTAAGGTCCCTCCCAATCCAAACCATTCCATGATTCTATATCCCAGTGGCCTGGACAAGCAGCGCGGTGACAGAATCGGATGAAAACACAATGGTGGGAAGTGTATGGTTGATGTCTTAAGAACTGGAGAGAAAGACCCCCAAATAGACCCACTGGTGACAGTGGATGCTGGGAGGAGTGCTGTGGAGTGAACAGCTTTGAGGCACAGATGAGAGCGAGCAATGAGTAAACAAGAGTTTCAGACATCTGTCTACAAGTCCGAAACACAGCTGGGGAAGGAGCAGATGGAGCTATCCTCTGAGCACTTCCATGCCATGGTGGCAGAAGTTCACATCTCAGCTCTGCCTGCCCAGGGTTTCACCCCACACCATGCATTTCCCCACACACGTGTCACACAGAATCACGGAATCACAGAATAACCAGGTTGGAAGAGACCCACCGGATCATCGAGTCCAACCATTCCCACCAATCCCTAAATCATGCTCCTAAGTACCTCATTCACCCTCATCTTAAACACCTCCAGGGACAGTGACTCAACCACCTCCCTGGGCAGACCGTTACAATGCCTAACCACCCTCTCCATGAAGAATTTTTTCCTTATCTCAAGCCTAAATCTCCCCTGGCGGAGCTTGAGGCCATTCTCTCTCATCCTGTCCCCTGTCACTTGGGAGAAGAGGCCAGCACCCTCCTCTCCACAACCTCCCTTCAGGTAGTTGTAGAGAGTAATAAGGTCTCCCCTCAGCCTCCTCTTCTCCAGGCTGAACAACCCCAGCTCTCTCAGTCGCTCCTCATAAGATTTGTTCTCCAGCCCCTTCACCAGCTTCCCTCACTCTGCTCTCATTGTTCCATTCTGAAGCAGACACTCAGTTGTATGTTTGGCCAGAGACAGTAAGAGTGAGCTCATGTCCCCAAGCCCTGGTGCTTGGCTGGGGCTGTGCATGCCAGTCCCTGCCCCAGAGAATAATGAAGTAGTCAGTGCTTTGCCAAGAGACCTTGAAATAGCCCAAGCCCATGTCTCCCACATGCAGTTATCAGGATGTTCACAGCAAGGTGGGAGGCTGTGCAGGATGCCCAGCTGCCTGTTCCACCGTGGCTGCAGGTAGGGAAATGGAGACCTGTGAGGCTTAGGACCTTGGTGCTGTTCAGACCCTGCATTCCTCCTTCCAGGCATTTTAGTCTGGAGAAGATCCTTGGTGGGCTAAAGGAGTTGATGATCTCAGGGGACTAGGGCAGGGCTGGATCCCAAACCTTTGTGCTTTTGTCTGAAGGGCTGAAATTTGGACTGCTCTCTGCCTTTGCGTTCATGGGTCTTCCCAGTCTATGTCTTGCCTGAGGTGGGAAGATCTGCTCTGCCTAGTTTGCCTGCAGCCTGGAGAAAGCCCCAGAAAGTCTCAAAGTTCTCATAAATGTGAGAAAACAAGTGTTTGTGCCTATTTCAGGTCCCTCTGCACAAGTTGTATTATAATAATTAGCCAAAAATTTTTCTCCATTAGCATGTTTTTCTTTACTTCCATCACATCAGCCCTCATGAAACAGTCATTTATTCTCCTTGCTGTTGTGTTGAGATGTACCAGGCTGCGGGCAGGACCTGCTGCCTGTCCCCAGCCCAGCCTCAATAGCATGGCTTGTTCTCTGCGCGAGGGGCAACGATGTGGTGGCAGCTGCTGTAAATCCCAGGGATCACACAGAGAGCAGCCTCAATTGCTGTCCCCTGAGAAGGTCTGGCCGCTGAAATGTGATAATGTAGGTGCCCCAAAGAAGGTGCTGCAAGCAGAAAGCTGGCAGGAGGCTGGAAGATCCTGACAGCCTGTCCTGTGATATTGAATTATCGTTTCCTCCAGCCACTTTTATAATAAATCCATTTCTCACTCCACAGCCAGAGACTAGCAAGTGCCAAAAGTAGAGTGTGTGCTACAGCATGGCCAGGCAGAAACAGGAAAGGGAGAGAAATGGCTTTGAGCCTGGTTGAAGATGTGGAGGAATGGGAGACATATTCCTACCCCAGCCCAGAGCTTTTGTGGAGCACTGGATGAAAAATGTAGTTGGTGCAATCCGTGTATTTCAGCTTAAAACCATTTCCCCTTGTCCTGTCTCTGCACTGCCTGATAAAGAGCCCCTCCCCAGCTTTCCCGTAGCCCCTTTCAGTACTGGAAGGCTGCTCTAAGGTCTTCCAGAGCTTTCTCTTCTCCAGCCTGAACAACCCCAACTCTCTCAGCCTGACCTCGGAAGGGAGGTGCTCCAGCCCTTGGATAATCTGTGGCGTCCTCTGGACTCACTCTAATAGATTCATGTCCTTCCTGTGCTGAGGACTCCAGAACTGAATACAGGGCTCCTGGTGAGGTTTCACGAGAGTAGAGTTGAGCTGATGGTCACACTTCTTTCATAGAATCATAGAATCATAGAATCATAGAATCATAGAATAACCAGGTTGGAAGAGACCCACCGGATCATCGAGTCCAACCATTCCTATCAAATACTAAACCATGCCCCGTTCTGCCTGTGGGCAAGGGAAAAATTAAGGCTGGGTGACACAGCCTGCATCAAGGCAGAGATGTTTTGGGTTTGCCATGCCAGCCATTTGTGCCCTAGATGTCATGTCCTCAGTGAATGAGAGAGGTAGTGGGTTGCAACTCACATGCTTCTCACCAACCATGCCAGTAACAGCGCAGGTCCAGAGCTGACACCAAATATCAGCCCTTGCAAGGCACCCCACCAATATGGCAGTGACCTCTGTGGACATCTGACAAGGGATGGACCGTGCCCTTTTCTCTCTCCCTTGGAACAGTTTGCACTTAGGCCAAGTCTTCGGGCAACAGCGTGCAGGTCTAGACTGGGTTCTGCAAATCATAGAATCAGAGAATAGCCAGGTTGGAAAAGACCTATTGGATCATTGAGTCCAACCATTTCTATCAAATACTAAACCATGTCCCTCAGTGCCTTGCCCACCTGTGCCTTAAACACCTCCAGGGAAGGTGAATCAACCACCTCCCTGGGCAGCCTGTTCCAGTGCCTGATGACCCTTTCTGTGAAAAATTTTTTCCTAATGTCCAGCCTAAATCTCTCCTGGCGGAGCTTGAGGCCATTCCCTCTCGTCCTGTCCCCTGTCACTTGGGAGAAGAGGCCAGCTCCCTCCTCTCTACAACCTCCTTTCAGGTAGTTATAGAGAGCAATGAGGTCTCCTCTCAGCCTCCTCTTCTCCAGGCTAAACAACCCCAGCTCTCTCAGCTGCTCCTCATAAGGCCTGTTCTCCAGCCCCTTCACCAGCTTTGTTGCTCTTCTCTGGACTCGCTCCAGAGCCACAACATCCTTCTTGTGGTGAGGGGCCCAGAACTGAACACAGGATTCGAGGTTTGGTCTCACCAGTGCCAAGTACAGCTGCTTTTGATGCAGCCCAGGATATGGTTGGTTTTCTGGGCTGCAAGTGCACATTGTTGGCTCCTGTTGAGCTTCTTATCCACCAACACATGCAAATCCTTCTCTTCAGGACAAGATGGGTAGATGAGGTGCTGAGGGGCATGGTTTAGTGGTTGACAGGAATGGTTGGACTTGACGATCCTGGAAGTCTTTTCCAGCCTGGTGATGGCTGATCCATGGCAAATCATCTAAGTTATTGGGCAATGGACTGGGTTGCCCAGGGAGGTTGGTTGAGTTCCCATCCCTGGAGGGACTTAAAAGACAGGTAGATGAATCATAGAATCGTAGAATAATACAATAGTTTGGGTTGGAAGGGACCTTACAGATCACCTAGTTCCAACCTCTGTGCCACAGGCAGGGACATCCCACTAGATCAGGCTGCCCTGAAGTGCTTTGGGATATGACTTAGCAGTGGGCAGGTACAGTTGGGCTTGATGACCTCAATGGTCTTTTCCAACCCAGTGATTCTGTGATTCACGGGGGAAAACGCCGGGACAAGGCTCTGCGAGGTCCCCGCATCCCGGTGCCACTTGGTACCCACCCCAGCTCCAGCGTCGGGGCGGTGGGGAACCTCCACCAGCGGGGACTACACACCCCACAGCCCCCTCCCACCCCACCCCACCCCACCCCACCCCACCCCGTCCCGTCCCGTCCCGTCCCGTCCCATCCCATCCCGTTCTATCCCATCCCACCCCGTCCCCCCGCCCCGCCCCGGGCGCTGACTGGTCCCGGCGCGGAGCCGCGGGGCGGGGCGGGGGCGGCCGAGACCAGCGGCGGCGGAAAAGTGCCACGACTCCAGACGGGCCGCGCCGGCGAGGAGGGACCGCGACTCGGGACGGGTGGGTAGGTACCGGCCCCTCTCCCTTGCCCCTTCCCTTTCCCACGGCATCCCCCGCCATCTCCTCCCACGCTTTGCGAGGGGACCCCCCCCACAACCTGCCCCCCCCCCCCCCTCTCCCCCCTCCCGGTGTCAGCAGGCACGGAGCGGGGAGGGGGCTGCGGGGAGACGGGGGAAAGAGAAGGGGTGGGATTCGGGATTTTAGGGAAAGGGGAAGGGGGTGTCGGGTGGATGAATGGTGAAGGCGGTGCGGAATGGCGGCGGGTACGGCCGGGAAAAGAGGGGGGGAAGAGGAGGGAGGGGCCCCGCATCGCCACCGCCCCCCCCCCTCCAGCCCGGTCCCAGCCCGGCCCCGGCCCCGCTGGTTCCCCCGGTCCCGCTCTCAGCCGCGCTGTTTCCCACCTGCCCCAGCCCCCTACCCTCCCGTATCCCCAGTCTCAGATCCCCGACCCTCGGTCCCAGCCCCGCAGCGCTCAAACCCCCTTCCCCTGCCTTAATGAAACTCATTAAGCTGATTAAGCACGGCGACGAAAGGTCGCGAGCGGTTGTTCCTTATCTATCTGTTTATTTATATTTATTTATTTCCCCTTAACTAAGCCCCGCCTGCACCCCCCTAAAAAAAAATCCCTCCTTGGAGACCCCCTGGCAGTGTGGGATGCAGTGATGCTCGGGGCGTTTGGAGAGAGACAGCGACTCTAAAAACCATGGTTATCTTTCCCACCTGGATGTCACCAGCTTTCCAAGAGGGCTGCTGGCAGGATATTCCACTCCTCACTCCAGCTGGGGGAAGTGATCCAGCGGGAAGAGTGCGCTTGCACACGTGGCCAGGCGACTGAGGAGCCTCCTCACCCCAAGTATCAGCTTTCCTCTCCCCTCTCTTCCTCTTTCTCCTCTTTCCTTTCTGCTTCTCTCTCCCTTCCTTTCCTCTCCCCTTGCCCACATCATCGGGAAACGGCTGAAAGGATTAGGGCAAGGTGGGCGCTACCTGGGATGTGAAGCCCAAGCAGAAGCTGATGAGAGCTGAGGAGGGGAGAGAAAATTTAAGTTGAAAGAGGGGAGATTTAAATTACATTTTAGGAAGAATTTACTCCCTGTTAGTGTGGTGAGGCACTGGCACAGGTTGCCCAGAAGCTGTGGCTGCCCCAGCCCTGGAGGTGTTCAAGACCAGGTTGGATGAGGTTTAGAGCAACCTGATCCAGTAGAAGGTGTCCCTGCCCATGGCAGGGGAGTTGGAACTGGGTGGGCTTTAAGATCCCTTCCAACCCAAACCTTTCTATGATTTGTAATAATAGCTGCCGCAGCGATTAACCAATAAGGTGGGTTATGGTGCTCTTATGGTCTTCTTGTGTGTATGTATATGTTTTTCCTGCCCTTTTTCCTACTCTAAGTCTTAGGAAGGGAGCTGGCAGCACTGCAAAAGGCACTGGCTGCTGCCGCGCTGCAAGAGCTAATGGAGCGCTAAGACACGTTCAATTAAGTTGAGCTATAACTCTTGACAATCGGTGCGGCGGCTGATCTGGAGTTGCTGTGTGGAGTAATACATGCTGCCGGGAGGCTGGAAATGCACAGTCACTTACACAGAAAGTGTATTTAAACAGAGGCTGTGGGCAGGAGCTGCTTGCCGCACATGGGCTTTTCGTGTTTGGTTTTAATTTTTGTCTTTCCCTATTGCAACAGGGCTGAGAGAGGAACTCCAGAAGTATCTGGAGATTGTGCTTTATCTGCTAGTGGTGCTGCCGCCTTCTCCCACTGCCAGGCTGCCCTGCTACAGGCAGGGGTTCCCTCACCCTCCCAAGTGCTGGAGGAACGCTGTCCCTGGGCATGTCTCTGCCCTCTTGTTGCAAGGAGGGAAGAGCTTTCTAGCTGCCTTTTTTAACCTGCTGGGAGGTGCTGTGGAGGAAAGGGAACTGCATGTGCCTCGCAGGCAGTTGTTGCTGTGGGCTGCGTGCAGACTCAGTTCTCTCTTTCTCTGCCCTCCAATACCCCATCACCTCTTCTCCATTGCTCAAACCTGAGATGCTGCCTTGACACCATGGTGAAGCTTTGGATTGCAGTGAGAACGGTGTCCTGCTTGCAAAGAGTGTCTTTTCCCATCTGCTGCTTTTACGTGGGTTGGTTCACCCTAGAAATCATTTGGCATTGGACAACCCAGCAAGGCTGAGTGGTTTACTGGTTTTATTTCCTTAAGGTGAGTTGGACTTTGCTCAGGGCAAACAGATGTGACTGCACGTGCAGGGTGGCCAGGGAAGTCAGGTATTCTGGGCAGTTATCTGGGATGTTGAGAAGCTTGATGGATAACAAGAAAAAGCCACAGGAACAGAAGACTTGGAGCACACTGTTTCAGCTGGCACCTTTACATGGGAAGGCCAAGAGAAATACAAGTTGTCCATCTTATTCCTGCTCTGGTGGTGGTGTAAAACTTTATCTGAACAGACTGTTTTGGGGAAGGAGTTTGCATATGGGGGTATTTGATGATTTCCACTGTTTTGGCCGAGTGAGGAGTGGAGGTTGATCCTGCTTAGGACATTTCACGCAGGTAAATATGCTCAGTGTTGGATGTGAACTTGATTTTTTGAACATGGACTCTAATAGCTGATGGTGTCTGTGTAGCCCTTAGGCATACAACCCTCTCCCAAAGCAGCCTGGGCATCAGATTGAAAAATGCTGTTGTAGGTCCAAAGTCCCGTGGAGGACCAGAAGGTACAGAGGGAATGATGTTGAAGTCTTCAAGCCTCTTCAAAGCCTGGCTGGCCAACTGAACCTATACATGTGAAACTATCTTCTAGGCATCCATGAGCAGACAAGCAGGGGTACCTTTGGTGCCCTATTTTTCCATATCTTGGCTATAGCTCTTTGCAGGTGGGAAGCAGGAGGGCTTTCCTGCCAAAGAGCAAGGCTTGCGTGCTCCGGCTGCTGCACTCGTGATGGGGACTGTATCTTGCTCTGCAAATCCAGGAACAAACTTTTAGCCTTTCAGTGGGAGAAGGCGGTGAGGTCAGGAAATACCAGAGTAGCTCCTGATGCTGAGGCTGTGGTGCATTGCTTCTTGCATTTATGCATCAGGAAGTTCCTGGAGGAAGACTTTTCTTTGTCCCCCAGATGCCAAAGCCAGACTGCTTAGATTTAAGAGTGTGTGGTAGTGTGTACAGCCTGCTGCTGTCTTTATGCTGTCGGAGCAATAGCCTCTTCCCTGAGCTCAGTTTTGGGCTGATCTGTGCCAAGGTTTGACCGTAGGAAGAACACTACTGGTAAAACTTGGGCCTTGGAACCAGTGCCTGATCTGCCAGGACCAGCTGTGGGCTGTGAGGCATGAGTGTTGAGACAGGACTAAAGTTTCCCTTTGCTGGGATAACACTGCTGGGAATCATTGCTGCCTGGTTGGTATCTCCTGTTCTTCATTTTGGATTGTCTTCCAGCACGCTTCTCCTTGGGAACAGCGCAGAGTTTCTTTGGTCTGCTGGTGGGAGCTTGTAAATGGCCTGTGTGAGCATCACAGCCGCTTTCACAAGCTCTGGCTGCTGCCATGGCTCTTCCAGTAGATATGAGAATCCTCTGAAATGCTTTTTCTCTTGTATTGATTTAATTTTTTTTCGGGAAGTGGTTGTTTGTTTGGTTTCGTTTACCTCGGAAGGACTTTAAAGTTAATCTGCATTGTTATCTCGCTCTGGCTGTAAAGCCTGAGAGGAGGCAAGGTACAGGCAGCTTTTACTGCAGTGGGGTCGGGTGAGGCTACCTGCAAGGGAGAGGGAGCATGGGGCTCAGACACCCTGCCTGTAAGTGCTTCCCAGGGGGACAGCAGTGCAGCCTCTGGCCGCACCGCACTGCACCTGGCACCGCCATCTCATCAACTTCACAATCCAGGTCTCTACATAATGACACTGTCCCCTCACATTCATCCTGTGTGTGCTGGTGCCTCTGTCAGCAAAGGTTTGGGTTTTTTGCTCTGCTCCCATCCTCCTTGGGCTCCATCCAGCTGCTTTTGGAGGCATTTGGCAGTGCTTGGTGATGCCATTGCCCTTTTCTCAAGTAACAAGTGGTAGGACAAGAGGAAATGGCCTCGAGTTGTGCCAGAGGAGGTTTAGATTGGACATTGGGAAAAATTTCTTTATGTAAAGAGTGGTGAAGCATTGGAGCAGGCTGCCCAGGGCAGTGGTGAAGTCACTGTCCCTGGAGGTCTTCAAAAAGGACATAAATGTGGCACTTTGGGACATGGTTTAGTAGGCATGGTGGTGTTGGGCTGATGGTTGGACTCGGTGATCTTAAAGAGCTTTTCCAACCTTAATGTTTCTGTGATTTTTACCTAAACATGTGATGGTGTGAGGTCAGGAAAGGTTTCTTTTTACTGATGTGTTGGGGTGTGTAACACAGGTCACCTTGTTCTGTCCCTAAAGCAGATCCTAGACAGTATGGTGTGGCCCTAAAGCCAGCACAAGTATGAATATGTGTTCTCCAGCCCTACTTTTTATTTTCTGCCAAGGAGAGGAAATCCAGCCCTTCTCATCCTGATGATTAGGGATAATCTCTCTGTCCTGGTGGGGATGATGCCAAAACACTTGCTTTGTGACTTGGTTGGGTATAGCACCAATATTCTGGGATAGAGTGATCTGACAGCATTTAAATCTGAAACAACTGGGACAGATGTGAAATAGCGATGCCAGGTTTATCAGCTGGGATCTCAAGTGGTGCCCTGGGGTAGAAAGTTGGCAGTGCCAGAGGAGGCTGGTTCCAGCTGGCATTGCTCTGCCAGCCCTTCTGCCTGCCAGCTCTCTCCTGCTTCACCTGGGGTGCTCGGAGAGGTGGGCAGGGCTGCTGGGTAGAACATCCTCCCTGGGCAGGTGGGTATCTTCTGTGGGAAAGAGTTGCTTTGCAGCTCCTTTCAGCTTTGCACCCTTTGCTCAGGTGTTGGAGCAGAGCCTTTCATTGTGCTGTCACCTCCTCGCTGTAGGAGCAGCCTTGAGTTGCAGATTCAGCTGTGATTTTGCTGTTCCGGCTGTTAGAAAGGAAAAGTCCGAGTTCTCTCTCCCACTAGCACTGAGGTTTTGAAAAGATGCTGAGCTCTTTAGTTTTATTCTTTTTTTTTTTTTTTTCCTCCTCCCCTTCCAGCCCCTCCCTCCCTTCTCAACCCACAATCCCTTAAAGAGGAAATTTGAGTGTGTTTGCAGTTAAGTGTGGGGATGGGAACTTCTGAGAACTGCATTTTCCTGACTATGTTTTGAGGTACAATGATGAGAAACTGCAGCCTGGCCCCTCCTGGGAAGTGCCCTTTCACAGTTTAACTGCCTGACTGCAGCTTATGGGGGTTTGTGAGCCTCCTTAGGGCCGTGTGAAGGTGATGACTCGATGGGAGATACACGTGAGTAGGACAGTGGAGAGGAGATTGGCCTTGAAACCCAGGTCTGAGTTCAGTTAGCAATCAAGAAGAGCAGAGATAGCAAGACCTTCCTTAGCAGCCTTATAGCATCCTTCCAGTACTTAAAGGGGGCCTACAGGAAAGCTAGAGAGGGGCCCTTTATTAGGGAGTACAGAGATAGGACAAGAGGGAACAGTTTTAAGCTGAAATCTGCATCCTGCCTGCCAGATCTCAGACTATGCAGTACAGTTGCTGCTCCTTGTATTATGAGTGGAGAAACTTGAGGCTGAAGAGGGAGGCGGAAATACCCTATGCACGGTTTGCCCACCAGCTAACAGAAGTGGAAAGATAAGTGCTGCATCCAGTGTTCCCTTCACAAGTCTTGCGTCTTCCTGTGGGTATGTTGGGGGTGAGATAATTAGTGATCGTGCTCATTCCTTTTGCTTTCTAGTTTGAACTTATGACTTCTGTTGGTATTAGTGTCTCAAGGATATGGTTGTGATTCGTTTCTCTGTGTGGTGTCTGTGGATGCAGAATTGTTGCTGAGTTGCCTCTCATCACTGGGAACAGCTACCCAGTGGGATGCAGTCATTTCATATCCTCCTGGACAGAAACCAGCAGTACCTCAGGGTGCAGGTGGCAAAGGGAGAAGGCCAGGCCTACTGTAAAGTTGGAGAAAGCTCTCCTGTACATGTTTTCACCTTCCAGGAGGATGTTTTATTCCAAAGTTGAGACCTGGATGTGTGCCTGGGTGCTACGAAAAGGCCAGGTGCTTCAAAGAGAGCCCAGATCTTGGTTAACCTGCACTAGTCTGAGAAGGGCTCTGTTACTACTGTGAGACTGCAGCACCATGGAAGGCTTGTGGAAAACCATCCTATTGGGCACTTAATGGCTGTCTCTGACCTCACCTCTGTCTTTTCCTTCCCCTCCTTTGGCTTTCCTGGAGAGGCTCCAGCTGGTGAAATGAGTCACTGTTGTACGACTGGACCACTATGCATAAGCAACGTAGCAGAGGAGGACGAACTTGGAGTTGTGTAAATGCTTGGCCTTCACCAAGAGTGTGTGAATCTTGAGCGTTTGTTTCTTCACTGCATGGTGCTGTTTGGTGACGTAAATGTCCCTATGAAACTCCCTGCTCAGAGAGGCTGTTGTATCTTTGTTTTTTTCCCCCCACTAATTGTTGTTCTGATGTCTTGCAGGCACAGAAGAATAGGGCAGGATGGATGTGTATGACCCTCAGACGCTGGGTGTTATGGTCTTTGGAGGTTTTATGGTGATCTCAGCCATTGGGATCCTGCTGGTGTCCACCTTCTCCATGAAGGAGACATCCTATGAGGAAGCCTTGGCTAAGCAACGCAAAGAGCTTGAGAAGACCCAGCAGCAGAAAACTGAGAAAAAGAAGAAAGAGAAACCTGTTGAGAAAAAAGGAAAAGCAAAGAAAAAGGAAGATAAACCTAATGGAAAGATCCCAGAGCAACAGCTGACTCCGGAAGTGACAGACTCTCCCAAGGATGTGGTTCTTGAGCCTACAGTGGTGTCTGAGCCTGTAACTGTTGAGCCTCCAGTTGCAGCCGTGTCAGTACCCCCCCAGGAAAAGGAGAAACCTGCTCCTTCACCTAAGGAGAAGAGGAAGAAAGAGAAGAAGGTGTTAAAGGTAGAGCCTGCTCCTACCCCAGCATTGGCTTCACCTCCTGTCAGTGTTCCCAAAAGTGCTCCCATCTTGGAGGTGACCCTTAAAGAGGTGCCTGTTGTAGCTGTGCTGCCAGTCGGTACACAGCAGAGTGCTCCAGTTGTCAACTCCACCACCACTAAGAAAACCGATGCTCTTCCTGCCCATGAGGAGCAGAAACATGATGGGCCTGTCAAGAAGAAGGCTGCATCCAAGAAGAAGAGTGAACCAGGTAAAGCCAAATTCCTTTGTATATATCCCTATTGAGTCAGCCAGCAGGGCATCTTGGTGCTGTTAAATCTTGGTACTGTTGAAACAGAGTTATCTCATTCTGAATCTTTGTTGTTCTTCACTGTTGGAAAAGGCAGCTGTAGAAAGGCTTTTTTGGTGAGATGGATCATATACGCCAATGGGAAGGTGGGTTAAAAATGCCTGTACCATACTGTAATTCTCTCTGAGGGGAAGTAGAGTTGAAGTCAAAAGTTTATTGAATTTTTTTCACCTTTAATGTGTTGACTTCTGTGTTTGGTACTCCTGTTTGGTGCTTAGCTCCCTGGCTCAACACACAGATGTGGGAGAGCTACAGATTCCTCTTGGCTCTGCACACTGAGAATGAGTGGGAGGTGCGAGGTCCTGCAAGAAGGAAGTGGCTACCAAGGTGCTGGACATCTGGGTGGAAAGTGAAGGCGACATGTTTTCCCCCTCCACCCTAGGCCAGGTTGGACAAGGCTTTGAGCAACCTGATCGAGTGGAAGGTGTCCCTGCCCAGGGCAGGGGGGTTGGAACTGGGTGGGCTTTAAGGTCCCTTCCAACCCAAACTATTCCACAATTATATAATTAAAGGCACACAAGAGCATTTCTTCTGTGAGAATGTGGGTCACTGCTAGGGTTTCCTCCTAGTTCAGTGGAGGTGAAAACCAACATACTGGAGGAGAAAGGATTGAAGATATTTTATATTGCAGGGGATTGATCGTGGCGTAGTTAGAAGGAAGTGACTTCGAAGATGTCACAGGGAAGGGAAAACTTTGCCCGTCATCATTCATGCCTCACATGATTGACTCAGAGATGGAAGAGGTTAAAGAAGGTGATCCTGAACTCTCTAGGCTGTTAATAGGTGTATGGAGGAGACAAACAGCTCTATAGCTGGATTCTTGCCTCTCATTGCACCAATGTGAACAATGTGGCATTTATTTCTAGTTAAGTGATAGTTACAGGCACAAAAGTTCTGAGTGCATTCAGACCTGTAGAAGTGTTCCCATATGGACACGTAGGACAAATCTCTTAGGTGTTATCACAGCGGTGATGTGATGCATATAGATTTCATTTATTTATCTACAAAAAAATCCAATCAAAGATACCCTACTTGCCAGCTTTCTCCAGGACATCCAAACCTAAGCTGCTGTGTAAACTGGCATTTTCCACACCCGTGCTTTGGAAGAGGCTACTAAACAGGATGTTTTGCACCCGTTGGTCTCTAAGGTCAGGTTAAAATTCTTGTATTTGCTCCTCTGAGGACAGGGTGTTACTAAAGGCCATCTCTGCACAATGATGAATTTTAAAATTATTTGAGCAGTTGCTGCTGCCTGCAGGGGCTTCTGGAAAGCTGGGGAGGGGCTCTTTATCAGGGAATGCAGTGAGAGGATGAGGGGGAACAGTTTTAAGCTGAAAGAGGGGAGGTTTAGATGAGATCTTGGGAAGAAATGTTTTCCTGTGAGGGGGGTGAGGCACTGGCACAGGTTGCCCAGAGAAGCTCTAGATGTCCCATCCCTGGAGATGTTTGAGACCAGGTTGCATGAGGTTTTGAGCAACCTGGTGGGAAGTGTCCTTGCCCATGGCAGGGTGGTTAGAACTGGGTGATCTTTAAGGTCCCTTCCAACTCCATACATTCTATGATTCTAAGAGCAACTTGAGGTATTTTTCTCACGTGTGGTTCATTTTTAGCCTCCTCCTTGCACAAAATATTGCATGTGGTTGATGCATATTCGAATCTGAGCTCATTCACTGTGACAGCAGTAGCTGTGCTTTCCCATGGAATACCTGCTGGTGCCTTCTCTGGGCTGCAGCCTGCCAGATGTGGGGCACCACGCAGGGGCCACCTGTGTCTCCTGTATCCCTCTGGGTTTAAGAAGCATCTCTTCAGACCCCTTGTCCCCACTGTGCTTTCCCATGGCAGCTTTGCCATGTGGTTGCTTCTTGTTCCACCGCTCCCTTCAGCAAGGCGTGAGGTTTCCAACTCTGCAAATGGTCTCATCTACAACGTAGGCTTCTTGTTGCTGCGGCTTGGCAGGCTGCCCCGGCTCCGTTTGCCAGCTGCAAGTGGGGTTTGTATCTTGCCTGCCTTGTACAAGGCTCGCTTGTGCAACACCAGTGAGAGATGGGCAAAATTTCCCTTGGTGGGCCCCTCTGCCTTGTGGGACTTGGGCAGAGGATGTGATGAGCTGTCCTGCATCCGTGCAGTTGCCAGTGTGAGTGAAGTGTGAGCCAAAATCTAGGGCCCTGGTTGCACAAGCTGCCCCTGCTGTGCTGCTAGGAAGTGGCTGCTGCTGGCGATACACTCTGCTGCTGCCAGGGCTTAGTGGTGCCATCCCAAATGGATCTACTAGAAGGCAGGAGGAAACAGTGCATGCTGGAGCTGCTTGGCATCCCCAGGCTTTACCCCTCTCTTTCTGCGGTGGCTTGACTGTGGCCAAACACCCACCCAGCCACTTTCTCACTCCTGGAGTAGAAAATAAGGTAGGGAAGCTCGTGGGTCAAGATAGAGACAGAGTGATTCCTTAGCAATTATTATCACAGGAAAACCAGACTCAACCTGGAGAAAACTAGTTTTATTTAATAGTGTGACCAGCAGGACAAAGGAGGGGATTCTCCCCCTCTGCTCTGCTCTGCTCTTATGAGAACTCACCTGGAGCCTTGTGTTCAGTTCTGGAGTCCTCAGCACAGGAAGGACGTGGATATGTTAGAGTGAGTCCAGAGGATGCCACAAAGTTGATCGGAACATCTCCCATCACAGGCTGAGAGAGTTAGGCTTGTTCAGCCTGGAGAAGAGAAGGCTCCAGAGGGACCTTACAGTGACGTTCCTCTACTGAAAAGAGCTACAGGAAAGCTGGGGACAGACTTTTTACAAGGACAAGGGGGAATGGCTTGGAAGAGGCAAGATTCAGATTAGACATTAGGAAGAAATTCTTTGCGATGAGGATGGTGAGGCCCTGGCACAGGTTGCCCAGAGAAGTCTTGGCTGCCCCATCGCTGGAGGTGTTCAAGGCCAGGCTGGATGAAACTTTGAGCAACCTGATGCAGTGGGAGGTGTCCCTGCCCATGACAGGGGGGTGGAACTGGATGATCCATAATGGTCCGTTCCAGCCAAAACCATTCTAAGATTCTATGAATTTATTTCTCATTAAAATAGATGAGAAACAGACAAAATTAAAACAAAACCTTCCTCCCCTGTCTTTCTTTCCGGGTTTAACTTTGCTCCTTCCCTCTCAACTTCTCTACCTCCTTTCCTGGAGCAGTGCAGAGGGATGGGGGCTGTGTTCAGTCCACAACAGCTTCTCTCTGCTAATCCTTCCTCCTCACACCTTTTCCTTGCTCCAAAGTGGGTCATCCCATGGGCTGCAGTCCTTCAGGATGAAACTGCTCCAGCGTGGGTTCCTGTCCAGGGGGAACCTGCTGCGATGCCAGCAGCACCTCCTGTTCTTCCTTCTCTGACCTTGCTGCTTGGGGGTGTCTGAGGTCTGTGTTCAGGAGCCCCTGGTGTTAATGACTTTACAGGCTCTGGAGCTACTGGAGTCCAAACTGCTTTTTTTTCTGGGATTTTTTAGGGAAAATTAGCTCAGTGGGCCATAGATTCAGTGCAGGAGCTTCTAAACACACTTGCCTACCACCCTCTACCCACCATGACCGTGTGCACTGTGCTCCTACAACAGCACCATGATCCCCGATGCTCCTTGGCTTTCCCGAGTTACCAGAGTGGTATCTCAATTAGAGAGGTATCAAACCTGACTGATGAAATCCAGGTGGATGCTGGTTTGAAATGGCAATTGTAGGGTTGAAGCCAACTGAGATGATGCTACTCAGCTCTGCTGTTGGCTTGAGCGGTCCCAACCCCTCCTCTTTCCTCCCTAGCGCCCACAGATACGGACGGACCCCTCTACCTGCCCTACAAGACACTTGTTTCCACTGTGAGCAGCATGGTGTTCAGTGAGGGGGAGGCCCAGCAGCTCATTGAGATCCTGTCGGAGAAAGCGGGCATCGTCCAGGACACTTGGCACATGGTAGGGCTGCCAGTGTTGCTGTCATTGCCCATGGCTGGGGCTTTGCTGCTCTGTGTAGCCTCAGGAGGTGCAGAGGGGAGGGAGGGCATCCCTGTTTTCAGGCAGGCTGACCCTAAGGGTCACATCTGGAGACTGGAGCTGAATTTTCCTTTGGAACAGAGGGTGGGGTCCAGCGCGTATGGGGTGGAGGGGATGGGCCTGGAGGTGGTGGTCCCCAGTAATGGGCCACCCTGTGCTGGCAGGCCACACAGAAGGGTGACCCTGTCACTGTCCTGAAACGCCAACTGGAGGAGAAGGAGAAGCAGCTCACCACTGAGCAGGAGGATGCAGCCGCTGCCAGAAACAAGCTGCGGGAACTGAGCAAGGTAGGCATTGTGCAGCCCTCCCAGCATCCCTGGTGTGGGCTCTGCTCCTCGTGGTCATGCTAGGGCACTTCCTGCTCCCCACATCTCATCCCCCTTGGAGGTGAAACCTTGGGGCTCTTTGGGTCCTTCACCTGTTTGCTGTTTTCCCTGAAGAGGGTAGAAGATCCCTGCATGACCTCCTCTCCTGAGCCTGATCCAGCTCAGGGAGGTACCAGCCCAAAGAGCCGTGGAGTAGGGCCCATTGGCAGCCGCAGAAGAAACAGGGAAAAGCCTTGATTGCAGCTTTTTGCTGCTTTAGGAAGGCAAATAAATCCCTTCTGGTCTCTGCATGGATCCCCTGAGCTGAGAAGGAGCTGATCAGTCCCTTTTTAAGAAACGTGATCCTGTTTACACCCTCTTTCCCTTCCTCAGCCCCCTGCCTCCACCTCTTCTTGGGTGTTGAGTTGGAACAGAGACGCCCCCAGAATGGGCTCAGCACCTCTGGCAGGACCTGGTAGCTGCAGTCCTGACTCCCTGCCTGCAGCCAAGAGAGGAGAGGGCAAAGCCATCCCATGGGCTGCTGTACTAAACCCTGGCTTGTGCAAACCACACTGGGCATCGCCCAGCTGGCCACAGAACATCTCATCCTCGGTATAGGGGCTTAAGGGTGTTTATTTATTGATTTATTTTTAATTTTGCTGCTTTGCTCCAAACTTTGTGATGTTATTGATCCTGGGGCGACAGGCAGGGGGTAAATAAATTCCAGGCTGTCTTACTCCTTTCTCTTAGCTGGTCCAATGTGGAACAACAGTGGCATCCAGTGGCCACAGAGCCCAAAACAAAATGCAGGAGGAAATGTAAGTGCTAAACGGCGTAGCTGGACACGGGGGCAGCTCCGAAAGGGCTGAACTTTTAAGTCTTCTGAGCTAGGAGGCCACCAGTTTCGCGTACCCCTAAAGTGGGGAAACACACACTGAGGACTAAGGGGGTGACTTCTCCTCGAAGGAACTGGCGGCCGAGCGGGCCAAGGCGGCAGCCGTGGAGGGCAAACTGAAGGAGCAGCTGCTCGTCCGTGAGCGCGAGATTGTGGCGGTGCAGGCACGCATGCAGGCCAGCTACCAGGACCATGTCAGTGAAACACAGCAGCTCCAGGGCAAGGTGAGCCCCGCAATGTGCTCCACAGCTTCCTTTCTCTGGCTGCTGGGTGGCTTTTGGTGGCAGAGGTGTGGTCTTTTGGAGAAGACTGAGATGGGAGGTTGGACTAGACGACGTTCATGGTCCTTTCCAAGCCAGAACATTCTATGATATGACCAGAGCCGTGGGGAGGGGAGAGACCTCATGATGCTCCTGGACCGTGGTGCTTCAGGACATGGTTTAGTAGGCACGGTGGTGATGGGCTGATAGTTGGACTGGATGATCTTAGAGGTCTTTTCCAGCCTTTTTTGATTCTGTGATCTCTGGGGTTTCTCAGCGTCCATAGACACTCCAAAGCATTGCCTGCCTCTTTTGCTCATCACATGGGTTTCACAGGGAGGCCAAAAGGACTGGCAGCAGCATTAACTTCTTTTATGCCTCTCTAGATCCGGACCTTGCAGGAGCAGCTGGAGAACGGCCCCAACACGCAGCTGGCTCGCCTGCAGCAGGAGAACTCCATTCTGAGGGACGCCCTCAACCAAGCCACCAGCCAGATGGAGAGCAAGTAATGCTGAGGCTGGGGACAGAGTCTGGGGCTTCCCTCTGGGAGACCCTGGGGTTTGGCTTTCCATCAACCGAGGCCTCCACAGGCACCTCAACTAGCTGGATATAGAGGAGGCAGTGAGGAAGAGCTTGCCAAAGGGCTATAGGGGGCTGGAAATGAGGGTGTTTGTACCTATGCCAAGAGGAGAGGAAACCCTATCTGCTTTGGGGTCACCTGTGCTGATGCTAGAGCCCCCAGGCAGTGGAGGGGGCTAGAGGGGAACAGAAGGTGCTATTGCAATTCCCCCCTCAGAGAAGTGCATACTTTAAAACTTCAGAAATGCAGCTGGCTGTTTGATGGGAGTAATGCTGCAGAGATCAGAGACCTGTCCGGTGGAGCCAGGTAAACAAATTTCACCCTCCTTGTTATAAGGAGTCTGAAATGGCTGGTGATTAACAGCGGTAAAATAATTACAGACCTGACTCCAGCTGATTAGAGCGCTTCCTCTTGTGTCTGGGAATAGAGATCTTCACATCCTCTACTTCATGAGAAAGGAATGTCTCCTGTGATTGAAACGCAGCTTTTGAAAAGTGATTTCCACCCCCTCCTTGAAGGACCAGACGTGTCCTAAACAGGCGAATGCAACCATTGAGATGTTTCAAGTCCTGTATCAGGCCCACAGCAGGATGTGTTCCCCCATTAGTAACATCTGAGATGCTTGACTGGCTAAAATAACCCTGCTTTTGTTGGTGCAGGCAAAACGCTGAGCTGGCCAAGCTACGGCAGGAGTGCAACAAGCTGATGAAAGAGCTGTCTGAGAAATCAGAGATGCTGCAGCAAGAGGAGCAGCAGAAGAAGAGCTGGGAGATCAAAGTGGTGGCCTCAGAGAAGCAGATCGAGCAGCTGCAGGTCAGGCAGGCATCCACAATCCTGCTCCACTCTTAGGGATGGGGTGGGTGGCTAAATTGCATGGGATTTGTGGACGTGGCCATGGGAGGAGCTTGGAGGTAGATGAATATCCGTGGCTGGAAAGCAAGCTGTCCTTGCAAACCTCTTAACTTCCTCCTGTTCATTAGTTTGTCACATGCAGTGCACTCATCTTGCAGTACCACCAGCAAAGTCCAGTGAGCACAATGCCCAGGTTGAAACTGTTCTTCTCGATCAGTTCTGAAGCTCATGAACCTGGTGTGAAGTTGGGAGGGGACTTAGATGGTGCACGCTGCTGGGTATACTCTGAGGTGAGGGAGGAAGCCCGCTGGCCCCCTCAGCCTGTGCTTATTTGGACGTGGGTGCTCTCTCTTGACCCAGCTGTTAAGCCCATTCCTCTCCCTCCATGGTGCAGTAGGTAGAGCTTGTGGCTTTTTTGTTGTCACCGGGATGTGGGGGTTTTGGGGTGTTTAAAAGACACTCCCTAGTGAAACCACTGAGCACGCTGTCAGTGCAGGAGCTGCATTGCCAGCAGGCAGGCTGTTCCCACACAGGGAAGAGCATCTTTCTGGGCTGGGAGGAAACACTCCTGCTGAGCTTCAGCTAAGCCAGAAGCTGGGAGCATTGATCCCAGGTATCCCTGACCCAGGAACTTGCACTTCTTTCCCCTAGGGCTGGCAGACAGGGTGAGGGAAGTGATGCATTCCTCCCACACGTGCTGTGGTCTATGAGTTGCCCTGACCTCCTTATGAAGGGAGTGTCATGGACAGCTTCATCTGCACATGCCGAGATGATTTTGTAGAGGTGCCCCTAGAGCAAGGGGCTTTCGATATCTTTGGTCTTAATTTTTAGGTACCTGGAGATGCACATCTTTTTGATGGGCTGATTTTGACCCCTTCTGCTTTTGCAGGCAAGGAGCATGGAGGTGACATGGGCAGAAGCCACCTTCCTAGCTCAAAACACCAGCTTCTAGGCATGCTTTTAGGAAAACTTCCCCAGGACTGTAAGCTTGCTACAGGCCTTAATACTAATCAAATAAATCACACTACCTGGAAGACTGTAAAGCCAGTGATGTGTTTAAGGTGCCCGTGGGCAGAATGTGCTCTGTAGTCACACGTGGAGCTCTGTGCTGAGGGTATGGGGTCAAATCCTTAAAAATAGAGAAATCCATCTTTCTTGGCACTTCTGAAAGTGTCACTCAGAGACAGAGCTGCTGGTTTACCTCCTTCTGTCTCCTGCGTGCAAAGCAATGTCTCTGTCTGCCAGGGTGCTAACTCGTACCTGTATTGCTGCTGGCTGGAAGCATGCTCGTTGTACTCCTCCTCTGCCATCCCTCTCCAAGCGCCTGCCTTGCTTAGGCCTCTTCCCTGCTGCTTTCTAAGATGGAAAAACAAAAAAAACCTGTCTTCCCTGGCCCAAACCGCAGAGAAAATTCCTCCACACATGGAAACATGTGGCTGGGTGTCTCCGTCCTGCTAAGCACTGTGGCAGTACCTCTTCCTCCCAGGCTGAGGCTCTGTGTTAGGACCAGGGGTTTGAGAGTTTTTTCAGAGCTTAGCTCTCTGGAGAAGGAGGATGGCTTTGGTCTTGGCCCAGAACTGAGACATTCGGGTGTTGTCTGCTTCCCACTTGAGGGCTGGCAAATGGTAAAACACAAGCGTGAGGCAAGATGCTTCATGCACAGGGGGAGCATTGGGGAAGGATGACTTACACCCCCCAAAGCACAGCTTAAAAATAACGTTATGCGACGCACAGAGCTTTGCTTCAAATTGGCCAGGGTGCCTGGCACACTACAGAAAGCCATCTCTTCATGCCCCGCAGGCATCCCAAAGGGAGATGGAGGCAACGCTGCAGAAGAGGCTGGAGGAAGTAAGCGATGAGCTCCGCAAAACTCAGAGCAGCTACAAAAGCCTGTTAGCAGATGCAGAAAAAGCCAAAGGACAGCAGCAGAGCATTGCTGGTGAGGACCTTGGATCTGGACAGGGAGAGCAGTGAGGTGGACTTGGACCTTTCAGGGCCAGGTCCTTGATGGAGATGGTTTGGGCAGGACAAGTAGACCCAGGGATGAATTGGGCTGCCCAGTGTTGGTATCAGCAAGATGTGGGGCTGTTTCATGGTCCTCTCCTAGGAACAGGTTGCCCAGAGAAGTGATGGATGCCCCATCCCTGGAGATGTTCAAGACTAGATTGGATGAGGCTTTAAGCAACCTGATCCAGTGGAAGGTGTCCCTGCCCATGGCAGTGGGGTGGAATTGGAAGATCTTTAAGGTCTCTTCCCTGTGATGCCACCCAAATGCCTCTCTCATGTTGTCCTGCATCCCTGCCTGCCCTCTCTGTGCCTCTTGAAAGTATCCATGGCCCAGGCTTCTTTGCCCAAGGATCCTGCATGGGCAGGGCAGAGTCAGGAGTCTCCAGATTTGTTTGCACTTACCTTACTGTGTTTCTTATCCCTTCCTCCAACAGAATTGCAGGCAAAGCTGCTGAGCTCCGAAGCAGAGGTTAAAACCAAGTTGCTGGAGCTGGACAATGTGAAGGGGAAACTGCAGGATGCCAGCTCAGAAAACACAAAGCTGCTGGAGAGGATCAAATCCATCGAAGCTCTGCTGGAGGCAGGCCAGATGAGGGAGGCAGAAAAAAACAGAGACTTGCAGGTCCCATTTTTGTTTAATTGGGGTGGGAGGAGAGGGGGTTACACCACTCAAGCAGGTGACTTTGCCTCGTATTAATATAGTAGCTGTATTATCTTTGCTCTGGAATACTTTCTGGGATGCCACAGAAAGGGCTGACACACATCCCTTGCCTAGGACATGTAACCAACGTCCTTTCTCTCTTCCAGGCAGCCAATGAAGCAGAGATGAAGCAGCTACAGTCAAGGTGGGTTTAGGTGGACATGGAGGCTGCTACGGCACCTCCAGCTCGCTGTTTGTGTGTTCCAGGCCTCCCTGGGCTCTGAGCCCAGTGGGTGTGGGCTTCCTGCTCTATTAGGCAGGCTTGGGGACTGGGAATCTGGGAAGACAAGGTCAATCCTGGCCAACACAGCTGTTTAAAATATTAATTGGCTCCAGATCTGGTCCCAAATAACAGCCAATCCATTCTGGAGTGAGAGTTTAATTGATGGCAACCACATGGAGGCTGCCTGGTCCTGCAGAACAGGAGGTTCTGATGATGTTTGCTGGGAGTGGGATGTCTCTGATCCAACCCCCTGCTCAAAGCTGGGTGAACTAGAACAGTTTTTTTGGAGCTATTTCCAGGTGTCGCCAAGGAAGGAGATTCACCACTTTTCTGGGTCCCTGTTCCAGTATTTGACAGTCTCCTCTGCTGGTGCAGAAAGGTTTCCTGTCATCTAACAGGAGTTTCCTGTGTCACAAGTTGTGCCTGTTGCCCTTGTCCATGTGCTGGATACCTCCAAGAAGGCTCAGGCTCAGCACAGGTGGAGGATTTCTCAGATGCCCTCACTGCCAGGGAGCATCCAGTATTCCTCTAAATGAAAGCAGCTGTTCAGTTGTCCTGGGACCCCAAGAGAATTGAGTGGCTTTTGTCAAGGAAGGTCTGCTTGAACTGAGGCTCCCTTCAGGGCAGTTGATGGATCTGATGGTGTGGAGGGAAGACGAGGCCTCTGGTTGGTAGCCCTCATTTATATTTATTCAAGACAGTGGGCTATCTCACCCTAACAAGCCATGAACAGGAGTAGGTTGGAAGCAATTCCAGTTACATAAGCCAGAATATGTGGCCTTTGGATCAGGTTACTTCTTCCACTTGTCCTGGGTGTGCTGCCAGCCAGCTACTTGATTGTTATTATTGACAAGCTGGTAGAAAAGTAGATCCCACTCCAGCATTGCCATGGCCATAGTTTTTAGTTCTGCTCCCTCTTGCTTCTACTGTATGTAGATCCCGTAGCAGACTGGGACAGGAAAGGCTGTGGTCCCCTTCTTGACAGCTTGCCACATGGGAGGGAGGTGGGTGTTGAGACTCACTCCTGCATCCTGCCCTTCCAGGCTCCAGGAGAAGATGGACCAGCTCTCGTCTTTGGAAAGGGAAGCCACAGAGCTGCGTGAGGCAGTAGAGCAACAGAAGGTGAAAAACAATGTACGTTGATGAACTGAGCTCAGCTTTTGCTGCTCACATTTTTTTCCTCCAAAACCCATATCTCTGGGGAATGACAAGCCATCATAGTCAGCTACTGATGGCTCTGTGGTGCAGCCCCATGGAGCACTAGAGGCATTGTCTTACTTGCCAGAGAGCAAGAATCCCCCTGGCAGGCTGTACAGTTTGAGGTGATGAGCTCTTTGGGTGGAGGCATCTGTCCCTTGTTGTCTCAGGAGCTTTGGGACCTTGTAAGCCAGGCAAATCCTACCCTGGCAGGGTTGAGGCAATCCTGTAGCAGAAGTCACTCACATCATTGTTCCTCTGCTCCTTATGTCTCTGCTACAAGGTTGTGTGGAGGCGACCATGTGGCCCTCTGCTTCTCCTCTCCAGGCAGCTCTAGGCATCCCCAGGGCTGCTTCTGGAGCTCCTGGCTCCATCCAGCTCTGGCACTGCTCCCTCAAGGCCACCACTGGACAGATACAATGTGTTGGGCTGCTACAAGGATGGAGGGAAAAGGGGCCTACATGGCCCCGTGGGCAGTGGGATGGAAGATCCCTGATGAAAGTAATGGGGGCTGCATCCCATTCTCCTGAGCAGAGGCTTTGAAATCTTCCACAGTGCCAACAAGCAGTTTGATGGCCTTTGGTGGGATGTGTGGCTTATTGCTTTCTGTGTGTGATCTCGACAGGACCTTCGTGAGAAGAACTGGAAAGCAATGGAAGCATTGACCACAGTGGAGAAGGCGTGCGAGGAGAAACTACTTGCTGTCACAAAAGCAAAGGTGAACACAGCGTTGCCTTTAGCAGTGATACTGGTGTAAGGGAAACATTTGTCCTTTCCAATCCACCAAACGTGCTTGCCCTGGGTTCCCTGCCTGCTCTTAAGAGCAGTGCTGGCCCAGCCCTCCTGCTAGCTTCTCCAAAGTCAGTACTGAGGGTTGTGTGCCCTTGTACAGGTTATAGTCAGGGAACTGGGAAGAGGGGTGAACTGGAAGGGATGTTTTTGTCGTTTTCAGCAGCAGCAGTTTTCTCTCTTGGCTTTCCCCATGCCAGCTCACCCCTGTAGGCACAGAAATGTAGGGCCAGTATTGGCAGCCTGACCAGCAGACACTCAAGACCTCCATCCCATGCTAGTTTGTTCCTCCTACAGGAAGAGCTGGCCCAACAACTGGATGTGCTGCAGGTGCGAACCAAGCAGACGCTGCTCTCTGCCCTCCCTGGAGTCACTGTGTCCTCACAGCAGGTGGGTATGGGGTCTCTCAGATCCCCTCAAGCCTCCATTGCATGGGAAGGACAGATGTCTAAGTGTCCTTTTTCTTCCTTGTCCTCTTTTTTTTCCCATCTCAGGATTATAACACATGGCTACAAGAGTTTATGGAGAAGGCCATGGATGTGCTAAAGCAGCAGACAGAGGCCCCAGTAAGTGAAGGGGCTGGAAAGTGGAGGGGTGAGAGAATGCCCGAGGATGACTCCTTTCTTTTCCTCACCTTTCTCTGCATCCTCTCCCTCTCTTTTCAGGATTCAGCGCTGAAATTAAAAGAGGCAGAAGAAGCACAAAGCACTTTACAAGCAGAATGTGAGCAGTATAGAACTATCCTTGCAGAGACGGTAAGCTACAGCCCTTTGTGCTCTGTTGGCCTTCTACTAGAAGGCTTGTGGTGGGCATCTCTTAGTAGGCTGGGGGTCTGCTGTATGGAAGATTTATTTGCCAGTGAGATTGGAATAGGAGAAACCTGTATTTCTAGAACTCTTCTTCAGCTTAATTGTGTGGGAAGTCTTCTTGGTGGTGGTGGAATGCGGCAAAGCAAGGGCTCAGATGAGCCAGCTGAGGAACTGGGAGCCACTAGTCCCACCTAGGGCACCCAATTCTGTCTTTAGTTCTTTGGCCCAAATCCTTGGAGAGGTGTTGGGTATTCCAGGGCTTCTAACCCTAACACTGTTTGACCTGGGAGGGCTGGGGGGATTTTTGGGCTCAGCTGAAGCTTTACCAACAGGAAGGAATGCTGAGAGACCTGCAGAAGAGTGTTGAGGAGGAGGAGCAGGTGTGGAAAGCAAAGCTCACGGCGTCTGTAGAGGAACTCAAAAAGGTGCGTGTTTGGGGCACACCTGGGTTTGTTGGTGGGCTTAACAGGAGCAGAAAGGCTCGGATGTAAATCAGTTGTTGACTCTAAACTAACTATTCCTGCCAACTCTGAACTCTGAGACACAGGAACTTTGTCTTCTCCTCGAATCCACCCTTCCTATTACCAGACCAGCAGACAAGAAGCCTACCTCATGTAGGAGCTAAGCCTCCTGGATCCCACCTCCTCCCCTGCTGTGTGTGTCCACCCTGCTGATGGAGCTGAAAGAATGGTTGCAGCTGCCCAGTTTGGGCATGGTAGTTGGGAAACCACATAATTGCTTCAGTAATTAGGCTCTGATGCTTGGAAATTGGGCTGAGCCCTCCTAGTGGAAGCTGGCTTGATGCGAGGAGAACGTGTGCAGGGCTCTTGGGCTCCCATTTTCAGGAGAACTTGGTGTGCTCTGAAAAGCTGGGTTGACCTTGACATTCATTGAGCCTTCAGAAAAGAGCTGAGGTCCAAGCCACATACTGCACATAGTTCTGGGTACAGGTGTCTGTGTAGCTCTGGGTACCACTTTTCCTAGTTGAAAAGCCACCTGGCAGCTGCCAGAGAGCTGTTATTGCCCAGGACTTCAGCAGGGAGCATGTTTCATGAGGTCTTGTGGCTGAGCTGGAGTTTAGGAGAAACTTGGCTGTCTGTGCCTTTTCTGCAAAGCAGGCTTAAGTTATCTCCTCCCTCTTCAACACAGAACTGGGATGAAGCTGACTTTCCATAGTCTGGCTGCTCCCCATCCATCACATAGGGTTTGGAAGTTAACTGAGGCTGCAGGGAGGAGGTGGGGGAGCTCTTGTACAAGAGATCTTTGATTTCTCAGCCGGTCACTGGCTCCTGCAGTGCTGGCACTGGTGTAGGATTGCAAGGGGATGACGTGGCTGCTGGTGGTGTGCTGGCAGCAGGGTGTGCATGATGGGATGAACGTCTGGTGGTTAGGGCAGGTCCTGGAGCAGTCCTGCCTCTCTGTGGAGATGATATGAATTCCTCCTTTCCAAAAAACTCAGCAACCATAGGAACCTCTTTAAAAGTCAGTCCAGGTTTAAATGCAAACCCCGTGTTTTATTGAGAGCTTGGCCTCTCTTAATAGCAGAGCCCATGACACCTCACTGGAAAGTCTGCCTCGCTGCTTCCAAACCAAAGGCGCTTTCAGTAGGAAACTCGCACTGAGGCTGGTGCCAGTTTCTCAGGTGTTGAGAGCTGCCTGCAGCCAGCCGAAGTCCTGCAGGCAAAAGCTGTTAACTTGCTCCATGATTTACAACCTGTGTGTGTTGGACTTGTCCTTTCTGGGAAGAGGAGGCTGTGAAGCTCTTGCTTTGGTGTTGGGTCTCTCCCACACTTGGGTATAGGATGAAGTGGGAGTGAAACACTGGTCAGTTTGTGGTTTAACAAAAGATATTCAATGTCCATATGAGATGCTGTCACTGACCTTTGATCCTTTCTGGCTTAGTCGCAACTCCAGCTGAAATCCCTTGAAGACATGGTGGAGAAGTTGAAAGCAGATCTGCAGAGCACAGATCAGGTAAGGCTTTTTGGGTACGGGAAAAGGTCCTTGCACAGGTGGCAGATGGATGCGTGCTGCACTTGGGCTGAGTCAGGATCCATCTCCCGGCTTGCCTTGGAGGAGGTAGTCTTGAACCATGGGGTATTTGGGATGTGTTGGACCTCAAACCATCAATCCCTTCCTGCTTTCCTCCCTTTTAATTCAGTTAAAGGAATACACCTCTCTTCTGGAAACGCAACTGGAAAATCACTTGCAGACAGCCAGCTCTGAACGCCAAAACTACACAAAAGAAGTTGAAGTTGTAAGTGTCGTGGCTGTTACCTTCTTAAACGCTTCTTTCTTCTAAGCCTGATTCACCACCCATCTGCAATCTGGGAATTTGGTGGGTATCCCCAGCTTTGCAAAGCAGGAGAAAACAGATTATAGAATCATAGAATTGGTTGGTTGGAAAAGACCTTTGAGATCATGAAGTCCAACCAAACCTGTCTGCTATTAAATCATATCCCTGAACACTGATGCAGATGTTTGCTCCAGTCTGGGTTGTAGACACCTAAAGTCAGGCGATCCATTTTTGGAGGTGACGGGACTGGGAGATCTGTGTGGAGATGCTGCCCACTGCTCCTCAATGGCCTGTGGTATTGCTGTGGCTCAGGTGAGACAGGTGTCTCACAGCCATCTCTCTCTGAGCAGATTTCAGCAGGCAGGTTAGCAAGTGATCCCACCATGGCTTCTTTGAGAAGATGTTGCATCATGAAAATGCTTCCTTGGGCCAGAGGGCTCCAAAACCAAGTGCATAAATGGACTTCTATTTCTGTTTCTTCTGGACAGTTGAGGCAGCTCTTATCAGAGTCCCAGCAACAGCTGGAGGCAGAGAAGACAGAAATACAGAAGCAGAGCAAGGAGCTGGCCCTGGTAAGGAGGGACCCCTGGAGCTGCCCTGCTGGTATCTCATTGCTCTGCCTGCTGTTTGCAAATCCAGCTGTGGGGTGGGCATCCTCCCTGTGGGCTCTGGGAGGGAAGGAAAGCACAGCCCCTGCATGGGGAAAATCTAGTGCTGCTTGGCACCAGACTGATCCAGAGGGGATGTTTGAGCCCCAGGTGGAGATTTTTACTGCCTGTCTTTCCTACCGTCTTGGGGGTGGGAAGGAAGGGAGAGCAGCAAGGTTTGCACAAGCTGGCATGCAGCAGAAAAACCCATCCACCTCACCACTGGAAACTGGATACACAAACACCACCCTGGGGCAGGGGCTTGGGTGCCATAAGCATCCATCCCTCCAACTCTGGACTGAAGGACTGAGGTTGTGCAACCTATCTTAGGGGCTACACAGGTAGCTAAAGGATGGGGCTGGGTTTCTGCAGATAAGGCAGAGAGAGGACTGAGACGTAGGGCCAGGAGAGCTCCCAGACCTGCCAAAACTATGAGGGCTTTTGTTTTTAAATCCATACTTTGATTCTGAGAATCTCAGGAGACAGATTTTAAAATCCTCAGCAGTATCACTGACTTGCATAGCTGCTCAGAGCGGAGCGAGTCAGGAGTATGGTTTCTCTTGGGTGCCTTGCAGCCACTACCATCCAGGTTGCTCAGCAAGTCAATACAGCCCCTTGCGGTTGAGGGATCATAGCACGGGGTTGTCGTTAGACTTAATCGCATTAGATGGGCGGGGGATTGTAAGCGTGGAACACATTTGTGTTCTTCCAGCGACCTTCCCTTTCTTCTGACCAAGGCACATTTTTAGCTGGGAGCTAGATGGTGAGGGGGGGTTTAATCAGGGCAGGGCGGTGCTCAGGTTCCTGCCTCTCCATCCATTCCAGCTGTGATGACAAAATGGGTCCTGCCACTCTGTCTCAATGGCTTTATTTAATACCTCAAATATGTTAGTGCTGACTGTCAGCAGGTGCTTTAAAGCAAGGTGCCAAGTGATCAAAGGGGGGCAGATGAGTCTGGAGTGTGCGCTCCACACCCTCAGGAGCTGTTGTGCCTCACACTGGCCGGGTTAGGTATCACCATCCTGCCTCTAGCAGGAACAGAGGTGGTTGTCCAAACATTTTGGCTCATGTGCAATGAAAAAAGCTGTCAAACTTTGTCTTTCTGGGACTGTTAATGGCTGCAGTGTGGGCATGTGTAACTGAGCCAGGCTTGTTTGCTTGTCCTCCTTCCAGGTCAGGCAGCAGCTGAGGGAGATGAAGAGCCATGTGCATGATGGAGAAGTAGTGGGGTTACAAGCTGACCCCATTGAGCCTGCGCCCCTCGATTTTAGGGTGATGAGACTGCTGCCCATGGAGGCACCAGCCCTTAATGCTGCCCTGTGCCAGTCCCTTCAACCATATCCCCTATTCCCGCTGGGAACATGTCACTAGCAAGGCTGTTGCTCTTGGGAGCCTTCCGTCATGGCGTCAGGCTGGCAGGATTTTGGGGCAGGCAGGGGATGTCACAAGCCCTGGGGCCAACATTACCATGTGATGACGCTCCGTTGGGTTTGGGGTTTGGGTCCCCTCAGAGGAAGGGGACATCCCAGCAGAGCTGCGCCAGGATCCCTTCCCGCCCCGTGGGGATTAGGGTGACAGAAGCTCCGTAAATCTCTGTAAATCTAGTGGCTGAGAGTATTAGCAGTGGGTATTCCTTTTCAGGCTAATGCCTCTTGCTGGCGGCAGTGCTGCCACGAGCTGGGCTCTGTCTCTCCCTTTTAATCCTGTTAAGTGTGGAGCCTTTGTCCGCACACAGGGGACTGCCGGGTCCACTCTCTGCTACGAGGTGCCTCTCACAGCTGGCGCTGCCTGAGGAGTGGGCAACATTTGGCAGCACAAAGCCAAGCCCCAGGCTCACCATCATCATCCTCCCAGCTTTTGTCTGGAGAGAGGATGCCAGCACTTACTTCCCTTTGGTTCTCTGGGAAAGTCTCAGTTTTCATTTCTTCTGCCTAGCCCAGCTTTCTTGGTGACACTAGGTCACCTCTTGGGTCTTCTTCTAATTGTGTTTCTGGGAATTTTCTCCTTTTCTCACCACAGTTGAAAACCCAGCTGGAGCAAAATGAAACGCTGGTGGAGAAGGAGCAAGTGCTGCGGCAAAAGCTGGCACTGGAGCTGGAGGAGGTGGGTGTGGACAAGGAGGGTTTGCAAAGTCTTTGTGGGTTCTAGGCTGCTAATGAAGCCCAAGAATTAATTTGAAGAATTCATTTGAAGGTTTTTCCCCATCCCTGTCTGCATCTCAGACCCCTCATGCATTTGGAGGACATCTTATGGCAGCTGTGCTAAAGCTGCATGGTGTTGCTGGCCCCTTGAATTATGCCTTTCGCAGCCTCTCTGAGTTGAGGAGAAATGGCTTTAGCTGGGTTTCACAGTGCTTCTAGTGAGAAATTCCATCTTCCTGGTGGAAGCTGGATCAGCAAAAGCAATGCATGGTGCTTAGTTTCCAACAGTGGCTGTTTAACCTGACTCTTTGCCAAAGGCAGACCCACCAGAGGTTGCACATGGCAGGTTGCAGGAGGTGCCTGAAACTCTTGTGTGCTTATTGAGTCTATCTCTCTCTTCCAGGCCCAAAGCTCAGCACGCAGTTTTCAAGAAGAGCTGGAAAAACTGAGGCTGACTGAGAATGCAGCAGCTTCAGACACAGAGGAGGCCCAGCAGCTCAAGGTGATTTGGCTGCCCTGCTCTTTTGTCCCAGGTGTTCAGCCACAATAGCAAAAGTCATATCTGAGCAGGACTAAGGACATGGATCTACTAGAGTGAGTCCAGAGAAGGCCACAACAATGATCTGAGGGCTGGAACACCTCCCATGCTAATACAAGGACAGGCTGAGAAAGCTGGGATTTTTCAGCTTGGGGAAGAGAAGGCTCTGGGGAGAACTTATAGCAACCTTCCAGTACTGAGAGGGGACATGGGAAAGCTGGGGAGAGGGTCTTGATCAGGGAGTGCAGAGATAGGATGAGAGGAATTGGTTTTAAGCTGAAAGAGGGGAGATTTAGATGAGATCTTAGGAAGAAATGTTTTCCTGTGAGGGTGGTGAGGCATGGGCACAGGTTGCCCAGAGAAGTCTTCCCCATCCCTGGAGATGTTCGAGGCCAGGTTGGATGAGGCTTTGAGCAACATGATGCAGGGACGTCTCTCACTGCATACGGCAGAGGGGTTGGAACTGCATGATCTTTAAGGTCCCTTCTAACCCAAACCATTCTGTGACTGATTCTATGATTTATCATTCTTGAATCACATGGCAAGGTAAACGGTTCCTCTGCAGGTAGCTCCCTGCCTGGGACTGACTGCAAGTCACAGCCACTTCTTCCATGTTGGTCAAGGTACGGGTTATACTCTGAACAAATACTCTCACAGGTTGGGAAATGGTTCTGCTTCCACGAAGTTGTCTAAGCCCATGGGACCTCCAGGGAGCCAGAGTGAGCTGTAGCTGGTGGGGTGATGCTTGACTCCTCTGGCAAGGAGGAGCTATGTGCTTCTCTGGCTTGTGGCCGCTGAGGTGGCTCTGTGTAGGGTTGAGGTGTTTTGGAGGGAGAGGGTCACTAGATGGCAAAGGGAGGCTCAGGCAGATGCCTTCTTTTGATTCCCATGCAGGAAAGACTTGAAAAAGAAAAAAAATTAACAAAGGACCTGGGCCAGGCAGCAACCAAACTACAGGAGCTACTGAAGGTTACCCAGGACCAATTGGCCAAAGAGAGAGAAACGGTGAAGAAGTTGAAAGAACAGCTTCATGAAACGGTACTTGTGGTGGCCACAGCCCTCCCTCCCCTTTTCACTGGCCTGTGGGAAGAACATGTCTGGTGGTGATTTAAAACCAGAGGCAACATGCTGCCAGAAACCATCTGGGGTGGCTTTTTGGGAAGCCTTGGTTTCACCCTAGGTGGTAGTCATGGTTCTCCCTGTCCAGAAGGCAGGACCTGGCTCACCTGTGAAATAGAAACCTAGAATCATTAAGGTTGGAAAAGGCCTCTAAGCTCATCCAGTCCAACCATCAGCTCAACCCCACCATGCCTATTGAATCATATCCCAAAGTGCCACGTTTACTTGTTTTTGAAACACCTCTAGGGATAGAGACTCCACCACCTCCCTGGGCAGCCTGTTCCTGTGCTTCCCCACTCTTTCAGTAAAGAAATTTTTCCTAACATCCAATCAAAACGTCCTCTGGCACAACGTGAGGCCATTTCCTCTCATCCTATCGCTTCTTACTTGAGAGGAGAGACCAGCACTTGCCTTGCTACAACCTCCTTTCAGGGGGCTGCAGAGAACGATGAGGTCTCCCTTCAGCCTCCTCTTCTTCAAGCCAAACAATCCCAGTTCCCTCAGCCATTCCTCATAAGTCTTGTTCTCTAGAGCCTTCCCCAGCCTTGTTGCCCTCCTTCAAATGCTTTGATGCTTGATCTGCCATAAGAGAGACAGCTGAGTAACCCACCTCTGTTTTCCTTCTCCAGGGGGAAGAGGACAGTTCGAAGGAAGGGACTTCCGTTTGATGAGTCTGTGACCTAGACTTTACCGCTCAACTTACCAAAATGCCTTACACATTCCTAAAAATACAAATATATGGTGAATTTACTGTAGATAAAAGATATAAGCCATTAGTGACCCAAATCCTACTTTTGAAACTTTAAATAAATACAAAAAGACGCAAAAATCCTCAACCAGGAGATGTAGGTTTGCAAGAAAAAAATCTTCATACTGTTTTGTACAACTGTTTGTTCTCTAAGGAGCCGTTCCAGCCACATCAGGGCAAGCTCTGGGGTGTCACCCTCCTGTCACAGCAGAATCTATGAATGTGTGAAAAGGGAAGGCAGCGTTTGTACATCAACTAGTGCAATTCTTATTATATTTTTTTCCTTTTTTTTTTTTGAGTGAGAGGAGTGTGAAAGTAAGACCCAGCCATGGAAGGAAGCCTCTCTCTGATGGGTGGCTCTTGGCACGTATCCTTTTGTGTATTTCTGGGTGTCAATGCAATTAAAAAGATGTAGTGAAAGGATCTTGGCCTTGCTTGAGGTTTTTTGTTTGTTTTTGAGGGGTTTGGGTGTTTGGTTTTTTTTTCCTTTAAGTTTGTAGATGCTTGGGGTCACTGAGGGAGACACTATGAGTTCTGGGTTGTGTCCAGAGAAGAGCAACGGAGCTGGTGAAGGGTCTGGAGCACAGGGGTTATGGGGAGTGGCCAGGGAAACTGGGATTTGTTTAGCCTAGAGAAGAGGAGGCTGAGGAGAGACGTTATTGCCCTCTGCAGCTCACTGAAAGGAGGCTGTAGTGAGGTGGGTGCTGGTCTCAGTCTTAAGTAAAAAGTGGTGAGAGGAAAGGACCTCAAGTTGCACCTCGTTTAGATTGGATATTAGGAAAAATTTCTTTACTGAAAGAGGGGTGAAGCACAGGAACAGGCTGCCCAGGGAGGTGGTGTAGTCTCCATCCCTGGAGGTGTTCGAAAACTGTTTAGGCGTGGCACTTTGGGACACAGTTCAGTAGGCACGGTGGTGCTGGGCTGACAGTTGGACTGGGTGCTCTTGGAAAAGGTTGGAATAGACATCTAAGATTCTATGACCCTGCTTTAGCCAGGAGCTGATCGTTTATCATCCTCTTTGTTTACTGTGCTACAAAAGCCATCCCCTCTGTTTTTTATAGAATCACAGAAGGGTTTGGGCTGGAAGAGACCTTAAGGCTCATCCAGTTTGAACCGCTGCTGTGAGGGGCAGGGACACCTTCCACTGGATCAGTTTGGTCAAAGCCTCATCCAGCCTGGCCTTGAACACCTCCAATGTTGGGACTTAGAATCAGAGAATCACCAGGTCGGAAGAGACCCACCGGATCATCGAGTCCAACCATTCCTATCAAACACTAAACCATGCCCCTCAGCACCTTGTCCACCCATCCCTTAAACACCTCCAGGGAAGGTGACTCAACCACCTCCCTGGGCAGATTGATCCAGTGCCCAATGACCCTTTCTGAGAAAATTTTTTTCCTAATCTTCAGACTTCCGTTGTTTTTTTTCAAATAGAAACAAAGGAGAGAAACTTTGCTTTCTAGTTGGTGGTACATCCCGAGCACCCCATGCCCTGTGGCACTGGGGACACGGTGGCAGTTGGGGCAGGGTGTTGTGGTGGGGTTGGCTGCTCCTGTGCTAGGGGGTCCCCCTGAGCCTAGGGACAGGGATGGAGCACAGTGGGGTGAGCCATGCCAGCCCCACAGGAATCCTTTCTGCTGGCTGCAACCTCCGCACTCCTCTGTAATTTTGTCCCTGTGGATGCTGTGTGGTGGTGGTCCTCGGCCACTGCTGGGCTCTACAGCCCTCTGCCCCCCTTTCTTGTGGCTTTCCATTTTAATCTTTTTAACCTTTCCCCTTCCCTTTTTTTTATTTTTTTACCTTTCTCTCTTTTTTTTTCTTTTTTCCCCAAGCTGGTTTCTTAGGAAATGGGAGAGGCCACATGATGGCTTGGTGCCTGTCTCCCCACAATAAAGCTGCTGAGCCCAGTGCTGACATCAGCAAGATTTGAGAGAGGAGAGGAAGAGGCCCCCAAAACGCTTGGTCTCTCAGGAGTGTGCGAAGAGCCATGGCCAGGAAGGGGGAATGAGGGACAGAGCTGCCTCCGCTTTGTTCCTGAGGAAGGAATTGTGTGTTCAACCTCTGTATTAGACACCAGAGACTCCACACAGGGGACTGGGTGGACGTGTGTCTTGTCCCACACCAGCACTGTGTTTTTTGGGGTGGTGATGAAGAAGGGATGTGCAAACCACAGTTGGGTTGGTGGGTGGCCCATCTTTTCCCAGGGCAGTGGTGGAGTCACTGTCCCTGGAGGTGATCAAAAAGTGTGAAGACGTGGCAATTTGGGACACAGTTTAGCAGGCACAGTGGTGTTGGGCTGGTGGTTGGATGATCTTAGAGGTATTTTCCAGGGTTTCGATGATTCTATGATCTTTCACCAGGCAGGAAAAGAGGGCCCTGCTGAATTCTGGCTGAGGTAACAGCAAGCTGGAAGGCCCCACCTCTACCTCTATCCTTGTCCAAGGTCACCTGTCTATCTGGGGCTTTGCTGACAGAGGCTACAGAAGCTGTGGTGCCATCAGTGCTGAGCCCGTCACTGGTCTTTGCAAAAATGTGCTGCACACCTTCAGGGTGGTTGCATGGAGCCAAAAGGAGGACACACATCCCCCTGGATGCCCCTCTCCCCAGATCTGGTGGGTGGCTTGGTGATGCCCTTCCAGTGCTCACTGCCTGCAGTGACTCGTGGAATGGGGGGTGATGGAACTTAGGCTCCTGGCCCGAGGGTGGTGACTCCATGTGGGGTGATGGCCCGAGGCCCTTGCACAGCAGCTGAGACACCCTTCCCCCCTCATTACAAGCCCTGCTGCTGTCAACCCACCCTGGTTCTATGAGGGCTGTTGCACACAGGGAGGCAGCAGATCCTGCAACCGTTCTGCCTCTAGCAGGTCCGTCTCTCCATGATGAGACAACAAAGTCCAGCAGACCTTTAACTGGCCACTGTGATAAACCTTCAATTTCTCTTCCTGGACTTGGTGGTGCATGGGGAGAACCTCATGAACCAAGGACTGCTGGCAACCTGGATGCTGTCTGCATTGCCTCTGGCCACAGAGCAGCATGCCTGATCTGTCACCTTTTGCCTTTCTTAAGATTCCCCCATTGGACAGGCTTGAGAGGTAGCCTTGCGTGACCCTCATGAAGTTCAACAGGTCCTGTACCTGGGTTGGGACAAGCCCAAGCAAAATTACAGGCTGTGCAGAGGCTGGATTGAAAGCAGCACTGAAGAGACGGACCTGGAGGTGTTGGTGGATGAGAAGCTCAAGGTGAATCGGCAATGTGTGCTTGCAGTCTAGAAAGCCAACTGTATCCTGAGCTGGATCCAAAGAAAGGGGACGGGCAGGGTGAGTGAGGAGATTCCCCCCCTCTGCTCCGTGCTTCTGAGACCTCATCTAGAACCCTGCGTTCATTTCTGGAGTCAGCACAGCAAGGACAGAGAACTGTTAAAACTGAGTCCAGAGGAAGCCACAAAGATGATCTGAAGGCTGGAGCACCTCCCATATGAGGACAGGCTGAGAGAGAGAGCCTGGAGAAGGCTCAAGGGAGACCTTGGAGCAGCTTTCCAGTACTGAAAGGGGCTACAGGAAAGCTGGGAAGGGGCTCTTTATTGGGGAGTGCAGGAATAGGATGAGGGGAAATGGTTTTAAGCTGAAAGAGGGGAGATTTAGATGAGATCTTAGGAAGAAATGTTCTCCTGTGAGGGTGATAAGGCACTGGCACAGGTTGCCTGAAGACGTGGTGGATGCCCCATCCCTGGAGGTGTTCGAGGCCAGGTTGGATGAGGCTTTGAGCAACCTGATCCAGTGGGAGGCATCCCTGACCACAGCACAAGGTTGGAACTGGATGGGCTTTAAGGTCCCTTTCTAACCAAACTGTTCTATGATTTTATTTTACCAGGGTTGCAAACAAACCCCACCCAACCCCCAGGCTGGACTGAGCACATCGGGGTGGCCGTCACACAGAGTGCCATTGGCAGGAAGTGCACCCCAGCAGCAGGCACTGCAAAGTGATGCAATCCTTCCGTTTTTCAGTTTTTTGCTTTTGCAACCATGACTTCCGCTATTGGAAGCTCTTGTGCAAAGCAGAGCAGATATGTAGGCGATAACACAGAGACAAAGTCCCCAAAACAGCCAATGCAAGGAGGGCGGCTGGCATCCCCAGTGCATTACAGGGCAAACAGGCTCTGACAAGGCTCCAAAAGCCCCAGAGGAACAGATCTGGTGTCCTTCCAGGACATGTCATCGAGCTGTCCATTTTAGGAAGAAAAAGGAGCTTATCTCATTAAGCAAAGCTGAAAACTCTACATCTCTTTTGGGAAAGACATTTAGTTTAATTTTTCAATACCTGGAGTAATACTGTTGGGAAGGAAATCCTGAGAGGGTAGGAGAAACTCAAGCCCTGCCCACCAGCATGCAAGGATGAGGACCAGGCAGCCCCTGCGCTCCCAAGAACCAGTGGGATTTCCCTGTGTGCCTGCCCCTTGTGGGCTTTGCTGAGGGTTATCTCCTTTCTTCCAGACAAGCCACACTGTCGGCCTGTTCCTTATCAGCCCGAGATTCAGGGCAGGTATGATAGGCAGCCGGGCGCCAGGGTGCTGCAGGCAGGTATTTAGACAAAGATCAAGCCCAGCTAGAGCAGTTTTGGATGGGAATGCTGGATCCTTCTGCTGATTCCAGCCATGGCTGGAGTTACCTTCCAGCCTGAGCATGGTAGCTCATCAAGCTGCAGCTTGGACATTCAAGTTCACTTTTGTTGGAGCAGCTAAATTACATTTACACCATCTGCTGCTCACACTTAGGCCCGAATTATCAGTCTTCATCTCCCATTCCCATCTTCTTCCCAGAGTAATGGATAAAAATGGCTTTTGCCTGCACATAAGACTTGAAAAGGGCTGCAGTCCAGCTGAACTTGCATGGCTCTGAGCTGTACCCATCACGTGAACCCCTTCACCTTTTTCTTCTTTATGTAGTCCTGTTGGAAAATAATTCCTCTCCCCAGGAACCATCCAAGCTACAGGAACCATTCCTCATGTTGCCTCTTCCTGCTTGCCTTGCCTTTTCAGGTGGTCTGGGTGAGTTGGGAGAAACCTTAACTGAAAGGATTTGAAACAGTCAGAAGAGTTAGTATCTTCCTGTGCTTTTCATCCCCTCCAACAGCAGGACAACCTTGGGAGGTGGTGAAGTCTGGCCCACTAGCTCCATGGCGTGGACAACCCTGAAGTTTTGTAGCTCTGAAGGTTAGGAATTACTGCCAAACCCTGGAGTGCTCTTCCAGTATAAGACTTAGGGAATTGCTGCAAGGGTCCTAAAAGCAGCCAAAGCCTCCCAGATCAGCTTAAGCTGCAGGACCACAACACTGTCCAGAGTGCCACCTCAGACCTCTCATCCCTCGAAGTTCTGGGACTAAGGAATTTTGTAACCCAGTCCCTGATCTGAAGGGTTTCACATTGTGGGAAATGCTCTTCTATCTTCCAGGTCTGACATCCTTGCCACCTAGCAGGGTCTCCTGCTTCATTTTGTAACCAAGGAAGGCAATCACAGGCAGAAGTCTACCACGGTGCCACCTGGGCCTGGGTGAGATATCTCTTAGAAAATGCCTGCAGGCTGGAGGCCCTTGTTATCAGCTGGATCTTGGCTGGGAGTTCCCCTTGTTTGCCAGGCAGCACCACTCCCGCTGCTGTCACTCTTGTTTCCTTATCTCAGCCTGGACTTCGGACAGTACTGCAGACACACAGGCAAGAAGGAGCTGTTTATGGGGATGATTTACCCACTTGGGCAAGCCCTGAACTGACTAAATCACAGGCCCAAAGCACCAGCAGAAGCCAGGCTGGTTTGCTTTTCCCAATAACTGAAAGCTTTGCTTCAGTGGGTCTCTTGGAAAGCCTTGTACTCCCAACCCTGTGACCCACACGGGTGCCAAGTTAGAGCAAGCAGTCAATGCCTGCCTTTAATTAAAGGTTTTAAATGTGCAGCGTGGCTAGAGAGGGCACATGCTGAGTTAGGTAATGGACCATTATTTCCCTGGCTCTAGAGATAAACCAGTGCAGCACAAAGCTCTGCCAGAGCTGCAGGGACAGAACAGCTTTCTGTCCCTGCACATCTGGCAAGAGCTGGCAGGGGAAGGGGCAGCCTGTAACTGCCTGGGCTTCCTCAGAGAAAGCTCCCTCAGTTCTGACAGGGAAAGCAGCACAAAGTAACCAATGCACATTGGGCTTCTCCTGCTCAGACTGCAAATAAAAGATGGTTCCCAAAAAGCTCCCCAACCCATGGAAATACAGGTCCCATACCTGAAAGGAAGAAACCAGGTTCTGATATGGAGAACCCTGCAGGGGGCTGGCAGTCACAGCACAGAGGTATGCAGGGCCAAAGAGGGAACCACACTGCGAACAGATGAACCTGCTTTTCCCCTTAAACTCCCTCTGCCTCCACCAGCTCCTCCTTCCAGCCTGTTCCCCCCATCCTTTCTCACCCATGGGCAGCAGATGGTGTACCAGCTCTCTCAGTGCCCAGCACCAGCCAGCAGCGCCAGCCCCGCTGCAGAGGGCTAGTCCAAAGGCTGGAGAGGAATCAGTCACCGACCCAGGGGAAGGAAACCCCATTTATTTAGGCTCTTTGAATTTGGCACACACAGAACAGATCACAGTAATGCACTGGAGGCTAAGGGTTTTGTTTTTGTTTTTCTTTTTCTCTACAGACATACAGATAAACTCTATGCAACTCCCATGTACACATTACACAAAGGAAACAGCTTTAATCAACCACTGGTGAAACATGGAAGCTTTTAAGATCTCTGTAGCTGGCACAGGAATGTTCTCTACCCCACCCCATACAAAAGGCATTTCAGGTCAAACTTTCTAGTAGGTGATATTTCCATGCATTTCTACAGAATTAAAGAAGCTAACAGACAAAAAGCCCAGATCAAGCCATATTAGTCTGGCCAATTGGTTCTACTAAGTTAAATCAAGAGTAATTATGGACAAATGGACCAAGTGACCAAAGTCTAGGGCTGAGAATACCACATTTTAAGACATGGTTACCTCTTACTGTACTGCCCATAACTGGAGAGCTCCAATATAAGAATCTGCATTTGTAAAAGCCTCAGAAGCATCCGATCTGCTAGTGAGTGTGTATTAGAGAAACTAAGGTAGTTCTAAATGAAACTATGTCAACAGAAAAGCAATTTGTATAGATCACTCAGTCTGGAAGAGAACTCAAGACACTTCATAGCAGGAAAACTGAACCTACAGAACAAGTGAACCTTTAAATATTATTACTGCACCGTCAATTTATAAGAGAGTGGATTAGGACTACTTCTCCAGAAAAAGTGTGTCTGCTTGCTCTCTATTTAACTTCAGAATTACCCTTTATTAGTACTGCTCTGTAACTGCAAGCACTAAGAATTTAACCCAGCTTCGGTGCCAACTGGTTGCTTTTAGCCTAAGTTTAACTACAGGTTTTACAGTTTTGCATTAAAGAGCTACAGGGGTAAAGTTTTTGAGTTTGGCAATGTGGCCAGTAGCCTCAAAACAACTGAATTTTACTTGTTACGACAATTTAGAAAAGTAAGAACAAGAACCATATTGTTCTCACCTCCCCACCTTTCACCCCAGGATACGCTGCTGCATTGGACCCAAAATTTTTGAAGACCTTTAGTGTTAATCCATGAGGGACAGAATTGGGCTGGACAACCAATGCAAATATTAATACACCAAGATAAATCCTTAGATTTGATTTATTTAGGGTCATTTGTACATACAAGCTACATCTCCAAAATCTACTTTATTCTACAAGACAGCTTCCCTACAGTTAGTGAAACCCTTGCCTAGAATAGTTGCTTTACATAACTGATATATTAAAACATGGAATGCTTGTAGAGTTGTGGCACTGTATGACATCTACACGGGACTTCCTTCAAAAGCTACGACTAGGGAGCCTCCTAGTTTCTCAGCAATGCAAGCTCGGTTGAGGTCCTCTGGCCCATTTGCTTGGCATTCATGCTTTATGCCTAAAAAAAGAGGCAAAACACTCAATAATGCAGTATTTTAACATGCTAGTAAATCAATTAAAATAACATACTTGGTAGTAATGTTAGAAGAAGCAATTTGGTCACTCACAGTGGTAAGTTCTGCTGTAGCTTAGGAATCCAGACAGTTTTCCCCTATCTGTCATGGGAGACATCTGGCTACACACTGAATACCAGCGTTGAAGTATTGAGGAGAAAGCTTTTGCTAGATCAATGTTCAGACTATCAGCCTTTTCACCGAAGGCTCTCTTATGAGTGAACCTCTCGCTCTTAGTGCCACCCAGAATACAGCAGGTAAGGGAGCAACATGGAAGCACCCTGAGACAGCTGACTCAGCTCTGGAAAAGTGGATGAAATAATAAGAGTGGGAACCTGAGATCAGAAACCAGTTAAGGCTTTGCTGGTCTAAAGTATCAACAGTGGTTTCTTTTTTGGAGGACAGGAAGCCTGACCCAAGCCTGTCTTATATGGAGACAAGCAGATTTTCTTCAGGATTTCTTTTTCCAGCTTCTACAAATGCAGCACAAAACACTCCCTCTGGGTGGTACCACTCCACTGGTGAGCTGTCCTGTGCAAGCTGGCACTGCTGCACAATGATCCTGTCACTCTTGCACAGGGCAACATTCTGGCCCATGCGGAACAGAAGGGGAAGCTGCAGCAGTATCTGGCTCCAAGCCATTGGAATGAATGACTTAGCATAAGATTTCTGAATGCTGCAGCAAGGTGTTTACTCCGTGATTAATGAGGTCTGACAGGCTGAACAGAACTTCGCTTCTCCACTGGGTGTGTAGAGAGTAGCAGTGTAATCACAACTGCATCTCAAAACAAAGTGAATTGTTAATTCCTACTACAGGACAGTAAGTTTATGAGATTGTTCACTTCAGCAGATGCAAAGTTGAAAGTCCTCTACACTACAGAGGCAGCTCTGCACAAAATCCAGCCCTGTGTTATAACCTAATGGTTTCTAGCCTGTGTGGTGTAGATGTGCTACTCTGTGCAGTATGGCTATGGTGTTGCACACTGCAAAGCCTGCTCTTGCCCTCAGCACAGTCCTAGTGCCTCTCAAATTCAGTCAGGTAGTGTTAGTTTTGGCCAGAGCTTACTTTAGGTCTGTCACAGAGTATTTCACTTCTGAAGTTCTCATCTCTCACTTGTATCTCAAAAAACCCCAACCTCTCAAACCCATCGGCCAACAGTTAAGCCTTACTGGGTAATCATTCCAGGGGCATGGCACAGTTAGGAGTGTTAGCTCTGTTACATACCTTGAAACTTCTTTTTGATTGCATCCTTGGAGCTTGCGTAGATCATCTTACTTTTGAGAGGTGCTTGTTCTGGTGCCCTGGTGGAACACACCAAGAAAGAGTGGAATTAGTGACATTTACTATCCAGCATAGACAGAAGCAGTATCCAACTGATTATGAACAAGCGGAATGCCTCCTGGCTCTCCTCTTCCACCTTGCCAGCCTGGGCAACACAAATGCTCAGAGACCTCACCTGCAGCGCTTGGACTGCATGTTAGCAATGAATGAGTTGGAAAGACAGCTTACCACAAGAAAAACATCAGCTCTTCTTTTTTGGATTCCTTGGTCTCAAAGCTTGCATCATACAAGGCATAACGGCAATCCTTCTCGGGAAGCATCTGCACAAAGTGCTTGAAAGGGTCAGTAACCGTCACACCAACATCTCCCACCAGAATCTCTTTGCCTTCTTCCACAATAATGCACTTTTTGTCTGGACTGAGGCAGAAGATGACAGCCTTCTTCCTCTTCTTAATTTCCTCAGGTGTAGAGCACTTTCGCACTTTCATGTCATAGAAGATACGGCATACCTCATCGGCAACTTGTACTCCAGATGCCTGCAAAGACAAAACCAAAGACATTTACAACCATCATGACAGATTTTCATAACTGCATTACTGCACTGCCTCAAATTTGAGGCTAGAAGACAACCAGTACTGGGAATAGTCACCAGTGGCCCGAGGGTCTCATTAGAAAAGGCTGCAGGCCCCTTTTTTCCAAGCCAAGAAAATAATCTGGAGTCTCAATGCTGCCCACAGCCAGCTGACAAACCAAAAGTATTCTGAAGAAGGCACAACTCTACTTATATTAGAACATAGTTTTGGGGTAGTTTTACACACATGTCTACCGCTTGTCCTTTGAGATTCAGTTGTGGTAAATCCTTTGGCATTACAGCAGCTTAATTTTGTTCCCCATTTCAGGTTGGCTGAACAATTGAAGTCCATGAGGATCTTCAGTTCAAAGTTTCCCAGCCATTTCTAACACGCTTGAAAGCAGCTTTAGGAACAGAGGTAAAACACGGCCAAATTCCACACTTGTAACATGGATTTGGTATAGAAATCAAAAGAGCTGTAGCGGGGTACTGGGACTGTAGTGGTACAGTTTTTAGCCAAAAAAGCAACTTTTGAAAGTTGTTTTGAGTTCAATGTTTTAAAGGGAGAACATTCAAGTCTAACAGATACAGTGTCTACCTCCCAGCAATTCCTCCACCAAGTTTTAAAGCCAGCTGCCTGCCTTTTCAACCCTGCTTTTTGCCCGCCTTGAAGACTGATGGGAAATTCTAGTTCCTCAGTGGCACCCCTGTGTGCCAGCTCTAACAGGAGGTGTGGATGCAGCATCACCCATCCTATGTTAAAGGCAGCTGTACAGAATAAAGAGGACAAGACCAAACAAGGGTGATGAGAGGCTGAACTGCATTTTCAGTTTTCAGTCTGCTGCTTTTCTGGGAATGAGCCAAAAAAAACAAAAAAAAAAAAAAAGTTTCTACCCTGCCACCTCTATCTGAGTTTTATTCTCAGAGCTCAGCAAAGCTGGGGAGTTTAAAAGCAGCTGTGCAATAGCAAATATTGGAAGGCATCCTAGGCCAGTAGACACTCCTGGAAGGACATCCCTGAACGAAAGCCTGCTCAACACTCATCTACCTGCTCAAAACATAGAATGCAGTGTAAACCGTGAGATTCCTTACAAAAACTGCTTCTTCCCCAGATGGGTTTTTGGTCTTCAAAATTCAAATGACATTACCCTCAGGTATGGCAATTCACACCTTGGAAGGGAAATCACCCTCCTCCCTCTGTGTAAACTACCACACGCCACTGTTAGAAGCACAGTCAGCAGTACTGAACAGTCAGGTAAAGCATCAGGTGAGATAGACCAACTGAAAAAGACTAAAGGTTGTCCATTTTGTTTTCCCTTAAGCTCAGCCCCAAAACATGTGCTTGATGGATTCATTTTGCTTGGGACACTGCACCCTCTCAGAGTGGAAGTGTTCTAAAGAAACGGCATTGTTCAGCTGCAAACCCAGGGAGATCAGTGGTGAGGGGGTAACCGCTCCAGTGCCAGCTTTCGAACAGGCTGTCCTGGAGAGATGGTTACTGACAGAACAACCTCTTAATGCGTGGCTTTTTTGAAGCCTTGGCTAATGCCTACCACATAGGACCTCAGACAAGCCCAGATTCTCCTTTCCATACCAACATCTCTCCTTCTGTAACTTCTAACGGCTGCCATAGCTTTGCTAACCCTGTATGGAGAGGTGGCACTGCTGGTAGAACCTATTACCATGAAGTCTGGTATCCAGATCTCCCAGGTGCCAGTCACACAAACCCAAAGCAATCAATCTCATACAGCAGTGAATGTGAAACAGTGCACAGAAAACAGTGCTCTTCAGGGGTTTACTTTAGGGGACCTTCCGCAAGAAGGGAGTATTGGGGCAATCTATCCAGAATTCCTGCACTTGCTTTAGGGGAGAACAGGGAGTAACTAATTCTGCTTCAGCTGCCTGGCAGGGAGCCACCCTTCTACATATCTCCAACAAGGCAAGGAATGTAAGCGGAGAAAGCCAATTCCCGGATAAATTTGAGCAAAAGTGCAAACATGGACTCAAAGTGACTCACTCCTCTGTCACCTCCTCCACAAGGATACTACACTTTGTCAGAGCGAGACTGAACTACTGAGGAATAAAGGTCTTTCTCCTCCCATTCCTGTAGCTGGTACAGGTAAGAGGTCGCTGGGAAGATTCTAAATAACACAAGGTTGCCTTAAGAAGGCAAACAGTGCAGCCTCTAGAACTGTTGCATCAGTCACTAAGAACAAATCCACAGTAAACTCAAGACAACCTGTTTTTTATTCTGAGATTTGTCTAACTAATGGTACCTCAGTAGCTGACAATAGGTGTTAAGACTTAGATTTTGGTTATGAAAAACACAAGATTCTAAACAGAAAATGCTTAGAAAATCCGAACTAGCATGGGAATGAATCTAGGAATTGTGGTTCACGTTACCTAGCTCTACCTTTGCCAATTCCTGATCTCTGCTCTCAGGCCACAACTACTTCCCCTGCACCAATTCTGGTTGCCAAGAATCTAACTTTCAAAGAAGAGGTTGATGCTCAGCAGAAAGCCAGAAGCAGTAGCAGCAACAGAGCTGCAGGTAGATGCAAACTTGCCAGCCAGGAGCATACGTTTGTCCTGCTGCACAGCCAGAAACATGTCTCCAAGTCAGGAGACAAGCTGTTTCCTTATAAAGAAACTGAGTACTGCTGGCAAGTCAGTTCAGATTCCAAAAATGTTGAGAGTATTTAGTCTGGAAAATCAAAATCGACTGTTACACTGCAGCTGATAACCGAGGCTGACCAGAAGCTTAAGGGACAACAGTTAAGAACCGAATCTTTTTAGATGTGCAAAGCAAAACGCTGTTAGTAGCCAGGGCTGCTCCTTTCCACAGCTGCTATACAGCCCCTGGATTCATGACACAGGCTGATATGAGCAGCCATTATGTTGCTAGGGACAATGAAGATTTGTTCCATCTGAGGAAACCCTATAGCTGTGTCATGGCATGGATTGACATAAACCCATAAACTCCTGGTGCAACTGTTCCCCCAAATCAATTTCCTCTTGGAGCTGTAGGACTCCCTGTTCAACTCTAGGCTAAGACCAGTCACAAGTGGCTTCAAAAGTATCCTTAAAATGGAAAAATTAACCCAAACCCTGGGCAGCTTTTGTTGTAGGGTGTTTGCAACCATTCTCTGTAAAGCAGCAATAGAATGACTTAAGAGCATTGGAAAAGGAGAAATGCCACACTCATAAATACACGTCCTCAATAGACTGTGTCTCTGCTGATCTGCCCAGAAGAATAGCTGAGAAGAAGCCTCCACCCTGCCAGTAATGAAAGAATAAACATTTTATTTGTTAGCCTGGATTTTCTCTCTTTGGCCCCAACATCACTCAGCTCAGAGGACTCAATAGAGCACATTCATTATGATTTTGTGTGTTCTGGCTTGAATACTGCAGGGCTACAACAGCCAGCCTGATTCTGGTCTTGTTTCAGTATGAAAGCAGTTCCCCAGCTTTGTATGGGTGAGCAGTACATGGTAGGTGACACAAACATCCACTAGTGACATTTTGTGACAGCAGACAAAACTAACACAGGCAACACTGGCTTAAAACCATTCTCAGGACACAACAGCAGAGAAAGGTCTATGTTCAAGTAGCCAGCCTGCTTCTATGTGTCTAGGACATGAACCACAGGGCCTGTTAACCCAGCTGAAACAAGGCAGCAGAGAGGAGGCAGGCTACCTAATTTCTGAAACCGGTGCCAGTACAGCACATTCCGGGAGACATTCAGGCAAGAATGGACAGAGTAACTTTCTCTGAGGCAATAAGCAAAAATGAGTTCTCCTCCAGTGCTTCCCCACAAGCACTGCAAAGGCAGCATGCCTTGCGGCCCATACATTATCCTGGAGCACTTGCACCAGTATCCCCATTGTATTTCGATATAGGCTGCTGTAGGCACATGAGGTAATGGTTGCATTAAATGCCTCATCAGCATGCGCTGCAGTAACACAGCAGCAATTATTCCCCACACAAAGGCATCCTTCCTGCCCTAAGTGCAAAGCACTGCAGAAGTCTTGCAAGGGCAGAATGTTGTCCCTACACAGGGCAGCCCAAACAGAGGCTTCTGTCTAGCAGGCTTCCAACTGCAGGAGCCATCCCTGGCTGCCTCCGCTAAGGGTTTCCAGCATTTGGCTTCCATCAGCAAGTCCTCTACAACTGAAATTTAATCTAAAAGGGGGAAGACCAATGAATAATCCAAAGCTTTCTCAAGAAAATCCCCATATACAGAAAGCCATTTCAGGAGAGAGACAGATGCCAGATAAATTGGATTTGTAGCAAGCCTGCATTGAAATGTAACTTTGACGCACTGAAATTTCCCTTTTCTTTTGTTAGGAAGCGCTGTGAACTTCAGTGTTTTTGCTGCATGTTTAAAATTTTTTACCTAAGAGAAGTCTTTGTTCCCTCTTCAACTGAAAGACAATCAAGACGACTTTAAACTAGTGACTTAGATCGCCAAGTTTGAAGGACTAAATTTGTTTTTAAGTATAAGCATTTTTTACAGTGTGGGTTTCCTTTCCCATGATCAGAACTGAAGAGGCCCCCACAGCAGTGCCTGTGTACACGTTATCTACAGAGATGACGTCTTGAGAACAAGTTCTTGCCTTGTTTTGCTTGGGAACCCGCACACACACATTGTATACACCAACAGGGACCATCTACAGCTACTCAAGTGGAAACTTTTTCTTCTTTGGAAAGCATTGCTAATTTTTCACCAAGAACTTATTAAAGTATGCCTGGTTTAAATGCAGAGGCTGTGCTCCCACGTTTGCTAGCCACATTCCTGCCATACATCTAGTTCAGTTTCCTCAGCAAACACCTTGTTTACCCTTTGCCTGGCTACTATCCCTCCTATCCACCTCCAAACCCCACTGCCACAGCCAGAACTGCCCAGGCAACCACATGGCTTTTCCATCTGACTCACTAATGAGTCACAGTACATCTCTGTGACAAATATTTCTTTGGTTAAAGCTATGACCACCCAACTGCTCTGGGACACTGGCTTCCACAACGCAGTCCCTTACACTGCCTGGCAAGAGCCTGGGACATCCTCAGCACCAAGACCTGGAAGGGAAAGTGGAGCCACATTAGCTGTGAGAGAACTTAGCCAGAAAGGAGTTGCACAGCCTGCCTGCCGCTACCAGACTGGGAGAAGATTTGGCTACACCAGGGTCCTAAAAAGGTGACAGCCTGACCGAAAACATGGGTGGTTAAAAATTCAAGGATCTTAAATACCGCTTTGCTTTTCATATGTTATTTGAACACTCAAGAAACCCATTTGATATTACTACCCCCACTCTACTGGATAGGAAAGGAGGGGATGCATAGTTTAACTTCACCCTGAAGACCAGCCCATGTCCTTCACCACTTACAGCCAGCCAGCCAGACACCCCTATTTACTCCAGGCAGTCTATGCATCTGAAAATCCCAAGCTTCAATTCAGATCTGAAGTATGACAGGAAGAATAATTGCCTTTTTACTGCTGTTGTGCATGAGGCCATTATTTGCACACCATAAGCCAGCAAGAAATAGTTATTTCCATATTACTTGAAAGAAGATTTACTTGCTAGAATCACGGGTTTTATTTTGCATATTTGGCCTCTTTTACAGAGGTGAATCAAAAGCTTCTTCAGTATTTTTTCCCCTGCCATAAGAAAGGTTATTCACTAGACAAGGAGGGATGAGTAAGAAAGGAATTATATAAAAAAAGGGCAAAAAAGTCTCCCCTGAATTCCTGGAGGTCATTCCCTCAGCTTTCAGCCAACTAAGAAATCACCTCCTCCCAGCTACCACAAAGTTCACTCCTGATGTAATTATCAAGGTAGATAGAACAAGCAATGCCCACAAAAGGCAATCCCTGCAACACTGCTGAAAAACAGGAACCATGGTAGCCGGTAGCAGGGTACAAGTTTTGAGTAGTATCCATTCCTATGTCAAAATGCATGTTTTTAAAGTAACGTGCATGTAAGCTGGTAGGCAACAAGACTCTTGCAGGAAAGCAAAGCTTCTTAGAAACACATTCAGAACAGAAATCAGCTATGATGAGCCCAAGCGCGCGTAAGAATTTTTTGGTGGCCCTCCAGGCATCTATGGCAACATAAAGCTTAAACCTCACCCTTAAAAAAGCTTAAACTTCACCCTTGAGCGACAGAGAACAAGTCTTACAAGGAGTGGCTGAAAGAGCTAGAGTTGTTTAGCCTAGAGAAGAGAAGGCTGAGGGGAGACATTATTGCTCTCTACAACTACCTGAAAGGTAGTTGTGCTGGCCTCTTCTCCCAAGTGACAGCGGACAGGACAGGAGGGAACAGCCTCAAGCTCTGCCAAGGGAAGTTCAGGCTGGACATAAAAAAAAAAATCCTTCATGGAAAGGGTCACTGGGCACTGGAACAGGCTGCCCAGGGAGGTGATTGAGTCACCATCCCTGGATGCATTGAAGACCAGTGGATGAGGTGCTGAGGGGCATGGTTTAGTGTTTGACAGGAATGGTTGGACTTGATGATCCTGTGGGTCTTTTTCAACCTAGTGATTCTGTGAAAAACAGGCTTTGAAGGCCTGCTTTGGGCATTCCAGATACTTGAAGGTATCCTTCCTGGAAATCACTGCGAATACTGAATAGTCAGGCGAGCAAAAAGCCCTGAACAGCCTTACATGCAAATTCTGGCTGTCTGCAGGCTCTCCTGCATGAGATCACTTAGGTCAGCCCTTGCTCCCAGAAGGAGCCTCTTGATAGCGATACTCTGACAAGGCGAGCAGGAACATGCCAGACACCCACGCTACCAATTGTCACGAGGCTGTCATCTTGTATATGAGGCATATGTACCTTGTAATTACACAGATTTGGGAATAGCATCGACTAACAAGCAAGAAAAATAATTTGCACAGTCCTCCAAAGACTATGGACTCATTTAATCCAGCAGCAAAGAAAACGAACCTTGTGGTGAAACACAAAAGCAGAAAATCCAATGCTCTTTTGATACCAAACGATGCTCTCCTGCTGGTGTTCCTCTACATTGCCAGAAGGCCTACGTTTTTTTGCCCAAAAGCAAATTAATTCCCAGCAACTGGAAAGCATCTTAAAAAAAGCCAACCCAGACCCTGTTCCCAAAAGGAGATCACTATGAGAAATACTAGTTATGACTGACTGGTGAATTCTCTGGTTCCAGAGCAAGATGAAGCCTGACACATTGAGTAGTCATTCTAAACTAGGTTTGCATACTGCAGAGGTGGTAGCTAGCTTGTTCAGACAAGCCTATTTTAAACAAGCGCTGCAAGTCTCGCCAGACTTTGAGCAGCTTCATCTGCAACTCCCATTAGCTCTGCTCCACAGTGCAGACAAGGCAGAGATGTTTCAACATGGGTGTTATAGGAAGCAGGGAGAGGAGCACCACATCCTGTCACAGCCAGGTGTATACTGAACAGAAGTTTATTTATTGGATGCTCAAGAAACTAATGGCAAATACCATGCAATGGCCTCAATACGCAAGTCCTCCATTAAAGGCCAATGCATCAAAACACGGAAATGTTGCTGCGCAAGGGTTTGTGCATGACTCAATCAAAAGAGAACTGGATGATCTTTAAGGTCCCTTCCAGCCCAAGCCATTCTATAAAATGAGGGGCCCAAGAACTCTTGATCAGAGAATGCAGAAACAGGATGAGGGGAAATGGTTTTAAGCTGGAAGAGGGGAAATTTTGATGAGATCTTAGGCAGAAATGTTTTCCTGTGAAGGTGGTGAGGCACTAGCATATGTTACCCAGAGAAGCTGTGGCTGCCCCATCCCCAGAGGTGTTCAAGGCCAGCTTAGATGAGGCTTTGAGCAACTTGATCGAGTGGAAAGTGTCCCTGCCCACGGTAGGAGGTTGGAACTGGTTGGGCTTTAAGGTCCCTTCCATCCTAAATCATTCTATGATTCTATGAAGACCATCAGTTAAAACTGTCAGAGCAAAGACTTCAAGTGAATTTGTCAGTCTCAGCAGCCAGAATTAAATAGGGATGCAAATTTTTAGCACAGGCAAAGCAAGAGAAGATGAACACTCATGAAGCATAACAGCTATTTGGACTGTTTCACCACATTTATGAAAGGGGTTCCCTGGCATTTTTTTTGAAAGCAAGAGAAAATGGGCAAATGGGCATGTATGTTTAATATATTTCTACATTTCCTGTATCTAGCACTATCTTAGGAATAACTTAGATAATGAACAACCTGATGCAGTGGGAGGCGTCCCCACCCATGGCAGGGGGTTGGAAACGATGGCCTTTAAGATCCCTTCCAACTCGAATCATTCTATGATTCCAGAATACTTCCAGCCCTACCTTCCCTAAGCAGAGAAGATGAGCCTCTCTCAAGCCTATCTGCAGCAAATACTTTAAGATTTTAACTTCTTTGAGCGATCGTCGCAAAACCCCGCATGTTTATTGTCAGCTTCCCTGCTGGTTTTGCGTCCCTGCTTTTGTCTGCGGCCGGGGCTGCTGGCTGCTGCCCGGGGATGGCGGGAGGCCTGGTTCTCGCCTCAGCCGCCCAGCTCGGCCGAGGAGTAGCCGCCGCCGCCACGGTTTTCTAGGCCAGGCCCTACCCGCCCCCTCCACTGGCTTCCCTCTCGCCTTTGGGGAAGATGGCTCCCGCCCGGCGGGTCGGATGCAGCTGAGGCCGCGCTTCCTCCCGAGCCCCACGGCCGCTCGTGGTGGGGCTCAGCCCCGCTCCCTCTGCCCGTTCCGCCGGGATGCGGCCCATGGGTAGCGGGGACGAGGCCTCCCCCAACCCCGCCGAGGCCGCGCCCTGCGGCGCGGGGAGGGGCAGCATCATCCCCAAACCCCCCCCGCCCCTGCTCTTCCCGCCTCGCTCCTCACCCACCCCCCCTTTCAACGGGTAAAATGGGCTCGCCCGCCCCTAGCGCCCGCGCGCGGCGCGGGACGTACCACCTCCTCACCGGGGGGGGACGGGGGGGATACAGGGGAGAGGACAGTTCCATCGCCTCAAAAAAGGGGGGCGGGGGGGAAGCAACCTTCCGCAGCCTCATGGCGGGGTGACGGGGGGAAGAGACGAGAACGGATCCGCCGCCTCAAGTTCGAAGGCGAACGGGAAGGAGCAGGTGGAGGGAAGGAGAGAGGCGAAGGAACGAGAAGGATAGAGGGGTGCGACGCGGACGGCGGTACCACCCGCTACCCCACCCCCCACCCCCTTTCCCCGGGGATGAATGAGAGGGAGGGTGGGGAAGGGGAAAGAATGGGATACCCTCGCGGCCCCGGCTGCCTCACCATGGCGGCGTGCGGCTCCCCTCGGGTGCTGGGCGCGGCGCGGGCTCCGGCAGCGGGAAGGGAAGCGGCGAGGGCGCGAGCCGGGCGGAAACGCTGCGACGTCACGGCCCGGTAGGAGGAAGCGGTTGCTATGGTGGGAGCGCCCCCCCTCCAACCCCGCCCTGCCTCGCGCGCATGCGCCCCCCCAGCACGACACTCACGCAGCCCGAGCCGAGTGTTGTCCAATCGCGGGGCGCACCGATGGGTGATTGACAGGCGTGTGACCAATGGGAGCGGCTCCTTTGCGGTGGGGGCGGGGCTACCCGCCCCGAGGTGTGGCGGGGCGGGAAAGCGCTTTGGGGGGGAACAAGGAGTGTGCGCGGCTGATTGGGGGGGATAGTAAAAGGGGCTGAAGGAGGCGGTGGCTACAAGGGGAGGAAGAAGGCGGGAGAGAGGGACGAAAGGAGGGCTGGGGGTGCTGGGGAGGGGGCTTAGTGGGGACTGAGGCGGTGGTGAGGGGGGGGCAGCGGTTGTAGGAGATTTGTGGAGGGGCTGTGGGGCCTTCAACGCCCTGAGGGGAGGAAATGGGAGGGTCATAAAAGAGGATTGGAGAAGCTGGGATGGGGAGGTAGAGGAGGTGGTGAGAGGGCAGAGGGATGTTAGGGCCCTGAGACGGGGAGGAGGGCGCAAAAAGAAGCCTGGGGGTCGTGGGAGGGGGTTAAAGGGGACTGTGGCGGTGGTGAGGGGCAGGGGGCAAAAAGAGGCCTGGGTGTGCTGGAAGAGGGGTTAAAGGAGACTGAGGTGATGATGAAGGCAGGAGTTGAGGGGTGAGGTGGGGCCATCATGGCCCTGAGGGGAGGAGGAAGAGGGGTAGGAGTAAAAAGTGCGTGGGGGTTGCTGGGAGGGGGAGCTAAAGGGGGCTGGGGCAGCCACGAGGGGGCAGGGGGGCAGCACTTTGCCGGCTGTGGAGCAGTATTGGGCTTGATGCAAGGAGGAGGGCGGGGGGCAAAAAGGGGATTTGGGGATGTTGGAATGGGGGTTAAAGGAGGCTGAAGTGGTCGTGAGGGGGCAGGGGAGTGAGAGGCTTGGGCCTGCAGGTAGGGGGGTACTGGAGCAGGGTTAAGGGGATTAGGAGTGCCAAGACTGGGGTTGAAGGGGACAGAAGGGAGCTGGAAGAGGTGGGCTGCTATGGGGCGGTCGGGGTCCTGATGCACAGAGGAGAGCAGGCGTGGGGGGAGGCGGCCTGAAAGAGCGGATGGGGGCGGGAAGCGAAGAGCTGGCGAGGAGGAAGTGTGGGGCTTTTCTTTCTTTCTTTCTTTTTTTTTTTTTTTTTTTTTTTTTTTTTTTTTGCGTATACGAGGGTTTTTTCACTACCTACTTTGGTGCGATCTCAGTCAGGCACTCCTGATTGGCTGAGGCCGGCCGCACTCGCTGGCTGCTGCAGGAAACCCTGTGCATTTCTGCCCAGCGCCGACAGCAGCAGCAGTATCATCCACGCCCGAATCAAAGCGGCTTCTATTTCAGGTGTCTGAAACAATGAGCGGTGTGTCCTCGGAACAAAGCCGACCGCTGAGAAGACGCTGGTGCTGGGACCAGAGAAGCTGATGTTATGCATTTACTGAAGTATTCTGAAACACTACAAAATATTCCTTAAAGCTTCTGGGCTGTGAAGCTTGAGCTTTCTGTAATCGGGTTACAGAAGCACCTACTAATGGTAAACACATAGGCAAGTTTCATTACTAGTCTGGACTACAGGGATTTTCCCAGTTTGAATCAATGACCAAAAAAGTGCCCAACATGAAGCTCATTTGAGTCTCTGTGCCTGCTTGTAAGTAGAGAACAAAACTAAGACTTGGTTGCAGGTTTCCAGATATGAGGTATAAGGTGGCAATATTTCATACCAGGTTACAGCATGAATCTCCACTACTAAAGCAGTGAGATGTACCTTCTGTCTATATTGCTGTTGTAATTGAGGGTGTTAGATTTTGATTACTTTCCTGTCCTTGCAGCACACTCCAGGAGATCCCTTTTAGATGCTGTTCTGCCTGTTCACATTAGATAGAAGTTGCTGAAATACTCTGTATTAAAGATTTATGTTGTCCTGTTGTGTTAGGTTCTTCTGTTATAGAAGGAAATGGTTTGGGTTGGAAGGGACCTTAAAGCCTGCCCAGTTCCAATCCCCTGCTATGGGCAGGGACACCTTCTGCTGGATCAGGTTGCTCAAAGCCTCACCCAGCCTGGCCTTGAACACCTCTAGGAATAGGGCAGACATGACTTCTCTGGGCAACGTGTGCCGGTGTCTCACCACCTTCACAGGAAAACATTTCTTCCTAAGATCTCGTCTATATCTCCTCTCATTCAGCCTAAACCCATTATCCCTCATGCTATCCCTGCACACCCTGATAAAGCTCCTCACCAGCTTTCCTGTGGCAGCTGTCAGTACTGGAGGCTGCTCTAAGGTCTCCCCCAAGCCTTCCCTTCTCTACCCTGAACAACACCAACTCTCTCAGGCTGTCTTCATGTGGAAGGTTCTTCAGACCTTGGATCACTTCTATGGCTTCTTCTGGACTCTCTTCAACAGATCCATGTCCTTCCTGTGCTGAGGACTCCAGAAATGAATGCAGGGCTCCAGGTGGGGTCTTACAAGAGTGGAGCAGAGGGGGAGAATCCCCTCCCTCACCCTGCTGGTCCCATTTCTTTGGATGCAGCCCAGGATACGGTTGGCTTTCTGGGCTGCAAGCACACGTTACCGGCTCACATTGTGCTTGCCATCCACCAGCACCCCTATGTCCTTCTCAGGGCTATTCTCAATCCATTCTCCACTTGGTGGATTATGCTGGCCAGGAATCCCTTTTGCAAGATTATTAGATTGTGGTAAAGCTACCAAAAGACCTATCATTATCACTTAGCCTTAAACTAGGTTCGGTAGTTCTTCCCTAGGCTCTTTTCAGATAGATTTAATCAAGGAATGCTTACATTTGGACCAAAGCCTTCAGTGACTTTGGAAGTAAAACCAAGAATTTAATAAGGACAAGTTTGTTTTGTCTTTTCAACATATAGCTCTAAAACTATCACTCTTCACAGACTGGTTTCACTATGAGGGGGTAAAGAAGTAAGACATCTTGGGGAGGAGGGGAAGGAACGATGTAAGGCTGTGAGGATAGGGCTGAGTCTGGTCCATGTTCTACACTTATAAGGGAAAATGAGTTGGGACTGCCCTGTTTGCTCAGGCTGTTTCAAGAGGTCTGGTTGTGGTTTTGGAAACAGGGCAGTGGGTGGAGAAGGTGTCTAACTAGTCAGAGGAGCATCAGAAAGGACAGGGGCTCCTTCCCAACAGGGTAAGGGAGATCCTTCTCATTTGGTTCTGTCTTATGCGAAAGATGCAATTGCTTTGGGAAGGGCACATAGCAACAACCACGAGGGCTTTTTGAAAGGTTTCATTCCCCAAGAGACAAAACAGCAAAGCCCCGTGAGGCATAAACACAGTGGCTGTGATGCTCTGAAGAGGCCAGTGGCAGGATCTCTGCATTGAGATGCATTCACAGGTGCATGGCTTACAGTGGTACCAGCCTGCCTCAGCACAGGACTCCATGGTGTCTGTGTGCTGTGCCAACACAGGCACTGGGAGCTGCCTGCTGGTGATGAGCAGTGTGTATGTCGTGGTTTGAGAACACCTACTGTGTGTAAAACCTGTGCTGCTGCTTGTGCTGGGGAAAGGGAGGCTGTTTCTGCAGTCCTGTGCTGCTCCTTGACTCAACAACCTGCTTCTCACAGGCTTGTGACTTTAACCATTGTCCCAAGTGTTTGCAGCACTGTGGCTTCCCTCTGAGAGGGCTTGCAGCAGGTTCCTCATGTGGCTCCTCCATAGCTCTCATCTCAGTGCCTGAGCCAAGGGGAAGCTCCCTGTATGGGGAGAGTGGGAGGGAATTTTATTGCTTCTTTTTACCAGCTCCCTTTTCATCAGTCCTGCCCTTTTGACAGGACAGGGACAAAGGGCAGAGGTGAGGAAGTTGTGGCTTATTGCCACCCTGACACTAACCCTGTCATGGCTCACTGCTTTGCTGATACACACCCTGCTTCTGTGGTCCTGTATGAGCCAGCATGGTTAAAGTCTTCTCAGGGAGAGTTAACCCTTCTCCCCAGGGTTTTGGTGCAATACAAGGTTGTTGCAAATAAAGAACTGAGTGTTGTGGACTATTGCAGCATTGTGGAGATGCAGGGGTTTTGACTTGCTTTGCTGCTTTCAAACACTGAGTAAGCTTTGTCCTTTTTTCCCTAGCATTAGTGCTATAAATAAGCAAGGCTGAAAGCTCAAGCTGGATGTTTGGATGAACCGTCTTAAAAGGTGCATCTCCCTCCCTCTTTGCGTTTGCAGTTAACCTGAAATTTCCCACTCAACCCCCCTCTCCCCTAGCAATGGGGGAGCCCAAGAAACTTCAGCAATCCTGTCGCTAGTGGTGAGCGTGTTGGCTCCCATCTGAAACACCAGTGTGAATTGTAGCTAACAAGCGCCTGCCCAGTGAAGGACTGCTCCAAAACCCAGTGTAGTTCATATAAAATTCACCTGTGGGCTCCCGTTTGTGGATAAGACCCTGCATCAACAGAAACTGAAGATCTGTACATCCACCTCACTGGGTTTCCAGCATTCGAGGTGGTGACTACTCGCTTACTTTATATGCTTCAGCTATTTGAACTCCCCCTCCTGTCCTCCAAGCTACTGACTCATTTCCTCCTCTAAAACCTTCCTTTTTTAGCCTTTCGCTCTGAAGTATTTGGTGGCTGTTTTGAGCTGCCTGCTCCATGCCTTACTTAGGCAAACTCCTACATGACAGCCCTGCAAGTCTTGTTTTTGTACCATGGAAATAAGGATTTGCCCCCCAGTACTGTCAGTTCTGAGGGGCAGTTTTAGCTCTTGACCGTGCTCTTTGGCAAATTGCTTCTTTGTTGTTGGAAATCAGGGAGGCTGAAAACCGGCAAAGCAGCTGGTAGGTTGAGAGAGCCACTGCTTATGCTAATTGCTGTTGTCTCCCTGTTAGTCCCTGCTTCCCCCATTTGTCTGAATCCACCTGCTGTCTTTTCATACCCTTTCACCCTCATCTTGCAGCTGGAGCAGGGATCACAGAGTATCCTCTTTCGTTGGATAACCACCCTGCAACCACAGAGCAGCTGGGTGGCAGGATCAGGCCCTGATTTTATGTGCTGTCACATTAAGCAAAGGAATGGGCCGTGTCCCATTCTGCGAGGGATGTGGTGCTGGCCCTGAGCTTTGGTCGTGGTGGATGGATGTTACCATAACCACAGCAGCTGAGTGTGCCTGAAAAGTAGTCCACTTTTCTCAGGACTTACAGAATATTGGCTCTATGCACTTGGCATTGCAAGGCTCAGCAAAGATAATTTTAGACAGGAACAGAAAGTCTCTGTGAACCTTACAGTCAGAGCTGTTTTGCTGGCAGAAATGAAGCCATGAGAAGCCCATTGCTGTGCACAGCTGAAATGTTTCTGCTTAGGAAATGCATGAAAGTAAAAATGTAAAGGGAAATTTAGCCAAAACCAAAAGCCAGTCATGTCCTGGGCTGCATCAGAAGAAGTGTGACCGGCACGGTGAGGGAGGGGAATCTCCCCCTCTGCTCCACTCTTGGAGACTCCACCTGGAATCCTGTGCTCAGTTCTGGAGTCCTCAGCACAGGAAGGACATGAATCTGTTAGAGCTAGTCCAAAGGAGGCCATGAAGATGATCCAGGGACTGGAGCACCTCCCATATGAAGACAGGCTGAGAGAGTTGGGGTTGTTCAGGGTAGAGAAGAGAAGGCTCCAGGGAGACTGTATAGCAGCCTTCCAATACTGAAAGGGGCTACAGGAAAGCTGGGAAGGAGCTCTTTATCAAGGAGTGCAGGGATAATACAAGGGGGACCGGTTTTAAGCTAAAAGAGGGGAGATCTTAGGAAGAAATGTTTCCCTGTGAGGGCGGTGAGGCATGGGCAGAGGTTGCCCAGAGGAGTCATGGATGCCCCATCCCTGGAGGAGTTCAAGGCCAGGCTGGATGGGGTGTTGAGCAACCTGATGCTGTGGAAGGTGTCCCTGCCCACGGTAGGGGGGTGGAACTGGATGATCTTTAAAGTCCCCTTCAACCCAAGCCACCCTGATTCTATGGTTCTATACATTTTAGTGGGAGGAGGAGAACCTAAAGGTGATTCCCAGAAACTGCTGTGATGCTCCATTCCTTTTCTGATGATAATGTTGCACAGTAGGCAGCGTGCAGGAATGGAGAGCCTGGAGTCTGGTCCAAGCTCCTGCCCTGCCCCGTGGGGTGAGACTGAGCAAGCTGTTTCCCTCTTTTAGCTTAGTTTCACATTTTTGAAGTGTTAGTGTTGTCATTGCCTTTTCCATAATGCAGTTTGAGATTTGGTGGAGACTGGAGCTGGCTGTTGCTTACAAATACGTGTTATTTTTACAGTAATGAAAAGGCTGTCCTAAACTGCTAAGGATGAATGCCAGAACTCGTATTCTTTTTAATTTACTTTCAACTTCCACTATTGCTGCAGGTTACATTCCTTTTCATTTCCATACATTACAAACCCTGCAGGCAATGAACAACTGGACCAAAATCTGACCCTGCTTGCTGCTGTAAAACCTGGCTAATTTTATCAGCCTTATCAGAACCACTCTGGATGGAGCCGATGGGGAAGGCAGCCCTATGCTTCATTACCCGTGGGGTGTTTTCACCATTAGAAGGAGGAAATACAACAAGGAGGCAGCTGAGGAATGGAACAGCCCTTTTTTAATTTAAATACGTAAGAATGTCATCAAGCTACTCTACCTGGCTTGTATAATTTGTTTTTTCCTTAATTTTTGTTACCACTAAGGTGCCTGTCTGAAGTACTTGATATCATAAGAATGAAACCTATCCTGCCCCAGAATTAGCTCAAGGACCAGCCACTGCTCGGCTCTTGCTTAAGTTCTCAAAACAGGCAATGAGCAAAACTTAGAAAGATTTATTGACTCCTCTGTGTACATGTGGATTGGATCTTAAATCTCCTCAGTCACAGAAGCACAGAATGATAGAATCATGGATTGATTAGGGTTGGAAGGGACCTTAAAGCCTGTCAAGTTCCAACTCCCAAGCCATGGGCAGGGACACCTCCCACTGGATCAGGTTGGTCAAAGCCTCATCCCACCTGGTCTTGAACACCTCCATGGATGGGGTAGCCAAGATTTCTCTGGGCAACCTGTGCCAGTGCCTCACTACCCTCACAGGAAAACATTTCTTCCTAATATCTCATCTAAATCTCCCTTCTTCCAGCTTAAAACTTCTCCCCCTTGTCCTGTCCCCGCACTCTCAGTCTGAGAAGAGAAGCTCATGCACTGAGGCCTCCAATTCCCCTTAACCAAGGGGAAAGGTTTCAAGCAGCATCTCTGGCTGCATTACCTGAATGCTTTGCAGCATTCAGCGTGGCTCCGCTCATGCGCTTTTGCTATGAGAAAGGGCTGTGTATGCAACCCCTTTTATAGAGGGGGGAGCTGAGTTGAAGGCAGCTGTGCAACTCTCCCAGCCTGGGGCAGGAAATCTGTGGTAAGCCTGACAGAGCCTTCACTGCCTTTACAGGGGAACACCCAAACCTTGAGGCCATCTCTTCTCTGCGCATGTAAGATGATAATGCTACTACATTGTCATGGCTACGTGCATTTCTTGGAGATTAAGCACTTGTGGCTTATGTGGGCTTTGTTGCTCCCATGGAGGTGGCTGCTGCTGAGATCTATCTGCAATGCCATTAATAATTTCCTATTTCCTGGCTAAATGAACCCCCTCTCCTCTCATGCTGTGACCCAGACAGTAGGTGGTTGTACCAGTTTGGTTTATTTTTTTTTTTTAATGACAGGGTTTGTGCTTTGCTGCACCACAATAATGAAGAAATCCTTCAGTGTTGTGTGACTTCTGCAGGCTCGTTCTTCTGCAGGACATCTCTTTCTTCCACAGGCCAGTCTTGCTCTTTCTTCTGCAGGCCAGTCTTTCGTTTGGAGGACAGCTCTTCCTTCTGCTTTTTGTTCTGCAGGATGACTCTTCCACAGACCATCTCTTTCTTCACAGGCCAGTCTCTCTTCTGCAGGACAGCTCTTTCCTCTGCAGTCCAGCCTTTTCTTCTGTGGATGACTCTTCTGTGGGCAGGCTCTTTTCCAGCAAGCCAGCTCGTCCTACTGCAGGCTGTCTCTTTCTTCTGCAAGATGGTTATTAATTCTGCAGGCTGGTTCTTTCTTCTGCAGGACAGCTGGTTTTTCTGCAGGATGGCTCTTCTGTAGGATGGCTCTTTCTTCTTTGGCATAGCTCTTCTGCAAGACAGGTTTTTTTTCTGCAGGATCACTCTTTATTCCACAGGACATCTCTTTCTTCTGCAGGATGGGTCTTCTGCGGGATGGCACTTTCTTTTGCAGGACAGCTTTCTTTTACAAGGTGGCTCTCCTGCAGGACATTTCTTTCTTCTGCAGGATGGCTCTTTCTTATGCAGGCCTGTTTGCGCTTGTTATGCTGAGACCACTGGTTGACCCTGTTTTAGGTTTAGCTCTCAGGAATGGAGGCAGCTTGGCTTTTGTAATTGGGGTGGTTAAAAGTGAGGGGCTCGTTATAAGGAGGGCTCCTAGGGTAAGATGAGGTGGTGTGTAAATTAGCCCCACCACACGTATCGCCAATCATGCAAGGTGCTGTACAGGTACAGACTGTAAATTCTCCACCCTAATCTGCTTACTGAGATGAAGAAACACATGGGGTAATGAAAAAGGAAGCAACGAGACCATATTAGTCAGCATGACAGATATTCATCAACAGCAGCCTGGCAGCTAGGAAGGATTAGCTGGAGGGTAGCGCAAGCCTCTTCAAAACAGTCCAAAGATAATGAAGTATCACTGAATGTGGTTCCTGGGAACGTGATGGTGTATGAACAGGCTGCACAGAGTATTTAGGGTAGTTACTGGAGGCCAGATCTGCAGAGGTAGGTATGGAGATGGAAGCACCCGTCCCTGGCCACTGTGATGCTGGTGAGAAGCCACAGCACCGCCTGTGCCTGTGGAGCACAACCGGGGCAGGCAGCAGGATGACTCTCCTGCCTGAAGCCTGGGACAAGAAGAGTCCAAGAGCCTGGGAGCTGGCTATGCCGGTGACTTTATAGGTGGGTGCCAGGGACAACAAGCACACCAGGTTGTGCTCACTTGTTTTATTGCCTTCCAGTACATCAAGTAGTTTTAAAAAGGGCATTGCTTTCCTGGTGAATGTACCACACACATGGATAGACAACACTCCTATGGCTTCTGTCATTGGACTGTGTAAGATGAAGTGGAGGAGTAGGACAAACAAGCTGTAAAAGAGGAGGGTCTGCACGCGTGCAGGCAGATAGCACATCGCCACGGATGGGAACCTCTGACAGTATCCCTGGTCTCTCCTATCTGTATTGTGGATGCTGTCGGCACACAGGATGTGGTCATATAAGGGCAGGTCAAGAATGGGGTCAAGAGTGGCTGGCTAGCTACGGCTCTGCTAGCCACCTGATCTGATAGCTGGCCCACGATGAGCTAAATATTCCTGTTGTGGTGGGTCTTGTCCAGTGAAGTAGCTGTGGGGAAGTTTCCTCTGACAAACAGGGCTGAGCAGCCCTTTCCCATTGCCCTTGTTAGAGCTGTTCTGTGCCTGGATCTGTGGTGGTGGCCTGTGTTTGGTGACCTGACTCTCCACTGGCACGCTGGGTGGGGAAAGGCTGGCTGGGCTGGTGGGATGGACCAGCTTGGCGAGCCTGTGTTACCAGTCTTCAGCAACCGTTGGTGTCTGTCTGAGCCACAGCTTGGATCTCCTGATGGGCAGTTGCCCAACAAGCTGTACGTGGGATGCTGGTGAGGAGCATGCCTGCAGCTGCGTTCTGGAAGGAGGCTGGGAATCACAGGATGCCAGTTGGTGTGCGCCAGAGCAACCTCTTCCTTGTGCAGGCTACCCTGCAGTCCTTCCCCAGGGCCCTGGGACTTCTGCTGATCCAGAAAGACTCGAATGGAACCAAAACCCGGGCAGCCTGATCTAGTGGGAGGTGTCCCTGCCTATCACAGGGGGGTTGGAACCGGATGATCTTTAAGGTCCCTTCCAACCCAACCCATTCCATGATTCTGTGAAAACCTCGTTCCTGGCCGGTGCTTCCCCCGTTGGATCCCCTCACACAAGTCTTTCTCCTAACATATAATCCCAGCAGGGCCACCTGCACCCCGAGGGGCTGGTTTGGAACCCCGCGCTGGTCTCGAACCGGTGGCCGCCGGTGTGACCCGCCTACCCCTCCGCCAGCGCTGCTGTGACCGGGGGCAGCGCGACACCTGCTGGCGGGGAGGAGCTCGGCTGCAGCCCGGCGGGGTTTACCCTCAGCCAAGGGCGAAACAGCGGTTCCCCACTCTGGGTTTCCCCTTTTTCTAGCTCTCCCTCCCCTTTTCCTTCCTCTTTCCTCCCTTTTCCCTCCTACTCCTCCTTTTCCTCCCCTTCTTCCCTTCCTTCTCTTCCCCCCTTCCCCAGCCTTCCCTTCTTCCCTCCTTTCCCTCTCTTCCACCCGCTTTCCTCCCCTTTCCCTCCCCTTAGCTTTCCTTTCTTCACTTTGCCATCTTCTCCCCTCCCCACTTCCCCTCCCACCCCCTTTCCTCCTTTTTTCTCCCTTTTCCCTGCCCCATTTTCCCCATCCCTCGCATTTCCCCCATCCCTCCCATTTTCCCCTTTCCCCTGTTCCCCTTTTCCCTCCCTTCCTGCTTCCCCCATTTATCCCGCTACTTATTTTCCTCATTTTTCTCCTTTTTCCTGTCCCACAGTTTTCTCCATTTATCCCATATTCCTCTGTTTCCCCTTCCCTTTCTTTCCCTCCCCTTACCCCTTTCCTCCCCTTTCTCCACTTTACTCTCCCTTCCTGCTTTCCCCCCTCATTCCCCCTTTTTCTCCTTTTCCCAACCCCCGTATCCCCTGTTCACCCTATTTCTCACACTTCCTTTTCATTTTGCTGTTGGCTTCCCATAGAATTGCAGAATCATTTAGGTTGGAGAAGACCAACCATCAGCCTAGCACTGCCAAGCCTACCACTAAACCATGTCCCTAAGTGCCACATCTCCATGTCTTTTAAACACCCCTAGGGATGGTGACTCCAGCACTTCCCTGGACAGCCTGTTCCAGTGCTTGACAACCCTTTTGGTGAAGAATTTCCGCAGCAGCCCTACTTATCTGGCTGGAGCTGTTGCTTTTGTCCTGTAAGCAAATATAGGTGCCACCTGGCCAGTGAACATGCGTCCCAGCACAGCTTGCCTGCCTCAGGTGGAGAAGGGGCTGCAGAGGCATGAGGAGCAGGCTGTGAGCTCAGAATTGTGATGGGCTCTGAAACAGGCACCCATGCCCTAAGAAGCATCTCGTCCAGTGTTTAGGTCTGATTGCTCCCAGTGCTCTAGGAGACGGCAGCACAGGACTGGTTCTCAATGATGCTCTTGTGCCTTCCATGGGAAGCAGGAACAAGCTGTGGGGCCACTCCAATTCCATCTCTGCAAGTTCACATTTTGCCACCAGAGAACTCCCATCCTTCATAGGAGTCCAAGGGTGAGGAAATAATGGCCAACATGGCAAAGAAGTCTCTTGGTCTCAAAGGCATCCCAGCTTTCATTGTGAGATCTGGACTTCGAGATGCTTGCACTGCTTTATTTTTTTTTTTTTTAAAATGTTTGTTTAGTGCTTGGATGAGGCTGAAAGATGAGACTGAGAGCGTTGGAGTTGTTTGTTCAGCCTGGAGAAGAGAAGGCTCTGGGGAGAAGAATTCCAGTACTGAAAGGGAGCTACAAGGGACTTAAAGAGGGGCTCTGTATCAGGGAGTGCAGGGATACGATGAGGAGGAACAGTTTTAAGCTAGAAGAGGAAAAATTTAGATGAGATACCAGGAAAAGATGTTTACCTGTGAGGGTGGTGAGGCACTGGAGCAGATTGCCCAGAGGCGTCACGGATGCCCCATCCCTGGAGATGTTCAAGGCCAGGTCAGATGGGGCTTTGAGCAACCTGATCCAGTGGAAGGTGTCCCTGCCCATGGCAGAGGGGTTAGAACTGGATTAGCTTTAAGATCCCTTTCAACCAAAACCATTTTTATGACTCTATGAGTTTTTCTCCTTCATTGCAGGCTTCTTATGAAAGGGGGAATATTGAGGCTGGCTAATCCAAGAAGACATAGTAAGCAGGTGGAAATCTGGCGGCAGCAAGACAGTTTTCCTCCCCCTGGTGGTTTCAGCTGCTTTGCTGATGAGATAGAGAGGGTCTGCCTGAAGCACAAGCCTTGCTGCTAGTAGTCCTACAGAAGAATGTGGCACTTCTGCTTGCATCTGTGACCTATGGTTTTAGAAACACTGTTGACACACGTGGTAGGTTTGTTTTGTACTAATTTGAGTTTGTAATCACTAGTGATACAACTTTTCCTGTTTAATTACAGGGTTGCATCTATGATTTATGGTTCTAAAAACACTGTTGGCACATGTAATGGATTTACCTTTGTACTAATTAGAGTTTGTAATCACTAGTGATACCACTTTTCCTGTTAAATCACGAGGTTGAAGTGTTAACTTACCTGGACAACATAATATTCGCCTTTTCCATCAACTCTCCTCCCTTCCAATGCCTGTCTCCCTTTCCCTGCTCTTACCTGACACATATTCCACCCTCCCACACATCTGCCTTGCTAAGGAGACAAGTCTTCCACTCTTGGAGGAAAAGGCGGCTAATTGGTTTAGTTAATTTATATGTGAAACTGAAAACTGAAAAATTAGTCCTAATGAACAGTCTGGACACTGCAGTGAGTTGGGAAAAATGACTATGCTCCCTGTTTTGGGGGCTGATTTGATGTCTTGCGTTCCTTCTGTGTCTCTCCTCCCTGCCACTTATCCATGCTGAGAGCCTGAGGAAGTCCTGGATCACCTGGAGCCTGTGGGATATCAGCAGTTCTTGCAACTGCTCTCAGTTCTTTGAGCAACCTGATCCAGTGGAAGGTGTCCCTGCTCATGGCAGGGGTGTTGGACCCAGATGATCTCTGAGGTCCAACCCAAACCATTCTACAATTCTATGACTTCACTCTCTTGAGGAAGGTGGTGCAGAATCCTTAGGCTCCCTGCTTCTTGGAGCAGCATGTTGTGCCACAGCTCAGTGTTAAGGGAGTTTTTATTGTGATTTACTGTGCTCTGAAAAGGATTGAGTGGAGACCTAGGATTGTTTTTAACTGCTGGTCTCACATCTTGCTTTGGGTCCTGCAGATTGTCATGGAAGGTAGGTTCACTAAAGGTTTCCTTATGCTGAGCACCAACATGCACTCACAGGACAGGCGAAATGAGGCCACAGGTAAAGGTAAAAAAGCTTGTGTCAGTCTAGAAGGCATAATCGTCAAGGGAAGATGGAGGGAACTGGAAGGTTGCTTGCTTTGAGGGAGAGACGACTTAAGAGGTTATAGCAATCTCCAAACACATGGGAGGTCAGCTGTGGAGGAGTAATATGTTTTTTGTGTTCACACTGGCTGCAGACAAGTTGTGCTAGTCATATCACAGCAAAGGACATCAGTGTTTGAAATCAGAAAAGTGTTTCCAAGGATGAGGATAGCAAATCATTGGACTGGGTTACTTGGGAAAGAAATGTCTCCCCTTTCTTGGAGGTTTTTAAAAAGCAGCATCAAGAATGGTGTAACATCCATCCATGTCCTCAGTTGGTCCATTAGGGCAAAGGACCTCCTCAGCCAAAGTTTCTGCAGCATAGAAAGAAGAGAGTGAAAGTCCAGAGACTTGCCTGGCAAGTCCCCTCTTCTTAGGGCTAGGGTTTTTCCCACAAAATTCGTGTGCAGTGTCAGTTGGAAACTGAGTCATATTACCAAGGAAGAGGAGAAGGAAATTGTCCAAAATCCAGGTGATTACAGCGATAATAATTTTACTCCAGGAAACTCAGGACACATCTCTGGTACTTTTCACTCCAATGCGGCTTCCTTCTGACCCTGGCTGGAGTTAGCGGTTCATGAGTACTACCCTAGCCTGGAGACACAAGCCTGTTCCGCAATGTTATCCCTTCTCTGGTCACAACCAGCTCGGCTGCACTGGGCGGTAGCATCACATCAAAGAAGATTTCCCCAGGCTAGAAGTAGAAGCTTGTAGCACTCCTGAGTTAGGGTCCGTTATATATGTTCCCTGCTTGCAACAAGAGACTGTGGCAGCTCTTGAGTAGTTTGGATGAGGCTCCTGGGACACTGGATTCATTCTTGAGAGTGCTGGGTAAGGCAGAATTGCCAAGGCAATCCAGAAGCTCTGCTTGTGCTCTATGACACACACAGTGAGCTCCGTCTCACTGAGAAGCAAACGAGCAGAACTGAAGCAAACGAGCAGAGACTGAGATCTCATCTGCAAAACACACCATGCTCTGGATGCAGAGCCTGATTCTTACTCCAACCTGCAGGGATTTTAAATGAGATGTGAATTAATGCTGGTGTCATATGAAGTGTCCAGCCGCTGTTTTGAGCTGAAAACCTTCAGCATGAATGAGAATTGGTTCCAGTGCTGCAGGAGTTGCAAAGTGAGTTCCACTTTTAGCTGAAAAAGGTTGCGTTTTGACTGAAGCAGTTGTGCTATTCAGATTTTCACTAGAAATGTATATCTAAAGAACATAGATCTTCAGTGATCATCAGAACAGCAGGAATCCTGCTTTTGTAACAGAGTTGCAACACAAATAGTTTTTGGTTTTTGGTCAGTCCCTTGATGCTTTTGGTTATTCAGGTATTTGCTTATGGGATAGGTATCTGTATGTGGGTCTTTATATGTGTGTGGTTTTATCAGTTTATTCTTAGTCTATTAAGAAACATATTTTCCCTTAAATATCTGAGTACTGTGTGTTGGTGCTGCACTGGTGCAGTGCTGCATCATTACAGCCTTGCTAACCCTCATGGATTTGGTTTCCTCTTGGAGATCTCACAGTAATCTGCAGGATTTTTTTGAAGCTGCAGCCCCTGGACTCACGTGAAGGCACGCAAACGTTGTTATTTGTTACACTGCGTTTGGTTCTGACTGCCAGTTTGGCAGAGGAAATCTGGGAAGTCTAACCCTGGTTTATGATTGATATACTTATAAAAGGAATCAAAAAGCAGATTAAAAAAAAAAAACCTCTTTAGATTGTATTGGTTTTGGCTGATATTTCAAAGGTAATCTAGTTTGAGGGAGCATTACTCACTTTTCAAAGTCTGAGGTTTGTTATCTCGTTGCTTAGTGACAACAAAAACTGTTGTCCCTCTTGCAGGCCCTGTTTTCCATCCTGAGTGCCATGCAGAGATTAGAGCTTCGCAGGCTGGCTTTTCAATCCAGCTTTCCCACCCTGCAGGAAGCAGAGTGGGGCTGTGCTAAATGTTATTATCTTTAGACAAATGTGGATAACAGGCCTGGAGTGGAAGCACTTAGATAACATGCAAGGGACCGCAGTAATGGTGATTTTTCTGGCAAGCAGAGCCAAACTCTGAAACTCTGTGCCTGGAGAATAGCTCTGCATATGCGTTAAGAATTGCCAAAGCTGAGAGCAGATGACAAAATCTCCCACACTTAATATATTCTTTTCCAAAAGAACACATTCCCCTGTGTTTATTTTCATACTATGAAAGCAAACTTGGGAACATGGCCCACAGCAGCACTGCCAGTTGATGTGTGCCGTTGTACTTTCACTTGCCATTTCTATTGTCCATGTCTTTATGACCTCGACCCTCCAGATCCTACTGCTGAATTAAACCAAGGATTTATCTTTCAATCCAACTGTCCATGTAACTATATAACTGGAAAATGGTCTGGCTGACTGTATTTTGCAGGGCTCTCTGTGCCTGTGCAGATGGCAAAAAACTTTGGCTACCAATAAAAAGACATTTATATGAAGGATTTTCTGCAAATACAAAGATATTCTAATAGTTAGACTTGTAAAAGCCAAGCTTTCATGTATGAGAAATATATTTTTTGAGTGGTGGAGAATGAAGGAAATGTTACCTGATTTATTACTGAATGCTTATGAAAGACTTAATACCCATAAAACCAGCAGCATGCCAGAGACAATGGAGGGGATGCTGCGTTGGGTTTCTGTACATTTCCTTGCAAAGCTGTCCCAAAGCTCCTTAATCCTAATCTTAATTATTTTGGTGCAAGCATTTGCTGAACAAAGAACTGCAACCGTGTCGAGGTGCACTGAGGTTTGTGAGGATGCCAAAATATCCAGCCAGAGTGGAACTGGGGCCCATCAGCACCACAGCATTGTGGCTGAGTCCTTAAGACTTTAAGTGAAAGGCCTGACCCATTTGGCTGTTCCTATGGAAGCCAAACACTTCCCCCAGCAGCTCTGCCAATAAATCACAGCAAAACTAAAGCTTCCTTGTTCCTGCCCTGTTTTCATGTTCATAAAAACCTAGTTATTGTCCAGCTGGCAATGTGTGAATGGATATCTTTGCACAATTTAAATCTTCCTCTTCATGTTCACACAGTTTAATCCTTCCTGCCCAAGTTAATCCTTGTAATCTAGCCAGCCAAGCAGGTTCAGTGCCTTTTTTACAGATGTGTTAACAAAGGTTACTGGGGAAAGGTTGTTCAAGTTAGGTTTGTGAACAGCTTCACAGATGAATATTGGTCTCTGAGGTGCTGAGACAAATTCTTCACTATCTCCTGCATCCTTCTCAGGATCTTCTTCAAGGTTTGTGCTGGTGGCATTTTACAGCTCTGTCATCGGTTGCATTGTGGGCTGTGATCTAGCATTTTGTCTCCCTGCTTGAACTGAATGACTGATACTTTGGAACTGGAGTGACCCGACTGTGAGCTGCAGGACATGAAGCAGTCTTGCTCACTCACAAATAACTATATTCTTGTTTGAGTAAAAGTACTGGTCTGACAGTGAGTCTTTGCTCATGTGCGTGAGCTTACTGAAAACTGGAGGATGGCTGGCTATACATGTGTGATGTCTAAGGATTCACTTTGAGGACTTTCTATGTGTTAGTTTGTCTAATGATAACAGATGTGTCACTCTTATTATGTATAACAATATGTACTTTTCTGGGAGGCCCTTTGATATTTTGGTGAGAGCTGGTCAATTTGCTGAATGTGCAGGTGTCAAGAAGCCTGTGAATTGCTGGCTAGGTGAATTTTAAGGCTGTCACAATTTGTTTTTCCCCTTGAGGGAAAAGTCCCTGTGGCCTAATATCCTAGTTTGTCTGATATGGGTGACAGGTTTTGTCTGCAAGCTACCTTGACTTCCTAAGGATTTCTCTCTCGCATTTGTTAAACTTAATAAATATCTCTGCCCCTTCCCAATGCTTCAAACCCAACAAACCCAATTTAAATAAGACCTTAATTCCTTTCTAATGAGATACAGCCAGGAATCATGCTGGCAAGTCACTCCCTTGAGAACTGGCTGTTCTCCACACTCAGATGTTTTGTAGACCAGGGTTTTGCTTCCTCATACCAAAAAAAATGTTCACCAGGCAAAACATGCTGCTCTGAAACACTGAGCAGACAGAAACCATAACCACTTCAAAAACTAGCACAGAGGTTGTACATATATGGGAACTGTAAACATATCCAGGCTGTGCACCATCAGTCTGTCTTCCAACAAGAAACCAATGCAATTACTTGACAGCACAACAGTTGTCTCTTTAAAAATTACAAACAGACCCCAAACCCACAAAACCAGTTGTGATGGTTGTCAAAGGTGGACAGGAGCAATTCAATTTATAAATAGTACAAAAATAGTGTGGCTTATTAACCCCATTCTCCAGGGGACCTTGGGGGAACTCTGCACATACACTATGTTACTGTAGAGGGAAATCTTTCCCCTCTGGGCTTCCTAGAACTGTAAGGCACAAAGCATGAACTCTAGTCTTTGCATGCTTCTCAGCTATACTTTGTTTCTGTGTTGTGTCACCCAAACTTACAGAAATGACCCTTCTTTATGGCTTGGCTTTTCTTCTCCGCTAAGCAAACTTCTGTTGATACATCTGGCCATTTCTCTCCAAATTCAGAGTTTACTGCTGAAGAGACAGTAATGGACGATACTCTGACAGGCTGCAGGAGGGCCAGTTTCAGCACAGCAGGCAAACATGTGCTTAATTTTAGGCTTAGTTTTAGCAATGTGAAGTCATTCCTATCCTTCAGAAGCTAAGATTAAACATACACTTTGTGCTTCTGATTGGACAGGAGACAAAGGACAGAACTCATTTTCCTGTAATCTCTGGACCAAGCAATTGCTGGGGAAGAAAGGAACTTACAGTAAGAACTAACAAATACAAATCTTAAGCAGTAAAGATATTTCTTCTGCAGGCTGAAGTGAACAAATGCATAAGACAAAGAATACAGAGGCAAAGGGAAAAGGTAACGCAGTAGCCAAAGGCACCAGATCATCTAAAATCTCTGGCCGTTATTTTGAATGTATGCTATTGCTATGCCTGCATTTGTATTTCTGAGTGAAAGAGGATGCCTTGCTAAAATACCAAGTGCACTAGTACATCAGTTGCTGATTGATGAGGAGGTCCTGTGGATTGATGAGAAGCTTGACATGAGCTGGCAATGCACTCTTGCAGCCCAGAAGGCCAACTGTATCCTGGGCTGCATCAAAAGAAGTGTGGCCAGTGGGTCAAGGGAGGTGATTCTGACCCAGTATTCCACTCTTGTGAGACCTCACCTGGAGTATTGTGTCCAGTTCTGGAATCCTTGACGTAAGAAGGATTTGCAGCTGTTGGAATGGTCCAGAAGAGGTCTACAAAAATGGTCAGAGGACTGGAGCACCTTCCACATGAGGACGGGCTGAGAGAGTTGGGCTTGTTTAGCCTGAAGAAGAGAAGGCTCCAAGGAGACCTTATAGCAACATTCTAGTACCTGAAGGGGCTACAGGAAAGCTGGGGAGGGATTGTTTGCAAAGGCTTGTAGTGATAGGATGAGGGGCAATAACTATAAACTGGAGAGGGGCAGATTTAGACCAGGCATAAGATGCAAATTCTTCCCAATGAGAGTGGTGAGGCCCTGGCACAGGTTGCCCAGGGAAGCTGTGGATGCCCCATCCCTGGAGGTGTTCAAGGCCAGGTTGGATGGGGCCTAGGGCAGCCTGATATAGTGGGAAGTGTCCCTCTAGTAGGGGCTTGGAACTTGATGATCTTTAAGGTCCCTTCCAGGTCAAACCATTCTATGATTCTATGATTCATTTAAACCAGCATTCACTATCAATACTGTGGCTCAGTTGCACAGTCTGACTGTAAATGACCGCATGCAGTTACTTGAAATGTAGCTTTTCTGCTGGCAATTACTTTGTTTACTGCTTTCCTGTAAAAAAATAATGCCTTCCCTTGTGGCACAAAGGCAGATTAACATCAGTAATTACTAAAGCAGATGTTTGCATGCAAATACCCATGTCTTAGAGGCCGATTATCTTCTGCATTGGCATAAGGGAAAGGGATTCAAAGTGGGCGATGCTGTCATCCCACAAATGATGTAAGCAGTATGGGACTCAGTAGAGAGAGATGGGGAGCTGTCTCCACCTCACCTCAATCTCAGAGGAATTGCTGTCTGCAGGGTGATAATCATTGACCTTATTGAGATCGCCCTGAGAGCTGTTGGACTTTAATTCCTAAAAGTTACTGCCAGTGACTGAACATGTGCAACAAGTGCTACATGCATTTGCTTGCTGTTGTTTTATGGGCTTTTTTCCTCCAAAGACCTCTAGGTCTGTGCTTCCAAGAAAGCTCAACACCTAGATTGAGGGCTTCTGTTTCCTAACAGCTCTGTTGCCATTGAATTGCCTGAAAGGTGCTCTCAGCACTAAGCTTATTTAAAGTAGACAGTCATTAACCCCTTCCAGGCTACTGCAAAGAGTAAAGGAAGCATGAAAGTGTCTTGGAGGGACAGGAGGGAGGGTCTTTACTCATCTGGTTGTACTGCCAGAACTGAAATATGTTCCGGACAGCCCTTTGGTTCTTTTGAAGCCTGTCTTGGCACACACCGTTTTTCAGCTGAAAAATTGCCTTGCAGTCTATCCAGAAAAGCCACTCCTGACTGCTTGTGGCGAGAGCTTGCCAACATGTGTACATGCAGAAGAGATGTGGCCATGGTTCTGGTTCCCTGGGGGCTTCCAAATCAGCTGCCCAGATTTCAGAGACTCCTCTTTTTGAAGCTAAGCGCAAAACCAGAGCGTTGATTTTCCTGTGTAGACAAGTAGTGGCACTGCCTCCACTCCTCTCCTGAAAAAAATACCTCTGCATGCCAGAGCAGAGTGGATTGAGGTGGCCATGAGTCTCAAAGGAAAGCAGAGGCTCCCTACTTCTCCCACCCTCACTGAGTATAAGCTAAGATAGGATGGGCTCATTTCCATACATAGAGGGCACTCTTCAGCAGCAGTGAAACAGCTTTGCCTGAGCATTGAATCACTCTCAACCCCTCTCATAAACTGCTGACTATCTTGCTCAAGAGAAGTTCAGCTTTCGAAAGCAATCCTTTTATGAAATGCCTCTCTTCCATCAGATGTTTAGTATTCAGTCATGCTCTTCCCTGTCACAATAATTACTATCTCTTGAGGGGCATTCAGAGTTCAGCTCTGTGGAGAAACTGTTGCTCTTGAATAAAGGACTAGCTGCTTTTTAAAACATCCCTGTCTAATTGTACTTTGAAAGACATGTCATGGTATTCCAGAGCTTTTCAGTTAGCTACCGAGAGGAGACATCTGTAATTGTTCCCTTGAATGTTGAAAGAGAGATGAGGAATATCAACTGCAAGGGCAAGGAATGTAGCATTTATCTGGAGAAATGAGCATGCCTGGTAACATAAAGACCTCACCAGTCCTGACCGAACTGAAACACAGACAAAAAGATAGAGGGAAACATATTGGATATTGCACAAATGCTGTTGAATCGATCACATCTGAAGACACTAAAACTCTGCTTTTCTAGTTATACTGACAGCACATGGTATTACAGACTTTTGCTATGTTATCATGAGTCTCCTGGTGCTTATATTTCTTAAATTACGAGCTCCTTTGGTCATCTGATAATTTGAAAATTTCTGTTTTATTTATATTTTAAAAAAGCACCTCTGATAGAGAAAAAAGGTTGTACCCTTCAGAAACAAAAGGACAAAATGCAGGTTTATTTCATGAACCAGGGCTCCTTTACTCACTGATTGCAGAGCATCATTTTTATGTCAAGCCTTTTTTTCTCAAAATCACTTTGGTTCAAGTCCTCCTTTTATGAGGTCTGGATTGGCAACAGTCAACAAATGCAGCTTGCTTCTGTTTTCATTGTGGGTCTGCAGGGTTCATCTAGAGAACCAGGAACCCCAAAGGGAAGGTTTACTTTTTCAGCCATTCTGCATAGGGGAACAAAGCATGTGATGTGTCAGAGAGGGGCTCTGGCAGCCACCCTTTTACAGAATAAATGTTGGTGTGTCTGTTAGGAAAGACAAAGAGAAATCCTGGTGCCAAAGACTTTGCAGGGTCTGACACTGCTGCACATAGGCCAGCTCTGTGTTTGGCAGTTAGATGTGTTTAACTGAGTGTAGTGTTACCAATCAAAGAGGACAACATGACATTGATCACTGTGCAACTCCTTTCAGATTTTAAAAAAGCTGCCAGACCACTAGGTCTCCAGGTACGTACGTCTCTTGTTTTCTGTGGGAGGGAGCAGAAACACGCAAGAACTGGGAATTTTGGTGTTGATGCTCAAGGACCATTGGTGCTCAGGACCACTAGCACCTGGCTAAGTCACTTGGCAGATAGGGACCATGCTGACTTCTGAGCTGCAAATCCAGCAGAATCTTTTGCTTGTGTTGACTTGTACAATGGGGAGGAAACTTTAAGTAGGGATCATCAGCGACCTTAAGTATCCCAGTGACAGAACGTCAAAGCACCCTGTGCATTTTCTATTTCGGGAAAAAGCAGCATGTGGCAGACTGGGCACTGCTGGTGGTACTGGCAATCGGATCGCTCTCCCCCGCCACGCAGTGCTTGCAGCCAGTGAGCTGCAGCCTTTGAGACTTCTCCTCTTCTCTCAAGCTGTATGTAAGCTTTGCCTCTGGGTTCAAAAGTTGAGCGTATGAGCAGGAGGGCAGAGACCATTTCTGGAAAGCCTGTCTACAGTGTGCAGAAAGGGATTCGGAATTATTCCTTGGAAAACGTTCCTTTGTCTTAGCTGCAGCTTGAGGAAGCTGTAGGTAGTGGTTTGATGAGGAGGCTTTTTTTGAAACTCTATGGAGACACTTCCCTACCTGTGGGAAGCCAGTACATAGGGTGCTTCCTAAGGAGAGAAGAAACCCAGGCTTAAGGATCTAATTCATAAAACTCAGGAAAAAAACTTTTCCACATCTGTGTTCGGGCTGTCACCTGTCTAGGGGCAAGATGGTCCCTGCTTTGAAGAGGATGGTCCCCCTCTGCATTAAGCCTCTTCCATACTGATCTGCTTAAGGAGAGGGTGAACCTTTTCCTCCCCAAAGGCATCAACACCTCTCACATTACTGTAGCAAATCTCCTCTGCTTCCTCAGTCTCTTCTTCTGGAGGGGCTTTGTGTCATCTGTTATCCATTGGGCCAGTGACCTGTGGGTGAGGGCTGAAGGGAGAACAAGGTTGGCTGAATGGGGAGGCTGTGAAATCAAAGCAGAGGTGAGAGGCAATGCAGCTATGTCATCCTCTACCTCACACTATGTCCAGTTGCAGGAATGAGATCATCAGGACTGTACCAAGAGCTGACTTACTGCCTGCCAGTGTGTGTTGATGCCACACTGGGTACCTTAACTCCAATGTGGTGACCCAACAAGGGCTAAGGCTTTGCTTGTTTGCCTGCAAGGTCAAAGCTCCCTGAATCCCAAGTGCACTGGTTTTCCCTCTCATGGTGCTTCCCCTGTACAGTAGTATGAGGAACAGATCCTGGCAAGTGCTGCATGGACTGGTGAGCAGCTCCAGCAGCTGGAGCCAGGGCACTGCTTGGTGGAGGCCTCAGCTGGCAAGGTCAGCTCTGGGCAGTGGGAAGAGACCTTGGAAGTGCAGGGACTGATTTAGGCCAGAACTAGCTGTTCCCTTTGACAGCAGTCACTGACAATGCGAGAGACCCTTTGCCTCTAAAGACAGTTAGACAAGCTCTAACCTTCAGTTTTAAACTGATCCAAGACCAATTGGGAAACAGATAAATGGAGACAGACTCATGCAGACACTAACAGCTCTGGCTCACATCCCAGTCCTGAGTTCTCAGTCCTCTCTCTGGTGTTTTTGGTGGTCCAGCTGCCTTTCTGTAACTCTAAAAACTACCCAACACCCTGTTGCTTTTGAATTAGTTGCACAGCTTGATGCCAACCATGGGGAAGTTTTCAGGGATAACTCTCATGCTGGATATTGCTGACATGCAGGTAGCCTTTCCAGTCGGTGCACAAGCCCTTTCCTTTTCATTATCAGGCACAAAATATAGGCACCTCTGAGCCTAAAAACTCCACAAGCCCTTAAACCTCGCTGGAGTTTCTCCCTCATGCTATATCAAATCCTGTCTTTCTAAACTTAGAATTCCTGATGAGATAGGGGAGGTTGGCTTTGTGGTGATGAGAGGAGGGTGGCAGCCAATCGACCTCTTTGGGAAGCCATCCTTTTGTCTTCAGCAGAGCAATTCGTGTGAATGAGGGAACTTCAGTGCTGTGGAGGCAGATATAGGGAACAGCACATGGTATTTTGTGCTGGCAGCCACTTTTGCAGCTTAAAATTATAGAATCATAGAATAGTTTGAGTTGGAAGGGACATTAAAAATCATCCAGATACACACTCCCCGCCATAGGCAGGGACACCTTCCACTGGATTGGGTTGCTCAAAGCCCCATCCAACCTGGCCTTGAACATCTCCAGGGATGGGCATCTGTGACTTCTCTGGGCAAACCTGTGCCAGCACCTCTCCACTTCACAGGAAAACGTTTCTTCCTAACATCTCATTTGAATCTCCCCTTTTTCAGCTGAAATCCATTCCCCCTTGTCCTGTCCCTGCACTCCCTGATAAAAATACTCTCCCTAGCTACTGTTTTTTCTTTTTTAAATTTTTTATTTTTTTTTTAATTTTCCCTTTGCAGCAGAGTAAAATAAGAGATAGAATAATCCACAATGAGGCAAAAAGTCTTCAGCTTCCCAGAGCTGTGTGGGAAAACCTCCTTCTCCAGCCACAGCCCTGTGAAGACATGGGCTAGCACACACAAGGATCATAGAATCGTAGAATGGTTTGTGTTGGAAGGGATCTTAAAAATCATCTAGTTTCAACCCCCCCTGCCACTGGCAGGGACATCCCACCTAGGTCAGGCTGCCCAAGGTCCCATGCAACCTGGTCTTGGACACCTCCAGGGATGGGGCAGCCACAACTTCCCTGGGCAACCTGTACCAGTTGCCTCACCACTCTCATGGTGAAGAAATTCTTCCTTATGCCTAATCTAAATGTGTCCCTCTCCAATTTAGATCCATTGCCCCTAGTCCTATCACTACAAGCCTTTGTGAACAGTCCCTCTCCAGCTTTCCTGGAGCCCCTTCAGGTACTGGACAGTCGCTATAAGGTCTCCTCAGAGCTTTCTCTTCTTCACGCTGAACAAGGCCAACTCTCTCAGCCTGTCCTCGTGTGGGAGATGCTCCGGCCTTCTGATCATCCAGTCCAACTCTTACCCCTGCACAGGACACCCCAACATTCACACCGTGTGTCTGAGGGCAGTGCCCAAACGCTTCGGGAACAGTTAGGTTTGGCGCTGGGGCTGCTTCCCTGGGCAGCCTGTTCCAGTGTTGCACCACCCTCTGGGTGAAGAACCTTTCCCTAATGTCCAATCCTCTGGCACATCTTCCTGCCATTCCCTCAGGTCCCATCATTGGTCACCAGAGGGAAGAGCTCAGCGCCTGCTCCTCCTCCTCCCCTTGTGAGGAAGCTTGTGAGGAAGCTGCACATCGAGACGAGGTCTCCCCTCAGCCTCCTCTTCTCCAGGCTAAACAGACACGGCTTCCCCTCTAAACCCCTCACCAGCTCCGCGTCCTCCTCTGGACGCTCTCTCAGTAGCTTCGCGTCCTTCTTCCGGAGGGGCGGAGGGAGGCGGGGGGCAAGGGCGGCACCGCCCCCCCCGCGGGTTTAAAGCGGGCGCGGGGAAGCCGGGGGCTGTGAGTAGCCATGGCAGCGGCGGGCGGCGGAGCGGGGCTGCTTCTGGTGCTGCTGGCGGCGGTGCTGGCGGGCTCCGAGCACCTGTTAGGGGCCCCCGAGTTGATCCACGACCCGGAGAACGACGAGGGGCTGCGGCAGGCGCTGAGCTTCGCCATGGTGGAGTACAACAGCGGCAATAACGACCGGTTCTCCAGCAAGGTGGTGCGGATCATCAGCGCCCGCAGTCAGGTGGGTCCTGGCCCCGCGGGGACCCGGGAGCAGCTGGGGAGAATAAAACTTGAGGGGTTGGCCGAGCTGCTTTTGTCTGCAGAAAGTGAATAAAAGGCTTTTTTCCCTATAGTTTGGGACCTTTTAGAGTGAATGTTCCCGACTGCCACGACTTGTTGGAGGAGCCTGAGTACGGGAGGGACAAGGATCTGTTAGAGCAAGGCCAGAGGTGATCCAGGGGCTGGAGCAGCTCCTGTCTGATGATAGGCTGAGAGAGTTGGGTTTGTTCAGCCTGGAGAAGAGAAGGCTGTTGAGGAGACCTTAGAGCAGCCTCCAGTAACGACAGGAGCTGCAAGAAAGCTGGGGAGAGGCTCTTAATCAGGGACTGCAGGGATAGGATGACAGAGAAGGGCTTTAAGCTGAAAAGGGGAGATTTAGATTAGACATTAGAAAGAAATGTTTTCCTGTGAGGGTGGTGAGGCACTGACAGGGGTTTCCCAGAGCAGTCACAGATGCCCTTTCCCTGGAGGAGTTAAAGGCCAGGTTGGATCAGACTTTGAGCAACCTCAGTGGAAAGTGTCTCTGCCCGTGTTGGGAGGGGTGTGTGTGTGTGTAGGTTTGGAACTGGATGGTCTTTAAGGTCCCTTCCAACCCCATCCATTCTGTTATTCTGTGGTAAGCTAGTGACTCCCTCATGCTGCTGCTGAGCTTCCACTTGTCTCTGTTTACTGACTGAGGAAGCTGTGCTGTGAGACTTTTATTCTTGGATTTTTCTTTCCTGTTTTTGAAAAGGTCCCAAGTACCTCTTCAGTGGAGCCTGGCACACGTGATCCTCTCTGTTCTTCTGGAGTCTGGTTTCCATCACAAACTGTCTGCCTTTCTGCCAGGCTTCTTTTGTCAGTGTCCCCTTCCACGTGTGCTTTGACTAAATCAGCTTCTGCCCCCTTGTCTTGTTGCAGATTGTGGCTGGGCTCAACTACATGATGGAAGTTGAGATTGCCAAGACAACTTGCCTAAAGCCACCATCTAATCTCCAGAGCTGCCCTGTCCAGCCAAAGTCTGAGGTAGGCTCCAAAGCACGGTGTTCCCAGCCACTTCCTTCTGAGTGGCTTATGGAGAGCTACAGGCACAGTGTCCCCTGTCTGCCTCAACCAATCTGAGAGTCCTCATGCCTTTACAGTGAACAAGATACTGTCCTTGTGAAACTTGTCTTGCCAGATGATGATGACAGAGCAGGCTGGACTTTTTAGCCTGCTTTTAAGCAGGGATGTGAGACTTTGATGCGTGGAGGACTGTGTGCCTCAATACCTGGTCTTCGTGCCCACTGAGCTGTTACATGGGAATTTTGTCTAATAGCAATGATCTTCAAGGAGCACTTCACCTTTTCATGTGAGAGCACCATATAAGTCTGCCCTCATGTGGCCTGAGCCCTTCCATATACTTTGTTGCTTGTATTAATCACAGCAACAGGTTTAGCTCCTGTGTGTTTGTGCCCCTTCTGCCTGCACGTGTGAGAAGTGTCACTGCATGCGACTGGTCCATGTGCCACCTAACTAGAGGCTTGTGTGTGTTGTTATGACACTGCAACACATGCATGGATGAATTAGCTGTGCAGGTGTGATTACTTGTGCCTGGGAGCTGCTGTTGGAGTATTATCCCTGCAGAGAGCTTCCCTCTGTGTGAATGGGTGAAGGAATTGACTTGACCTTCAGAAGTGCTGACAGCTCAGCTTCTCTGTTAATTTGAGACAAACAATTTTCTGAGCAGATCCTAACAAGTGTGGTGCTCCAGAAAGCTTATTGGGAGGGTGCAAACCTAGAGACCCATGGAAGTGGCATACATTCTGGATAATATGGGGTAATAAAAGGGTGTAGAACGATGGTTAGTAACACTGGGTTTTGCTTTTAACCTGATAACTGTTTTTTTTCTTTCTTCCCTTAGCGCACCATTTGCAACTTCACAGTGTATGTTGTTCCTTGGAAAAACCAAATGAAACTAACAGAGCATAGATGCCACAGTGCCTAGCGTGGTTCCCACAGAGACCAGCAGCCAGTTGCTTAGATTTAAAAATAAACAAATAAAAGCAATAATGCAAGCTGAGATGGGCTTTATCAGTGCCTGTTAACTGCTTATGTATGCTTGTGCTATGCAAGTTAAAGTGTGCTTCTTTCCTTTTAAGAGCAATGTGATCTCAACTTTTTCTTTTTATCATTACATTTTGGAACAGCTGTTTTGGTCTTCCTATGGCTTTCCTAATAAATTCACTCTGACATCATTCTCATTTAAAAAAAAAAACTTGGTATTGATCTTGAGTGACTACTGTAAACATAAAAACTTAATTAATCTTTGCTGTGATCTGGGGTTTTCTTTGAGCTTCTGCCATCTTGGAGGGAGTGTTTGCTTTTATGTGTGACCTAGTCTGTCACACCCAAAAAATGAAATGAGAAGGAATTTGTGGCTCTGGTCACAAGGGATATAAAACTGTGCATTTCTGGCCTCTGGTTTTCAGTAAGACATGGCAGTCCTTAGCTGTTCTTACTGAAGAAATACTCTGCTTATGAAAACAGTGTTAGGTGACACACTTCAACCAAAGCTTGTAGTATGGCTGGGTTTATTTCAGGTCCTGTCTGCCTTGGCTCTTGTGTTGCAGGGCTGCATGTGTTTATCCGAAAATTAACTACTCTAGTGTCTTCCTGTGCTGCCTTTGAGGTGTTTTAAGAATGCTTGTGTGCTATGGTGTCTGGTCTTAGCAAGTTATTGAGTTGTATCCCTAAGTTTCCTGAGTGAAAGACCCAACGCTTTCCTTCCAGTCCAAGCAGTAGCATGGATCACTGCATTTTTGACCTATATTATGACTAGTGGAGCTGGAGGAGCCACTTTTGTCATGAGTATATGACCCATCACAACTTCCTTTTACAAGAAGTGGGTGCAGAAGTGCCTGGAGTGAATTGGTGATGACTGTCTGGGGATGGGAAGACTGATGGATATGCTGGCTGTGTATTGACTGTGGGGAATTTGAATGATGTCTAAACTAGGCAGATAGCTTTAAATCAGCAGATGGAGAGGATCAGCACCTGAGAACTCAGATGAGGCTTTGAGCAACCTGATCCAGTGGAAGATGTCCCTTCCCATGGCAGAGTGTTTGGAACTTGGATGGGCTTTAAGGTCCCTTCTAACCCAAACCTTTCTAAGATTCCATGATAACTCTTAAGAAAATTGGCTGAGTTTTTTCTATTGAACTATGATGAATTTGTACTGTGGTGAAACTGGGGGTCATGTCCCTGCATTGGGAAGGATAAATGACCCCAATATCAATAAGCTGCTTAGTGTGAGGGTAGCCTAGTGCAAAAGCAACTGGTTAGTAGTGGAAGTGAAGTGCATTACTAAAAAAAAAAAAAAAGAAATAAATCCTGTTTATCAGTGTAGTTTCAGTGTAGTTTCATAGCAAATGGGTATTGTCCACAAAACCTGTGAATGTAAGTGTTCTCCAGAAACAATGCTCTAAATCCAAGCACAAACCTGGTGAGGTCTTTCACTTGGGCAGTGTTGCTGGTTTCAGCGAGTGTGGAAATTGGCCAGGAAAATCATGAATATACTGAAATGACTGCAGCTGAGGTAAAGAAGAATGCATATAATCCTAATTATTGCTTAGCCTTATGTGTTTGGCAAGTATAACATCTGTTTAGATAACATCAGCATGTGAAACTTAAGGCTGAACAATGTGCTTGAGATTCCAGCTGTGCTATGAGAAATACTCAAAGACTCCACTCTTCCCTGGTAAACACAGGCAAAGCAGCAGTTTAGATACCCGCTTGCTAGCAATGACCGAGTTCTGTGGTGCCTGCATCCCTGCTTGTGTTTCCTCTGCCTGAGTGCTGTCTTCAGGAGTTGCTAGGTATTGTGAGGTAACAGCAATAAAGTTATTATTTGTGGTTCTTCTTGCACTTTGCCTGCGTTTGGCTCCTGTTCTAAGTATGGCCCTAGGTTTGGAGTTGGTGTGAGCAGGACAGAGACATGGCTTTAGATCTAGGGGAAAAATATAGCTTTTCAATATCTTAGAGAACTGTAGAACCATTAAGGTTGGAAAAGACCTCTAAGATCATCCAGTCCAACTGTCAGTCCAACACCATGATGCCTACTAAAACATGTCCTGGAGTATTGCACCTATGTATATTTTGAGCACCTCCAGAGAAGGAGACTCCACCACTTCCCTGGGCATCCTGTGCCAATGCTTCACTACTCTTTTAGTACAGAAGTTTTCCCTAATACCCAATCTAAACGTCTCCTGGTGCAACGTGAGCTCATTTCCTCTCATCCTGTTACTTGGGAGAAGAGACAAACACCCACTCTGCCACAAATTCCTTTCAGGCACCTGTAAAGGGCAATTATGTCTCCACTCAGCCTCTTTTCCAGATTAAACAGCCCCAGTTCCCTGTGCTCCAGACCCTCAATATCTTTCTTGCAGTGAGGGGCCCAAAACTAAGCATAGGATTTGAGATGCGGCTTTACTAGCACTGAGTACAGGGGCACAATTGCTTCCCTAGTCCTGCTGGCTATGCCATGCCTGATCCAAGCCAAGATGCTGTTGGCCTTCTTGGCCACCAGAGCATCCTGCTGGCTCATGTGATATGATGTCCCAGAACTCAAGCAAAAGAGACAATGAAGCTTCCTTAAGCAGAGGGCAAGGGAGGCTGGAGCTGGAGATTGTGCATAGGAGGAGTCTTCTGGTTTTTACTCCTGAAAGGAGCAGGATCCCCTTGAAAGAAATGTCATCTTTAGCTAACAGGGAAGGGTGTCAGGTCAAGAGAAGGAGTCTTGGTAGTGGGTGAAATTGCTGAGGCAATCAATGGTGCTGCTTCTTGTTTTGCCTATTCCTAATAATGCCTTTCTTTGTCTTGTGTCTTTGCTTTTCTATGTTTTGAAATAATCTCAATGCAAGGATCAAGTCCAATGTTTTACTATATGTAAAACCTCAAGCCTAGGAGTGTTCCTTCTAGATCTGTTGGACCTGGAAGGAAGGTGGGAGGGGTGCTGAGAGGAGCTGCAGAAGTGATCTGATGGCTAGAGAAAGTAGCTTATGGTGGCAAGTGTAAGGATGCTGTTATTCTTTGCTTACAAACTGGTCTCTTGACAAGGGCTGACAACATCATGTCTTTGGGCATAGGGGGGCTCGGATCTAATGGTGGACAGCAAAACAAGGGAGTAACCAGAAAACAAGCTTCTGGTGAGAAATGCAGCTTCTTAGAGTGCATCTTCTGTGGGTTGCTCTTTCTCCCAAGGGAAATGCCCCCTCCCATCACTGCCAGGGTTTGATGAGCTTGCAGTGAGCACAAGGCTAGATCTTGATTCATGTTGTCAAGGAGGATGCGCTGGTTTCCCGACACCAAGGATTTCCATCCAGGATGTGCTCAGGTTTGATAGGAATTTTTCCCCACCACCATTACTTCTGAGTGTCGTGTAGGAAGATGGCCCATTCCTCTTACCAGCCAGATTAGTGACTGTGGAGGTGTCCCTCTGCCCTATTGTTGTGTTGGAACTCTGCTGACTGAGTGCAAAGCTATGCAGGTTCCCTCTGTCATTTTTCTAACTGTTCCCTTCATTCATACACGCTTATTCCCCATTTTCCAGACTATATGAGCACTAGGCAGTGGTGAAGGTGCTCCATTATGCTTTTGATAGGTTTGCGTGTGTTTTCCTTCTGTCATCTTTGCTTGAGGCTTGGATAGGTAATTGCGCTGTTTGCCCTAGTAAGGAGGCTAAGCAAGAAATGAGGATACAGGTGGACGTAACCAGGCATTTTCAGAACTTTAGCTGTATTTATTAGCCAGCAGCTCCAAACAACACATGGGGAAAGTGGCTATGCCAGAGAAAATGAGAAATTGGGTGTTAGGATCTCCTGAATTCAAACGAATTGCATTTTCATGGGGCAACGGAATGACTAAGGGCATGAGTGAACGGCACATATTACCCCATCCTCACAAGCCGCTGAGTGTCAGCATGGGTGATCGTCCCTATGTGCTCTGCACTTGGGGTAAATTCCCAAATAGCCCAACCTAATTTAAGCACCTTCCACTGTGGGCTGTGTTACTTTGCATTTTGCAACAGGCAAAGAGCATTAGTGGAAGTTCCCCTGCCTAGGGCATTTTGCTTGTCAGGTTGTTCAGCTTGGCTGGGTAGCAGTAGCTCGATCAGTTGAACATTGAGCCCTCGTTTTCACCTGATATTTTCAAATGTGGATGACAGGCATGAATGACTGACCAGGGACGTACTTATTCCATATTGTTTCTTGTTGTGCTTTGCTTGCACCTGATGGATCAATTCTGGGGTCATGGTTCCTTAAACTTAGGCATGGCCACAGCTTAGTGGCTGCTACAGCTCATGAACCCGGAGCTTTTTCCCGGCTCCAGGGAGAGATTTAGGCAAATCTACTGAGAAGTGTAACATTCTTTAGCAGTGCCCATGCCTGCAGACCCATACTCACACGAACTTCCACCTTCTGGCTCTGCAAAGCGCAGCTGAGACACAGAGCTGTGATAGCCAGGATGTCTTTGGGGCCTGTGGGCATTACGGATGTGCCACAACTATTGCATGCTTAGCTGAAGACAACAGGGCTGTCTCTTCATCAGTGTGAATAAGCAGAAGTATTGATCCCACCTAACCAGGCTGGCAGCATTCAGCCTAGGTGGTTTTTTTGTAGGGCTTCTTGTGTGTGTGAGAATCTGTGATAAAAAGCAGCTTTGCCACAAGAACTGAAGAACCCAGACAGGGTTGAGAAACGTGATACAGGCAGCCTTTGGCTTTTTTGCCTTAGCATCCACACACCTCCTCTGCCCATAGCCCAGGACCCCATTTAAGCTTTAGCCTCTGTCCGTTGGTGCTGCATGTGGTATGTCCTTATCTCCAGCCCTGGCTGCTGCATGGACATTGGACCTGCCTTACAGTTTTGTCTCCAGTTCCTCCTGCTCCAGACTTGACTCCCTGGAGGGATCCTGGTCCCAGTTCATCCCCTTACTGTGTCTGAGGCTGTTGTTGGACCCTGTCCCACCTCCGGATCCACCAGTTGTGCTGAGGCCCTGTGCAACTGTGCCCTGTTGGAGAGGGCAAAGCCAGTACTGGGGTCCCCCATGCTTCTCTCTCATCTGCCTCCTTGAGCTGCTCCCTGGGATGTGACCCTGCAGGGTCTTTCTGAGGTCCTTGAAGCTACCAGCACTGCTGTCAGGTATGGACATACAGCTTAAATTGAAATTTCCTGCACTTATGAAATCAAATGACCATGTGAGCATCCAAGTCAGCAGCCCAAGGGCTGGGCCACCCAGTGCTGTTGCCAGTGTGCATGTACTTTGTATATACAAAATTGCTTAGCCTAAGGCATGGAGTGTTTGAAGACACTAGGTTGTTTGAATTCATAAATATCATCAAATACCTCAGAATGACTATAGTGTGGATCCTTCAGGTGATAAAATTTACTGATCCAAGCCCCCATCCCATTTTGAATCATGGTGCTTTATCTCTTGGTGATGACACCAGAGAGGTAGGACATCAGATCCCATTCCTTGCAGAATGCCGTGGTTATCTGGAGATTACCAGGGCCAAGCAGGAAACTTGGCCTAAGTTAGGTCACAGCTGGGCTCCTCCACAACCCCTGTTACCCAGCATTGTTGGTAGCCTACTGGAGAGAAGATGGGAAGGCAAGTGCCTGGTTCTGCACGGCAGGCAGCATGGTCCCAGGCTTGGCAAGGACAGGTGAGAAGGACTCTTGGTGCCCTGGTTTGCATAAGACCAGCCAGCCTGCAGACTCCACAGTGCAAATCATAGAATCACCAGGTTGGAAAAGACCCATTGGATCATCGAGTCCAACCATTCCTATCAGTCACTAAACCATGACCCTCAGTGCCTCGTCCACCTGTCCCTTAAACATCTCCAGGTAAGGTGACTCAACCACCTCCTTGGGCAGCCTGTTCCAGTGCCCAATGATCCTTTCTGTGAATTTTTTTTTCCTAATGTTCAGCCTAAGCCTCCCCTGGTGGAGCTTGAGGCCATTTCCTCTTGTCCTGTCACCAGGGAGAAGAGGCCAGCACCCTCCTCTCTACAACCTCCTTTCAGATAGTTGTGGAGAGCAATGAGGTCTCCCCTCAACCTCTTCTCCAGGCTAAACAATCCCAGCTCCCTCAACTGCTCCTCATAAGGCCTGTTCTCCAGCCCCTTCATCAGCTTCATTGCTCTTCTCTGGACTCACTCCAGAGCCTCAACATCCCTCTTGTGGTGAGGGGCCCAGAACTGAACACAGCATTCAAGAAACGGTCACACCATGTGTGGGGTGTGTGGTGGGTGTGTGCATTCATAGGACTGATGATGGGGAAACCTTTCTCTGCCACCCATCAGGAGAAAAACCACCAGTGACTCACAATGCCCTCACTGAACTAGGCCTTGTTAGGAGGCATTGTCCCCTCTGTCCCACCAGCTGAGAAACATCACACCTTGTGTCACGCCATCTCCACCTCTTTTCTCTTAATCACCCTGGAGTGATCTGGCTGTAGCTGGGGTGAGGCCATCGTCATCTCTTCCCTGTACTTGTCTCCTGGGACATGTTTGTAAGTGGGTGGTGCTGGAGGTGGCTCTTGTCACTCACCTTGCAAACAGATGTCCTGTCTGTTCACAGGAGCAGTCTGTAGGGGACACTGTGTGACAATATCACTTTATCCTCCTCCTTTAACCTGGAATGAAGGAGGAAAAAACCAAAAGAAGCTTAAACTCAAATCTAGGTATGTAACCATTATGTTAATCAAAAATAAAAAACATACGAGCAGATAGGAACCAATATGAGTATTAAAAAGTGAAAATTCTTCCCAAAAGGACTCTTCTGAAGTAAAAATGAATGTGTACTCAGCTGCAAGATGATCCCATAGATCAGCCAAACCCAGCATGATCCTCTTCATCCTCCCATGGAGTACAGGTACAACAAAGGGCTCTCCCATCAGCTGGAGGATAAACTGGGGCTCAGGCCTGGCTGGGGAATTGATTTTTATATCCTGGATATAAGAGTGGTTTCAGGTGAAGCAGTGGTGTTTAAACTAAGCATCCTCCTTTGCTTTGTCCACAGTTTTAAGTCCCTCCATCTGTACAGGTGAGCAGTGTTTTTTTCCCTTCTTTTAGGGGCTGAGGAGGGAATGCTGACATCCCTGGAGCATCATAAATGGCTAAGAGTGACTTAAAACCTGTGGCATTAACATCAGTGAAGCCTGAATCCTCCTCATTTCTAGTAATACCACCCACTGTGTGGTGGGAGATAAGATTTAATGCTGTCATCCTCAAAGGCTTCCCGTGCAGGACATCCTGCCCTTGCTAATGATGAGGGAAACATGGAGTGCTTTTCTCTGGATATCTTTGACCCTCTGTCATCTCCTGTTTGAATTGCTGCAGTCACAAGTTCTTCCAGGCTGTGTGCAGATTGCTGCTTGACAGAGAGGAAAATGAAATGCCACCCTCTGTCATGTGGTGAACTGCATCTCTCTTCACTCACTCTTTGCTCCATCATTGTTGTAGTCCTGGTGTGAGATAAACTGTGCCAGGATGCTTCCCAAGCAGCTACCCTGGGAAGTTTCTTCCTCTGCGTACCAAAAGCACAGTGATTCTTTTCCCGACACAGAACCATCAGGAGGCTTTCAAGGCTGGTGAGCCTGGGGTTAGCTTATTGATGGACAACTGAGATGATAAGGAAGAGGCTGGAGATAAGTTTGTCTGGTTTTTTTTTCATAGAATCATAGAAGGGTTTGCGTTAGAGTGGAACTTAAAGATAATAAAGTTCCAACCCCACTGCAATGGGGGACACCTTCCACTGGATCAGGTTGCTCAAAGCCTCATCCAGCCTGGCCTTGAACACCTCCAGGAATGCGGCAGACTTCTCTGGACAACCTGTGCCAGTGCCATTTCTACCTAAGATCTCATCTAAATCTCCCTTCTTTCAGCTTAAAGCCATTCCCCCTCATCCTGTCCCTGCACTCCCTGATAAAAAGCCCCTCCCCAGTTTTCCTGTAGGCTGTCTTTAAGTACTGACTTTTGATTTACAAACACAGCCACACACTAGTTCTGAAGGAGAGGGGGCACCAGAGCTATTTGAAAAGACACTTTTGGCATGAGGTGTTGCAGCTTATCTGGGTGAAGCTGGATATATTGAGCTCTAATTGAGCAGAGGTGCTCTTAGGTGAACTCTGGGCTGCAGGATTGGTCTCAGAAGAGAAATCTGGGAACTCTTCAGGAACATACTCGCCTCAAAAGAGCAGAAGCCTATAAAATGAATTTAGCTTAGGACCTCTGAGCATTAATTGGCTGGGTAAGTTGGCTAATTAGACTGACCTTCCCCTGGTAAAACTCATGGGACTTGTTAAGATGACTACAGATTTTTAATTATCTCTTTTCCTTCCATAAATGGTGGTCTTTTCACTTCTTTCTATCTTGGCTAGATAGCATAGTTGGAAATGTTTTTCCTGTTCAATCTGACACTTTGTCTGTTTCCTGTACACCCCAGGGGCTCTGTGAAAATTATTTCTTCTGCAAAATGTTGTGAGGAAAATGAAACATTATGTTTCGACAGCTCTGATGTGCTTTTTGCCCAGCTGGCTTGCTCAGGCTTTGGAACAAAACCGGCACTGGGATTTATGAGGAGGAATGCTTTTAAGCTGAAAGAAGGGGAGATTTAGATGAGATTTTAGGAAGAAATATTTTCCTGTAAGGGTGGGGAGGCATTGGCACAGGTTGTCCAGAGAAGTCTGCCCCATCTCTGGAAGTGTTCAAGGCCAGGCTGGATGAGGGTTTGAGCAATGTGATGCAGTGGAAGGTGTCCCTGACCATGGCAGGGGGGTTGGAACTGAATGATTGTTAAGGTCCCTTCCAACTCAAAGTGTTCTATGATTTTATGATGATGATTCTGTTATTTCAGTTTGATAGGAACCTGCAGAACTGGCAAGAGACTTTTTGCTCTGTGCTATTTTAAACTACTTTCTCCCAAATGTAAAAATGCTTCTTGCTGGTGGTTGTACTGGGGAAGCAAGAAGCAGCAGAATTCAGATATTAGAGGAAAAGGAACACAGGTGCACTTCCAGCAACTGAGCACAAATCGAAGGCTCTTAGATAAATCTCATTTTTACTCTTTCTATACCACCTCTAATGGCATTAAAAAAGGCCAAAGTCTTCACTTGCTAGAGGAAGCAGCTGCTGTACAGAAACCCTGCATTACAGGAGGGTAGACCTTAGTATTTAATCCACCACGCAGATGTCATTGTGATCCACGGTGCCTGTACCTGCATGAGAGGAGCCAGTGTGGTTTGTGCACATGTAGGATGGGCTGATGTGCAAGCAGAACTCCTTGGGAAAAGAGCTGGCCTGTGCCTGCATCTGGTGGGGTAGGATCACCAGGAAAGAGCCATGACTGCCATAAACTGATGCCATCTCACCATAACGATTGTCAGCTCAGTACTCACCACAGAGCTTCTTGACTGATGGCTGGGGGGAGAAGGCAGAAGAAAAATGCCTAACAGGTTTTCATGCCCTCTGCTGAGTTTGCAGTACTAACGATCAGAAAAACTCCAGCATTCTCTGGCTATCAGTGGGGCCAGTTTGATTGGGAAATATTGAGAGTGAACAGTGAGGAGTGAGTGGGAAAGTAAATGTTGGCCTCAGACTGACTGTTATATCAAACACACTGAGATTAGTGTGTTTGTCCTCAGAAGGGGAAAAGCTCCTGGTGCTTCACCACGTTTGGGATTAGGAGGGGAGAAAGAATGGTGGTGATGATGATGTCTCCCCAAATGTTGGCAGTCTGGAGAGCTTCCAGGCAGGACAGATGCTTGCTGCACTGCACAGGGACAGGACGGGAACCTCTGGGCAGAGATGCACTCCCCTGCATATTTGCCCATTCTGGGAGTGAAACTCATGGGAGAGCCTGGTGTGGAAGACAACTTTCTGTCTAAAGCAGTACTGAGCACTGAAGTGACTTGCTTGCAAATGACCCTTTCTCTGGGCCTGCACTAGAAACTGCCTTCCAGGCTTGATCTTATTTTTCTTATTTCTTAAAGAGGAGTGTAGAAATCTTTAGTGCTTTAATTGTCCTTCAAGCACTTCAAAGGAAAGACACCTCCTGGTTACAGCAGAGAGAAGACCCGTGAAAGAGCCATGGCACTCAGTGAGCATCCTTTCCCCACTTGATATAAGTGCAGTCATGCCGACCCAGCTGAGCTGGAGAGCAGGGACTGGTCCTGACAGTGATCCCAGTGAGCGATCACAGGGCTGGTGTCTGCTTCTTCGTCCTGACACTACCCAAAGCACAGGCAGCTAACACAATAGCTGTGGCAGGATGCCTTGCTGCATGTGGGGCTTCCAGTGCCTGGGACTGGCAGTGCAGACAGCAAAGGGTCTTGCACTGAGATGGGTTCCCAAATCTGAAGTCACAGAGAGTTTCATACCTTTTCATTGGATCTTGTGTTTGCTGTCTGTGGGAACATTTTACAGAGAAGGCCTGGATGCTGTGAGACTGATTGATACTGAGCAATTCTAACAAGGCCTTGAAACAGAGAACTGAAAGATAAACAAAGGCCAGCTTAAAGGAATACAAGAGCTAGTTCAGTGGGAACAAGTACCAGCTGAAAGAAAAACAATTAAAGAGAACTATCAACATAGTTAATTTTAGTGTAACTTGGTTTCTTAGCATGTGCAGTAGTTTAGCCAATAATATGTTAGTAATAGCTTTATGGACAGCTACCTTTAACCAATAATACACTGTAGATACCCTCGTGGGCACCCAGTTATGTAACCAAAGAGGGTTTATAAAGAAACAGCTGAGCTCAATAAATTGAACACTTGCTGATCATGTTGATCTCTGCATTTGATTCTGTGATGCTCCCGTCAAGAGCTGTCCATCACTGGGCCAGGTGATGCTCCGTATGAGGGGCTGTACACCACCTTATGCGATGCCTTGAAGCACTTTGGTTGTTCAGGCACCTTTGAAACTTGGTGCCAAAGTACCTGTTCCAAGGGAGTTGGATGCTGGAGAAACCCTGCTTTAGCCAGCAGAGATGAACATAGGCAAACAAGATTTGTACTGCTATCTTTACATTTAAAAGTTTTATTTTAAAGGGAATGTTGAAGGAGGATCTGCTCCTTGGGGAACGTGCAGTGTGTTGTGATCTGAAACCAGCCCATAAACAGAAGATGGGACCAGAATGTCCCTCTGCTGGCATTTGGGCTGCACTTTCCTGGGCTTGATCATCACCATCTGCATTTGCCTGCGGCATCTCTGTTTGTCATCTCACAAGCCCTTCTGAAACACACATGATGTCTGACCATCACACTTGTGTCTCTTAGGACTGAATGAGGGAAAAAGAAAGGCACTACTGCTGCATGAAGCCTGGAAGAAACTCCACTCACTTCTTTCTGTGGTCCAGCCTGGGCTCCACACCAGGTCTGCAGAGCCCTCTGTGCTTGGTTCTGTGGATGGGATGCTGCCCGTGAGCTGTCCCTCACCTGGATATATCTCACTTGCAGAGCTGTCTGCCATGAAGAGATCCCCTTCAAGGAGATGGAGTATGCAGAATCTGTTTGCTTGTGCCCTTTGAGAAACAATGCCAGCCTCTGGTTTTGGAGAGTGGGACTGCGATGCAGGGATGCCCTTGGCTGCAACCCCCCTGGGCTAGGCTGTACATGACTTTCCCTGGTGGTGATTGCTCAGATTTGCTTGACATCGTGTTGCTGAGGTTGTTGTTGAATGCTGAGTGCAGGGAGCCTGGGATGGGACTTGTTTGGTGACTCTGTCCTCCGTATGGGACAGGTGCTGAGTGAATGCTGATGCTGTGGTCCTTTCCCACTCTTGTGTCTCTTCTGATCATCAGAGAGGTGACATGGCATGGTCAGCAGGGATAAAACATGGGAAGTGAAATTAAAGGATGATTTTCCAGCAGGGAAAAGTGTTCCTGGATGCCCGGGGCCAAGTAAAGCCTTCTTTTCCCCATTGGAGAGCTAACGCTCTCACCTCTTGCAGCCTCATACATGTAACCTAGAAGCTTTCCACAGGGGGTCACCATCTCACAGAGGATGCAGGACTAGGCTGGGGGCACAAGGCAGGCTGGTTTCTTATTTTAGCAAAAGAAAAGTAGAGCCAGGCATCTGCCACATCCCTGTCCCTTGTCCCAGCAGGTACATGACCACCTCCTTCCAGGTGCCTCCTGGAGAATACAGCCTGCCTGGAGCAGCATTTTGCTTTCATCACCCAGGCAGAAGGGACTAGAGGGACTGTTGCTGCCTCAGTCAGGCCCTCAAAATCCTGGGTGTCCCAAATAGATGCTCTCCTGAAAGATCAGCACCCATTTTTGCAACTCTCTGCCTGGGTATTTCCATTGCCAACAGACACCTCTCGGCACATGGTGTCTCGGTGGTCTATAAACTGAAGAAAACAATTCTAATTTCACCCCATCTTCTTGTCCTGCTTTTGAGGATAATTGAACTTTTTTTGCAAGTGTGAAGAGCAAAACCAAATCTATCTGCCCCTAGTTGGGCAAGGGCCTTTATTGCGTCCCTTGAGATCAAGATAAAGTACTTCTTGAGTCTTCAGTGCATCTGGGTTTCCTCCCTGTCTTTTGAAGAATGCTGATATGAAAATGCATGTCCTCCACAGCTGATGCTATGTATAACCTGAAAAATGTTCTGTGCTTGTGATCTGGGGCTTATCATGCAGCAGACCTCAAAAATACATGTTGTGGTACAAGCACATTCTTGTTCATCTGCTCAGTCTGGAGCAAGGAGGAAACATCTCCCCACCTACATTCCAGACAGGCAATCAGCCATGCTTGCCAGGTCAGAGGCACGGTTTATCTGAGGGACATTAAATGCCAATGCAGTGAGCAAACAACACCTCTAGCATATGTAAAGACTGCATCCCAGGAGCAAACACTGGGCTTCTCTGTTCTTCTAAAAAACCTCTAGCAGCTCCAGTGGCACCTATAGCGGTGACAGTGGCCAGAGCCCGCAACGGGCAAAGAACTGTATGCTGTGAGCTGAGGTTGTAATTGCTTATGCCAAGGGGGAATCAGACAGAGAGGTGGGAAATGGAGCATGGAAATGCTTTGTCCTGCACTGCTCTGCTCCTCAGTGGCAGAAAGGCTTGTGTGCTCTTGTTTTGGTGCTGGGTTGTTGGTTAAAAAGACATGTAGACATGGCACTTTGAGACATGGCTTAGTAGACACAGTGATGTTGGGCTGACAGTTGGACTGGATGAGCTTAGAGGTCTTTTCCACCCTTAATGATGCTATGCTTTGTGATTTCTGTTCATTTTGCAACAGAAAATGCATTTTGCTAGATAGCTCAGATGTCACAAAAATAATTGCAAAGCTTCAATTGTGTCCCTGCAAGCACAGGGCCTGAGACTGTGTAAGCAAGTGTAGTGAGGGGGATACTGAAATATGTGCATCCTCTACTGCAGATCTTTCAGTGTCCTTATACTTGGCAGTTGCTTAGAGAAGCAAGCAAACAGATAAATTGTGTTTATTGCTGTTACAAATTTTTGATGGATACTGACACGAATGTTTGTGGGGAAAGGCCATGAACTTCCCCTGAGTTCTGATAAAAATGTTATTCTGGAGATATCTCATTGGGATTAGCTCCTCAGAAAAACCAAGCTCTCCATAAGGAAATAGTCCCTTTTGTAGGTGAAATAATTCACTGTTTTTCAATATGTTGCTGTAAGAAAAGAGGCACAAACAGGATGTTTCTTCAGCATGTTCAATAAATTGCAAGAGTCATAATATATTAATGACAGTAAATTAATTTAGGGATTCTTCAGCTCTCTGGCCTAATTGAAATGCAGTCTATGATGCTCTTGCAGAATTCCACATTGTTTTCCCAAGAAAAACTGCTGACACACAGAATCATAGAATGGTTTGACTTGGAAGGGACCTTAATGATCATCCAGTTCCAACCCCCGTGCCATGGGCATAGACCTCCCACTGGATCAGGTTGCTCAAGGTCCCATTCAACCTGGCCTTGAACACCTCCAGGGATGGGGCAGCCACAGCTACCCTGGGCAACCTGTGCCAGTACCTCACTCCAGTGCCTCATGACTGCATTTCTTGCAGGTATTTGGGCTGCTGAATACCAGCTGCTTCTACTGGCAGACCATGCAATGGACAGCAGTAAACCAAACCATTGATTCTGCAGACACTGAAACCACCCTTTTTTCTAATATCAGTGACATTTAATCCTGGGAAATCAGAGCCAAGTGGAAAACTGTCATCTTGCTACCCTGAACATATGTCTGGGCCAGCTAAAGTCATACGATGGAATCACAGAATGGTTTGAGTTGGAAGGGACCTTAAAGATTGTCCAGTACCAAACCCCATGCCATGGGCAGGGTTATCTTCCCCTGGATCAGGTTGCTCACAGTCCCATCCAACCTGGCGTTGAACACTTCCAGGGGTAGGGCAGCCATGACTTCTCTGGGCAACCGTTCCAGTGCCTCACCACTATCACAGAAAAACATTTCTTCCTAAGATCTCATCTATATCTCCCCTCTTTCAGCTTAAAACCATTCCCCCTTGTCCTGTCCCTTCAATCCCTGATAAAGAGCCCCTCCCCAGCTTTCCTGTAGCCCCTTTCAGAACTGGAAGGCTGCTATAAGGTTTCCCCAAGGTCTTGTCTTCTCCAGGCTGGAAAACCCCAACTCTCAGCCTGTCCTCAGATGGGAGGTGCTCCAGCCCTCTCATCATTTCTGTGGCCTCCTCTGGACTTGCTCCAACAGATCCCCGTCCTTCCTGTGCTGAGGACTCCAGGACTGAATGCAGGACTTCAGGTGAGGTCTCACTAGAATGGAGTAAAGGGATTCCCTTTACTCCTTCACCCTGCTGGTCACACTGCTTTGTATGCAGCCCAGGACACTGTTGGTTTTCTGGCTGCAAGTGGACTTTGCCAGCTTATGGCTGAGCTTTTCATCCACCAGCACTCCCCAAGTCCTTCTCTTCAGGGCTGCTCTCAATCCATTCTCTGCCCAGCCTGTATTTGTGTTCGGGATTACAATCTTCCAAAATTCACACTAACTGTCCTCCCCCTAGGAAATTATTGCCTGGAAATTAGATGAGATTTGGAGAGTTCAACTTAAGTAAATGCTTAGGATTGTCCCATGGATTATTAAAACAGAATGATAACAGCCTTACTTTAGTTGGCTCCTGGACCCCTCAGGCTATTAACTTGCATAAATCTTGTTTGCTTTGGAACTGAAATTAGCTCCCTAAAGTGCATCAGCATAAAGCAAGTGTCTCATTTTCTGCAAGCCTTTTTTAAAGATAAGTTGAGATTAAATGGTTTGCAACTCATGCAAATGTAAAAAGCTGTATTGTGGCAATGATATTATATACAGTAGTATTTGGATCATTGTGCAGAAGATATGCAAATCAGAATAATTTTTTGTTTGCTTGCTTTCTCCTGGGATATTGTGCCATTAGTTAAAAGTTTGTTTCTGCCCTATGTGGATGGCAGACCACTGTTTGAAGAGAGACTTGGAAAACTGTAAATTGTCTTGTATCAAATGCAGAAGGTCATGATAGTACAAAATTGATTGGGAGTGCTTGGCTCAGAGTCCTGGGGATGATCCTGGCTGTGCCCAGGTCAAGCATGCCTAAATTCCTCATTTGCTGCTAATGGCCAGCCAGGATTTAGTGAGGCAGTACGTGAGTGAATGCAAGATGTTGAGTAAGACACAAGGAGATTTTGGTAGCAGGACAGACTGCCAGCTGTGATGCTGTAAGGGCAGTGTTCAGGGAAGTGAGGATGTCCTCTCTGAGCCCTCCCGTGGTCATAGCAGCATAGAAGTATAGAATGGTTTGGGGTGGAAGGGACTTTAAATATCATGCAGTTTCAACCCTTCTGCCACGGGCAGGAACACCTTCCACTGGATCAGGTTGCTCAAAGCCTCATCCAACCTGGCCTTGTTGAACTTGGACATATAGGAAAAGTATTTGCATTTTTGGAGTCCCCAGAGAGCTCTGTCACAAAGCCCTACTGTATTTGATACCTGCTTGGAGAGGTGGAAGTCTTCATCACTTACTTCTCTGGAAGCAAAATAGCTCCTAAAAGCCATCAAAAGTTTATATTGAGGTATGTTTTGTCATCAACTGTAAGTTACAGAAGTTGCAAAGAGAGCTTCAATAACAGCAGATAGACCGATGATTATTTTATCTACTCTATGATGTAATGAGAAAACACTACAGTGAGATTGAAGGAACCACCTGGTTTCTGTGCTTAGTAACTGAGTTAATTTTGTGCCTGATGTGGACAACTTCTCTTGCTTGAGAATCACCTGGCTCAACACTTGGTCAAAGCCAGTGCTGGACTCTGAAGTTGTTGCCAGAGCAGAGGGAAACCACCTTTTCACACTCATTTGGAGACCAAGATCAGAGCAGCAAATACTGGTTTTTGTCCCCTTTTGGATTTTGATTACCAAAAATGGCATTTTGATGCCATTATTTTTAGGATTTAGAGACCTGAGAGAACACTCAGTTTACTAATTTGAGTTCACATCAAAATAATCTTACTTGAATTGTCTCTTTTGGTCTTAGTAACTTTAATGTTATCATAGAGGAGTTTTGCTGATATATTGGTTTTATTATTATAAAACAGCATAAAAAGTGGGTAAGACCTCCAGACTGCACCAAACAGACATCATTCTAGGAATGAAGGATGTCTAGGTATTTTTTCTGGCCACTTTGTTCTTTGACTCTGATCAGTAGTACAGGCAGAACCTGTGGAACTTAACAGTGGGACCCAGAGCAGACCCCAATGCAGGTACCAGTGGTTTCCAAGACAGAAGCCATCTGTGTATTAAAATAACAGCTTACACAAGTACCACAAAAAGGTATTATCATTATTAGTAGTAACAGTACTACTGTTACTTCTAGTTGCATTAATGGGCTTTGACCTAATTCAGTTAGAAAAGCCTCATCAAAGAAATGGTTGACATTGCATACAAGAGCTTCCCAGTATCCATTCCTTTTCATGGGTGTCACATTCATGCTTCCACCTGTTTCCCAGTCTTCCTTTGATTGGGACTTCTGTTTGAGTCATATGGAAAAACTGGATGTTCGTATTAAGTTATGAAATTTTAGCGTGGAGAACTCTGAGAGAAATGGTGTGTTTGCTTCCATATATTTTACGATTGTCTACTTACGTGCTCTTACATGTTCACTCCAATACTGGCCACTCTGTTATCACTCTGGGTTGTGTTTGTGGACTGGGACCTTAGGTATCACCCTTGCATGCAGTTGGTCTCGAATCTAGAGTCACAGCAAAAAAAAGCCAAAATTAGTTCAGGCCATGGCATGCCCTAAGATCTTGCACCATCAAGGCAGTAGAAAGTTCATGGCCTTTCACTAGCAACAGCACAAATCACATTTACTGGACTCTGCTTGAATGAAATTTCTTGAAACTCCCAGCCCTGCAAGCCTGAACACAGTATTTATGCAGGATCTGGGGGGCTGCCAAGGAAAGATCAATGGCTAATCCTAGAAGGAAACTCGTTCCACATTAATCAGGCTGCTGCAGTATAACTGGGACAGTGAGGTGGTCGGAGAATCAGGAGAAAATGGATTGCATGCACCATAATGTTCATAGAGAAGGATGGATCCTGGCCCACCCATTTTGTCCAGAGCAAGATTTCTGTCTTCTGCACATTTCTGTAGTGCTCTGACACAGCCCCAGGTCATGCATATAAGTGTGGTGGTTGGGCTGGAATACTTGCCCTGTAAGATTCAACCTGGAGAAGGGATCATACATGAGGATCTGAGAGAAGATCCCCGGTTCTTCAAAGAGGTCATCTAGAAGACAAGGCAGGGCTCTTCACAGCACTGCATGTTGGGATGATAAGAAAGCAGCAGGTATATGCTGAAACAAGAGAGGATAAGACTGGATTTCTCTGTTTCATCAGCCAAGCACTGCAACAGCTTGCCCAAAGAGACTGTGGGGTCTCCATCCTTGGAGACATTCAAAACTCAGCCAGGCAGGTCCACGAGTAACCTGCTTGATCTAGCCTTGCTTTGAGTATGGTGTGGGACAAGGTATCTCCAAAGATCTTTGCCAGCCTACATCAATTTGTGACTTGAGCTGCAAATATTGTGTTTCCGGGGTTGTGATCTTTGATGCTGTGGGTTTTCTGATCTTCTTGCAGGCACGGGCTATGTTTTGTGAATGGTAGCAGTAGGCCTATACATTGTATGAGTTTCATGGCTTCAGGCTGTTGTGTGACTGCTGTGCTCTTCTGTTCCCCTAGAGTCTTAGTGTGTGAAGGAAGCCAAGTTCCGAGTTTGTGAACTTCAGGGTGATATTCTGATCACTAACATCCAACTTCTCTCCGTTCATCCCAAAAGCAAGCATGCAGGTCCATCTATCTCCATCTGCTACAGGGAACAGGTAGTCCACTGCAAGTTTTACAAGGTCCTTTGTTAGTGCTGAGGTCTGCATGTTGGTCAGATTGGCCTGTGGGTGGTTCTTGACAGAGAACCTTGGTGGAGATGACAGGGAGCCAAATTGCTTCCTGGGGTCAGTGTGTCCTAGAACCCAGGTATCTTAAGAGACTTGGTTTCATTTTTTGGCTCATCTGCTGGGTTTTTGGGTAATGTTGGGCAAGTTGTTTCATCTTTCTGTGCCTTAGTGTCCCTAGTTTGTAAAATGGTGATAATAGGGATGTTCCCTTCTCACCCCAAAAGGTCCAAACCTATTTGAATATATATAAGAATTCACTATGCTGGTTACACAGGAGCTGAGCTCTTATTTGTTGGGGCAATTACCTCAATATGTGATTTTTAATTTGTTCTGACGCCTGCAGAATAAAGAACCTTATAATACAAGCAGTTTTCAGTTTTTGCAGAGGAACATTTTCTAACTCTCTCAATCTGACCCTTGTGACACATGGGTCAATTTACTATTTGGAGAAATTAATTGTGCTATACAGCATCAGTGTCTTTCTGCTTATGCACTTTCATGCCAGTGGACAAAATGTTATGATTATGTATGAAGTTCTGGAAAGAAACATTGAGATATAATGATATTAAGTTTCCCTGAAGCAAACCCACTTGTAGTATTAACTTTTTAGGATAATTTTTGTTAGATAGTGCTACTTGTGCCTGGACAATTTTCAGTGAATGTTTGACTATAAATTCCTGAGATATTGCTTTATTTTCCTATTCAAGCTTTCCCAGTTCTCAGTGAATTAAAAAATAATTAGAAGATGGGCTTTATTCATTCCCCTTAAAGCAGTATTTAAAGAGGGTGTATGGGGAAGCTGGGGGAAGGCTTTTTAACAGGGAGCGCAGGATGAGAGGGAATGGTTTAAGCTGCAAGAGGAGAGATTTAGGTTAGATATTAGGAAGAGATGTTTTCCTGTGAGGTTGATGAGGCACTGGCACAGGTTGTCCAGACAAATTGTGGCTGCCCCATCCCTGGACGTGTTTAAGGCCAGGTAGGATGGAGCTTTGAGCAACCTAATGCAATGGAGGGTGTCCCTGCTCATGGCAGGGGGATTGGAACTGCCTGATCTTTAAGGTCCCTTCTAACCCAACCCATTCTATGATTCTACGCATGCAAAATGCAATACAGACAAGTGGGAGCTGCAGTCTAGCAAACAGATGATGACAGTGAAGGACACAAGCTTGACTGTACTGAGTTTGAAGAAGCAGGAGTGAAAATCAGGGAAAGCCAAGAGCTGTGTTCACTGGCCATATTTCCCCATGTTCCATCTCGTTACAGCAGGCGAATGTCACTCTGTTCCTATTTTTAGCAGCCTGGTGCAGATAGTTACAGAGGACAGGCTGCTACTAGCACATTGCTTCCTCCCCAGCCGACTATCATTTTCTGTCTTGCTTTTCAAAGAATGAATTATTAATTCCTTTTGTTGCCACCAAATGTTGGCAACCAAGGTGGGCTGGGAGCGACACCTCCCTGACAGCCTGAGGAAGCATTGGATGTTTAATTGGATGCTTCACCCTAGGATAAATAAACCTTCAGAGCCTCAGCCTCGAGTGATTAGTCAGAGAAGTTAAATGATTAGGGAATCGTATCACTTGATCTCTTTGCTTAGAAGTTTCCCGCTTCTCCTTGATGAGCCAGACATACTGACAGTTGGCAAAAATCTTAAAGGTGCTCGTGCAGAAAAGATTTGTAGTTAAAATGTTTTTTTTTCTGACAAATGCTGGAGACTACTGAATGAAGAAGTTGAAAAATGGCAGTGTGGTCCATCACTGTCTGACACTGATGTTTTCCCACTGAACATGTCCTTCTCAGCACAAAGGCTGTGCTTCCTGCTTATAGGGAAGAATGACTTTTCCATTAGGTCTGCTGGAAAATGCAGCCGGGCTGTGCTCCTACACCCTCGCAGGGTGGTGGGTGGGAGCAGGAACTTGCAATCTGACCACTTCTTGCTCACCCTGTTTGGGTCCATGTCACTCCCATGCAGCAAAGCATCTCCAGCAGGAGAGATCTGGCCATGGATTACTCGCTTGGGGAAATCCTAAATGTTCCTCTAATGATGTTCAGGATGGAGATTTGCCCAGGTGGAGAACTGACCGAGTCCTTCCACAGGAGGCAGCTCTGGCAGAGGGCACATCAGTGTGAGCCCAGGAGCACTGGTAGCACAGGGGAGGGAACATTCCCTGCTTGTATGTATTTTCTTAGACCTCTCAGTGGGAAAGTTTCCTCTATAGCTGATGTTAGAGATGTTCTGGTACAGTTGAGTGCAGGCAAATTTGAGGAGTGAATCCCCTGCAAGATATAGGTTGGAACTGACTGAACTCTTCTTGGAGGCAGATGGTTGACAAAACAGCATTGATTTAATTTAATTTTCTTCCCAATGGAAATGATAGGCCTTTGGATCATCATATTCTTAAGTCTCCCCAGTGCAGAGAGGAGTTGGTGTCAGCTGAGATGTGTTTGAAAGTATTTTTCCTTCCAGGCCTCAGGGACTTATTTCCAGGGCTTGTGAGTGGAAGGCAGATGGTTTGCAATTGCTTTTTGTTGTGAACTGAAGTGAGACATTGAAATGAAAGTATCTTCAATCCTTTAAGTGCAAATGACGGATTTGCAATGATAAATGTTTCCTGTTTAATTAGATTTTAAAAGCAATATTGTGTCGCCCTTCAAACTACCAATTTCAGATGATCACAAACTGCAGGTGCCACTTTTGTTGCAAACTCAATCCCATAGTTCATAAACTCTTTTACTTTGGAAAGGGGAGGAAGAAGCAGGAAGTAGTAGAACCATAGAATAATAAACACGCTGAGGTTGGAAAAGATCTCTAAAAATCATCCAGCCCAACTGTCAGCCCAGCACCACTGTGACCACCAAACCATGTCTCAAAACACCGTGTATACATGTTTTTTGAACCCCTCTAGGGATGGTTACTCCACCACTCCCCTGGGAAGCCGGTGCCAATGCTTCACCACTCTTTTAATAAAGAATTTTTTCCTAGTATCCAACCACTTTTGGCAAGTTCTGCTTAATTAAGATGGAGGAAGAAATAACCTCTGCTGCTGTTTCAGAGAGCAGCTGCTGTAATTGGTCCCTTCTGTTATCAGCCTGGGCTGTAACTTTTCAACCTTTATATGTTCCAAGTATTGTGGAGAAGAAAAACTTCTTTGAAAACGTTTCTAAGGAGGAGAGTGGAGGGAATAGTGGCTCTATTTGAAGGCCCAAAGTTATTCCCTTCTAAAACCAGAAAAGCTCTGTGTGGATGGCCAGGATTGCTCTTGCTAGGTAATACTCTCATGATGATGAATGTGAGGTAGAGTAGATGCTGAATTTAATGCTGTGCACTGGTTTGGGAGAGCACGTGTGTGTGTGTGTATATATATGAGATAGTTTGCCAATTTGCAATTGAAATCCAGAGGATATGGAAGTACTATGTGGCTAATACACTCCTGAATGAATAACTGTCTTTGGTTAAAATATCTTAGAGCAAACTCAAAGGCATCTCAGTTTCATTCCTCCTTGACAACAAATTATGGTCAAAAAATAGGTGGCCTTGTGCTTTCACACCTGAGTGCTAGGCTACAGAAAGGATATGAAGCTGGGTATAACTCAGCACTCCTCTCCCTGCAATGCCTTGGCTTTAGAGTCCTTCCCACGTCCTTTAATTATTACCTAAACCTGTGTTAACTTAGAAACATGGAATAGTTTAAGTCAGAAGGAACCTTAAAACTCATCCAACTCTCCTGCCATGGACAGGAATATCTTCCACTCGCTCACACTGCTCAGATCCTCATCCAACCTAGTCTTGGACATCTCCACATGAACACTTTTTGAATGGAAACTGTCAAAATGAATATTGTCCAGAAATGGAGAATGTTGGTAAAATTACAATTTTTATTTTACATTTGTGGTAAGATCAGGAAATAGAATATTTGGTGAAAATGGCAGTGTGGCACATAGGAGTTATCATGTGGAGAATGCATCTCATTCCCCACATAAGTCAGGCTCCCTTCTATCATTTCTAATGAAAAACCATTAGCAAAAATATTTATTTTATGGTCTTAATTTAATACGGTTCTCCCTCTGCCCCAAATGAACAACAAACTCCAGCAGAACAGAGCAAAGAACAAAATTTCTTTGGAAAGTAGATCTTGGCAAAAGACCCAAACCCATTTAATAAGAAATTCAGGTCTTGAAAGACATTCTGGATGAAAAAAAACCCAAAACAGCTAATTTACTTCCAGAAAGTTTTGTGTCCATTTGCTGAAACTTTAGGAGAAAAGGCTCTCAAGAGAAGCAATTTTGGAAGGAAAATAAAGCAGTTTCTGGGCGAGTACAGAGAAATACTCTGCAATCTGTACAAACGACTGAGTTTCAGGACTGCCAAATATTTGTATCAAATCAATTATGAACAATCTATGGATCTCAGCTTATTTCCCATGCTACTGCTCTTCATTTGAAACAAGAAATAAGTTGATGAATAGTATGATCAATTGGTGCATCACCGGGGAAGAGGACAGACAACAAACCACTGCATTACGCCTTTGGAACAAATTGCACAGGCAGCCTAGAATTTTTTATAAAGAGAGGAGCTGATTTCCCCCTGGGGGCAGCCAAAGCACCTAATACAGTTGTATGAGAAAGTCATGCACTGAAACTTGGAAACGCTGGAAAAAAGGTAGGATTTTCTTCTCTGTATTCACAGAATCACAGAATGACCAGGTTGGAAGAGACCCACTGAATCGTCGAGTCCAACCATTCCCACCAGTCCCTAAATCATGCTCCTAAGCACCTCATCCACCCTCACCTTAAACACCTCCAGGGACGGTGATTCAACCACCTCCCTTGGCAGACCATTCCAATGCCTAACCACCCTCTCCATGAAGAACTTTTTCCTAATCTCAAGCCTAAATCTCCCCTGGCGGAGCTTGAGGCCATTCCCTCTCGTCCTGTCCCCTGTCACTTGGGAGAAGAGACCAGCACCCTCCTCTCCACAACCTCCCTTCAGGTAGTTGTAGAGAGCAATAAGGTCTCCCCTCAGCCTCCTCTTCTCCAGGCTGAACAGCCACAGCTCTCTCAGCTGCCCCTCATAAGGCCTGTTCTCCAGCCCCTTCACCAGCTTTGTTGCTCTTCTCTGGACTCTCTCCAGAGCCTCAGCATCCCTCTTGTGGTGAGGGGCCCAGAACTGAACACAGTACTCGAGGTGCGGCCTCACCAGTGCCGAGTACAGTGGAGAATAACCTCCCTGGACCTGCTGGTCACGCCGTTCCTGATACAAGCCAGGATGCCATTGGCCTTTTTGGCCACCTGGGCACACTGCTGGCTCATGTTTAGTCGGTTGTCAACCAACACCCCCAGGTCCTTCTTCTCCTGGCAACTTTCCAGCCAGGCTTCTCCTAGTTTGTACCTCTGCTTAGGGTTGTTGTGCCCCAAGTGCAGGACCCGGCATTTGGCTGTGTTAAACCTCATGCCATTGGTCTCAGCCCAGCGGTCCAGCCTGTTCAGGTCCCTTTGCAGAGCCTCCCGACCCTCCAGCAGATCCACACTTCCGCCCAGCTTGGTGTCATCTGCAAACTTGCTAAGGGAGGGCTCAATGCCTTCATCCAGGTCGTTGATGAAGACATTAAACAGGACTGGACCCAGGACTGAGCCCACTTGTCACTGGCCTCCATGTGGATTTAACTCCGTTTACCACCACCCTCTGGGCCCAGTCATTCAACCAGTTTTGCACCCGTCCAGGCCAGAGGCGGACAGTTTCCGAAGCAGAATGCTATGAGAAACTGTATCAAAAGCTTTACTAAAGTCCAGGAAGACCACATCCACAGCCTTTCCCTTGTCCAAGAGTTTAGTTACTCGGTCATAGAAGGTGATCAGATTACTCTGCCTTTCATGAACCCATGTTGACTGGGCCTGATCACCTGGTTGGCATCTTTCAGGTAATTTGAAAACCCATCCCCAGGCAGCAATGTGATTTACCATCACTGGAAAACCAGTAAGTCCAGGTGCTGGAATACAAAAAGAATTGCCCTGGCTTTATAGCAAAATCTGTAATTCGGGCAACTGGTAGCTCTTGTACACTCATATCATATCATATCATATCATATCATATCATATCATATCATATCATATCATATCATATCATATCATATCATATCATATCATATCATATCATATCATATCATATCATATCATATCATATCATATCACTGTAGAATAGTTTGGGGTTGGAAGGGACCTAAAAGAACATCCAGTACCAACCCCCCTGCCATGGGCAGGGACACCTCCCACAGGATCACTTAGCTCAAAACTTTGTCCAGCCTGGCCTCCAACATCCTCCAGGGATGGGTCATCCATGACTTCTCTGGACAATCTGTGCTAATGCCTCACCGCCCTCACAGTAAAGAATTGCTTCCTAGTATCTCATCTAAATCTCCTCTCTTTCAGCTTAAAACCTTTCTCCCCATCCTGTCCCTGCACTCGCTGATAAAAGGCCCCTTCTCAGCTTTTCTGTAGCCCCTTTGAGTACTAAAATGTTGCTGAAAGGTCTCCCAGAGCCTTCTCTTCTCCAGGCTGAACAAGCCCAAGTCTCTCAGCCTGTCCTTGAATGGGAGGTGCTCCAGCCCTTGGATGATCTTTGTGGCCTCCTCTGGACTTGCTGTAGCATATCCCTGTCCTTCCTGTGCTGAGGACTCCACAACTGAATGCAGGACTCTCAGTGAGGTCTCACGAGAGCAGAAAAGATGGGGAGAATCCCTCCCTTGTCCTGCTGGTCACACTGTTTTGGATGCAGCCCAAGATATGGTGGGCTTTCTGGGCTGCAAGTGCACATTTCCAGCTTGTGTTGAGCTTCTCATCCACCAGCATCCCACGTCCTTCTCTTCAGGGCTGCTCTCAATCCATTCTTCACCCAGCCTATATATGTGCTTGGGATTGCTCTGACCCAGATGCACTTCATAAATGACAACTGCCCAGTACTCAGAAATCGAAAAGGTGGAGGAGGGAACTTTGCCTCTGGAACTAGAGGTCACTGTTCTTTGCATGGCTTGGGACTGTTGCTGCAGCAGACTTACATCCCACTCTCCCCCGGCCTGAAAAAAATAAAGAGTCTGCCCAAAGGTTATGAACATGCTCCTGATGGCTTGTGCTGTGGTAGAATGGTCAAAGGTGGTCTGATCTCCTTTTTTCGCTAGCCTGAAAGCACACTTTAAATCTGAGAAGTCAGGTGGCTGGAAGGCAGGAGCAGTTCCCAGAGGACTGGAAATTTTCAATGTATTCAGCTGCCACCTTTGCTCTATGGTTTTCTGGGCAGGGGGTGCTTGGCTTCCATCACTGCAGCACACTGATGGTATTCCTAGACAGCTAGGACCAAACCAGCCCCAGAACAGAAACCAGCATCACTCTCATGCTGATGGCCATTAATATTGGCGCTGATTACCTGTAGCAGCTAAATCACAGAAAGCAGGGGATCTGGGAGAACATTCATTGTCCACCTGCCTCCAGACAGCATCAGCTCTTTTTCAGCTCTTTCAGTTAACTTACTCTTAAAAGCCAGTGGTGATGGTTATTAAAGCACTCTCCCAAAGTGCTTGACTCTTTTTTGTTGTCAAAAAGTGGTCTGTAATATAGTTGCATAAAACCTATATTTATTTACATTTTTAAACCAAATATACAAAAGTTTTCAGAGATTCTGCAGATATTTGTTCAGAAAACAGCACATGTGTCTGGTTGAAGAGCAATCCCATAGTGAAGATGCAGAACTCCAGATGCAGAGTGGAGATACCTTGCCCCTCCCACCCCACGCAGTGCAGGCAAGCACCAGCTGTGCAGAGCAGCTCCATGAAAACTGAAGGAGATCAATACAGCTTTATCACTTGAGAGTCCAGCCTTGTCTCTTTGGCATTACTTATTTATAAAGGACTACGTTATTTAAATTTACATTTTGCCTGCCACTGAATTTATCAGCTGGATGATCCAGCAAAAACGAGAGTCCATTGGCCTCTCTGGTGCTGTTAGTGTGGGATTGCCAACTCTGCAAAACTTGTGCAGGTAGCTACCTGTCACCACTGATTTCTCCCAATAGCAGTACTCCAGCACAGGATTTTTTTGTCTCTTTGACTTGGCTGGACCGAACCAAGCCTCTGGACAATGAATCACCCCACAGACTTGTGGCTATGGGGAGGAAACAGGTACCCCTAGCCATAAAGATGCCATAAGCCAAATGATGTTTCTCGGCTCTAAAGGACAGGCTGAGGAAAAAAGCTTTCTCTGCCAGGGTTGCTGCCTCTTCCTTGAACATTGCCAAGGAATTGCATCCCATTTTTCTGTGGGGGAATACTTTAATGTTGGAGATTCAGAGGAGACCATGAAGGTGATCTAAGGCCTTGAGCACCTCCCCTATGATGACAGGCTGAGAGAGTGAGGGTTGTTCAGCCAAGAGAAGACTCTAGGAAGACAGTATAGCAGCCTTCCAGTACTGAAAGGGGCTACAGGAAAGCTGGGGAGGGGCTCTTTATCAAGGAGTGCAGGGGTAGGATGAAGGGGGATGATTTTAAGCTGAAAAATTTAGATTAGTTATTAAGAATAAGTTCTTTATTGTGAGGGTGGTGAGGCACTGGCACAGGTTGCCCAGAGAAGCCCTGGCTGCCCCTTCCCTGGAGGTGTTCAAGGGCCAGGCTGGATGGGGCTGTGAGCAACCTGATTCTGTGGAAGATGTCCCTGCCCATGGCAGGTGGCTTGTAACTAGATGATCTTTAAGATCCCTCCCAGCCCAAACCATTCTATGATTCGATGCTATGTAGGTGTCGGCAGGATTTTTGGAAGGAGGCAGAGGTCTGGAAGACAGGATGAAGAGAAGGGGGGCACATGTGAGGGTCTTGAGGTTGTGCCTTACAGCTTCCCCTCTTTTCACACAGCTTTGTGGGGATAGCAGACTGGTTACCATTTGCTGCTGGATAAGCAGCTCTTCAGCTTAATGAAGGGAGGTGGTGAAGAGTGGAGGCAATCATCACCTTTAGAAGTAGCAGCACCTCAAATCTCTGATGTGAAGAGGGGAGAGCGGACCTGGAGAGGTCACCGTGGGCTGGGACTATCGCTGGAGCAGGGATCTGCAGGCTGTGACTGCTGATGGGCTTTGCTTCTTGCAGTGTTAGGCAGATGGAAATGAAGAATAAATGAATTTTGCTGTTGAATTCAGGGGCTCACTGCTTCCATGAGGAGAACCATACACTAGGGAACAGGGAAGAGATTTATGTGTTGGCAAAGCAAGCAGGAAGGAAATAATTCTGCTAAGCACAGATCACTTCTTCCATCTATTACCACTGCTGTGAGACACCTAGAAATATTACTTGCCTGAATAGAAATTCAGGTGTCCCTGAATACAGCCAGACTTCTCTCTACTACTAAGGCTGTTTTAGCAACAAGCAGAATTGCTTCCTTTGCAGCACTTATTTTCTCAGGTCATTTTCCTCCACATCCCTGAGGCCATACTAACATTTTTCTTTATGCTCAGCTATGCAGATGATTGATTCTTTCTGGAGCTTTTCCTGTATCAGCACCAGCAGGAGACTGAGCAGCACCAAATAAGAGTGGAAGTCAATTAGCTGTATGAGACACTCAGATGCCTACAGTGAGAAAATTTCCTTTCCCAGCTCCTCTGCCTGAAACCCCATCCACACACAGCAAGAAGATGGTACCTTGTTGCCTTTAAATTAGCAACCCTGAAAGAGGAGAGGATGAAGATCCTGGATCTAGCATCTCTTCTTCGGTGCACTTGTTCTTCTGTTTGGACTCTGAGCAGCCCAAGAAACAGATGTCCATTGTCCCTTGGCTTCCAGTGGTTGATGTGATGGTTTAGGGAGCATTCATTTCAATGCACCTATGTGTTCTTATGTTAGAAAACATCTCCTGACCAATTACAGCACTTGTGGACATATCCAGCGTTTAGATGCATGTCACTGTATATATTGAGCAGTACACAGTTATGAAAGCAAAAGGTTTATTAAACATTAACAATATTTCATTAAGGTAGTCAAGGAGAAGTGACTTGACAGCCCTGCTGAATAGCCTTTAGGAATACAATTTTATAAAAGATGGTCTTCGTGGGACACAGCAGAGCTACCCTGCCTCTGGCTGGGACATCAGACTTAATAATGTTCAGCGGGAATTTCAGAACTGCCTCAGGTTTGCTAGAAGGACAATTCTTATCCTTAGTGACTTGTGCTCCTAAATTATTTAGGTGTCTTTGACAATCTCACCACTGATCTTAATGAAGACCAAGCCAGACTCTTTAATAAGCAGAATACTGCATTATGCACCATTTGTGTTGCTGGTAGAAGCTGTGCTGCTCAGTTCATGTGAGCTGGTTATAACTAACCTGTCCAGAGATATCCTGAATGTTCCTCTTTTTCCTTTTGTCAAAAGATAATATCCACCAGGGAAGGGCTAAAACTGTGAGCCTGGGTAGGCACAGACAATTCTCACAGCTCTCTCACACTTTGCACCAACACAAATTGGGGTCATTAGTAGCACATATCCTGGGATGGCAAGTCTAACATCACAGTGCACATGCACAATGCACAGTGTTGGCCCTTAAGGCCCAGCAAACACCTGTGTTGCCGACAGCAAACCCATAGTGTTTGCACCTGGGGGCAAATTTCGCTGGGAAGTAGGAAATGCATATTTTTGTTTCAAAGACAAGGGGAAATTAATCATAGAATCATAGAATGGTTTGGGTTGTAAGGGACCTTAAAGATCAATCCAGTTCCAAATGATGTAATGAGGTACTTAGGAGAATGATTTAGGGATTTGGTGGGAATGGTTGGACTCGACGATCCAGTGGGTCTCTTCCAACCTGGTTATTCTGTGATTCTGTGAAATCCTCTGCCATTGGCAGAGACACCTTCCACTGAATCAAGTTGTTCAAAGCCCTATCCAGCCTGGCCTTGAACACCTCCTGGAATAGGGCATCTGTTACTTCTCTGGGTGATCCATGCCAGTGCCTCACCACCCTCCCAGGAAAATATTTCTTCCTGATATCTCATCTGAATCTCCTCTCTTTTAGCTTAAAAGTGGTTCCCCTTATACTATCCCAGCACTCTCTGATAAAAAGCCACTCCCTGGCTTTCCTGTAGCCCCTTTCCGTACCAGAACGCTTCTATAAGATCTCCCTTCAGCCTTCTCTTCTCCAGGCTGAACAACCCTGACTCTCTCAGTCTGTCCTTGAATGGGAGGTGCTCCAGCCCCTGGGTCATCGTTGTGGCCTCCCGTGGACTCGCTCCGACAGATCCATGTCCTTCCTGTGCTGAAGACTGCAGAACTGAATGCAGGACTGCAGGTGAGGCCTCATGAGAGCAGAGCAGAGGGGCAGAATCCCTCCCTTGCCCTGCTGGTCACACTGTTTTGGATGCAGCCCAGGATACAGTTGGGTTTTTCGGCTGCAAGTGCACATTGGCAGCTTTTGCCAGTGGAGTACGCATGTTTTTTGCAACATTTCTGCCTTAAAGATATGAGCAGAGAACATCCCTGAGAACAGCAGTACACACTCCACCAGCCTTTCCTGCAAAATATTGACTCTGCAGCCAGGTGTTATCATGCCTGCTAAAACTGCTCAGTGGTGCTGACTGCATTATCACATACCCCTTTTACTAATCCTGAATGAATCATTTATGTCCCCTTCCACACTTTGCAAAATCAATAAAAAAATAATCACAAGAACCTGTGCAATCCTCTCCGAAATGATCCCATAGTTCTTGAAAGAGGGTAAACACAGATCATTATGCTACATGTATAAGAGGAATAGAGCAGGAACAGAGCTATTATTTTCTATCAGCACCTCCAGAGCATGGCATCTCAATGTGAATTCCAGCTATAGCAAAGTAGGAAGCTTTCCAGAGAGCAGGTTTTGCCGTCAGAAATTGCCTTTTTTTTGAAAGCAAATTTTTTCATGAGAACATGACAATTGTTATTGTATTTTTAATGGGGGAAAAAGTTGCAGGAAGAAATTTTGAAATTGCCATTTTCCTTTAAACAATGCAGGGTGCTCATTTTGCACATTCTGGCTTTGACTTCTGCTCAGATGTTGATGTAATGTGTGGAAATTTGAGCAGGATTAAAATACAGCACCATGAAAGTGAAGTTTTTCCTCAGGCCAGAGCAAAAGACATTTAACATTTAGCTTAAACAGGAAATTTATTTAGAACATTCAATGTTGGGAAACATACATTCAGAATTCCACTCTAATGTGAAGTGAGAACAAATTTCTAAGGATTTGAGTACCTTTTTTTTTTTCCAGTAATGGTGAAGCACTGGAAGAGGCTGTCCAGGGAAGTGGTGGAGTCACCATCCCTGGAGGTTTTCAAAAAGTGTGTAGATGTGGCACTTCAGGACATGGTTTAGTAGGCACAGTGGTGCTGGACTGACAGTTGGGCTGGATGAACTTAGAGAGCTTTTCCAATCTCAACAATTCTATGAATCTGTCTCCTGGGGCATGATGAGGATTGTTGTGCACTGCAAGCATCATGGTCTACTCATTCTTAGGTTTCAAGTTACCCTTCAGGGCTGCTCATTCTCAGTAAGTCCATTTTGCCTTTGACAGCAGAAATAGTTTCCAGTGTGTTGTTCACCACTCTGTTGCATTATTAAATGAAGTGTGTCCTCAGAGCAGTGAGAGTAGATTAAATCGAGCCCAAGTCCCCTGAGATAAGGGGTTATGTTACTGATGGACAGCTCTTGGAGCCTGGAAGTGTTGATGAAGTTGATGCACTCTAATTCAGATTTCCCTGCAAGGCAGGAGCAGCTCTGCCTGGGGTGGAATGGGTGAGGGTGGTGGGGCAGGGAGAGTGACTACATTTGCCCTGATCTTGTAATCTTCTTTGCATCTTAAGGTTATGGCGTTAGTGCCATTTTTAGTTGATTGTTTTGCTCTTGGTGTTAGAGGTTAGGGAGTATGCGACATGCAAAATTACAAGGTCTCTCTGCCCTGTTCAACTTGGGTTGGAAGAAATGTCTTGTTTATGTACATTGCCAGGGCTGATCCAAAAAGCGTACTGGGGATAGAGATACGGGTATCTCCACTGTGCTTTGGGGTGCTCCATGGACATGATTTTCTGAGCATCTTGAAGATAAGCTCTGTCCTGCTTCCCATCTGGAAGGTCTCTCTAACTCTTTGTGAATCCATTCTGACTTGCAGGGAGGTTACTGCACTGAGGGAATGCCTTGAGGACCTTCTGTTGTAAGAGTTTCTCAGGCTGAACCCTAGCCCGAGAATCACTTGAGTCCCTGGGAAGTACAGTCTTAGGAAGGGTACTTCTAAAACTGGGATAGAAGATAACTGGTACAAACAAGAAGTATCTGAAGAGGGGCAGCTGGCTGAGTTTTCCTGATAATGTTTAAAATTCCAGTCACTTCTCTGCTGATGCTTCTGTCCATCATTGAAGTGGAATGGGATCAGAGAACCATGAAGAGTAAATTTATTATATTGATTTTTTTTCCTTATTTTTGTCCTATATATAGGCATGTCCTGTAATGGAGAAGTTATCCTGCACCTGCTTTGGCTCCCCAGGGTAGATGAGGATAGCTTTCTTTCAATTATATGGTATCTGTTCAGATTGCTCCTTGCTAAGGTGACCCTGCATCAGTCAGGTCAGCAGGAGATTGCTTCTTCCTTTCCTACAGTATCCATTTAGAGAGCTGAACATCAGGTAGGTGTATATGATCTTAATGAAACTGGCTTGCATGCCTGTCTTCTAAGGACAGAATTCAACTCCAGTGATTTAGAAAGCAGATTTTATCTTAGTTTCCTGTGAAATAAATCATAGAATCATAGAATCATGGACACCTCCCACTGCATCGGATTGTTCAAAGCCCCACCCAACCTGGCCTTGAACACCTCTAGGGATGGGGCAACCACAGCTTCTCTGGGCAACCTATTCAGTGCCTCATCACCCACACAGGAAAGCCTTCTTCCTGATGTCTAATGTAAATCTGCCATCTTTCAGTTTAAAACCAATCCCCCTCATCCTATCCCTACACTCCCTGATAAAGAGCTCCTCCCCAGCTTTCCTGGACACCCCCTTTAAATACTGGAAGGCTGATCTAAGGTCTTCCTGGAGCCTTCTCTTCTCTAGGATAAACAAACCTAACTCTCAGCCTCATGACCTAAATGAGGGTTAGCTCATGATGATGTGTGTGTATACTTGCACAAGAAGAGCTGTGCATCTCAGCCCTGTAACTCTGAGCCTCATTTCAGCAGAATTCGATGAAATAGTAGGGTGTTTCAGAGTGTTAGGGTAAAGAAGTACAACCCTGCTAATATTGCTAAAGGAAAACATGTGACTGGGGAATAGAGAAATTCCACAAATGAGGGTTCTTATAGAAGCATCTGTGGGAAGAAGCTTCCAGATTAAAGCTCTTAATCTTCCATGGTGGATTCTCCCACAGTCTTTCTGACGCCTGTAGAAACAATACAAAGAGTTGATGTAGTCAAGGCAGCTGGTGTCCAGGCTGTCCTCTGTTTGCCAGGAGCTAGCAAGGGTGATCAGACTTTGTCAGAGAATTTGAATCAGTCTTTCCATGGGAGAAGAGGATTTGGATTGAAAATGATGGGAGGTAGCATACTCCCTATTCATATGAGGGTAGCTGGGATACAGGAGTATTTGTTAATGCCCTAATGCTCCAGCACACCTGATGTGGCATGAGAGCTGTCATCAGTCAAGTTGTTCCTACCCCTTCAGAGTACTGTGCTTGAGTATCAGCCTGCCAATACTGATGGGACAAACCCCATTGCTAGACTGTTTAAGTTCTAGAGCGAGGAACAGTAATTTCAGGTGTCTGGAGCCGTACTCATGCCTCATCACCTGGTGATGGTGTCCCTTGAAATCGACATTTGCCTTGCAGCTTCCTCCACCGGAGCTGTCTAGCCCAGCATCCCTCCTTGATCAATTGAAGGAAATGGGCTCTGTGGCAGTGTGGTTCATCTGCCAAATTTTAGCTCCTCATGGGTAAAATTAATGGTACTAGAGAAGAGCCTAGAGAACAATTCCTGCACAGAGCAGTCTCATTCTCGGCATAGCTACCAGTGGTCATATTGGTTGGTCTACACAAAGTCTCTTGGAGTCAAATATACCTATAATGTTGGCCCTGCAGAAAGGATCAAGAGTGCTCCAAGTCTGGGGCAACACTGAGTGACTCAATGTCTATGTGTGAGTTGAACGACTGTGTCAGAGTGAATCAGCACAGGGTCTTCCATGATTTCCATGGAACAGAACTGCATGGACTGCACAAGCTATCTCTCCATCAATGATAAAAAGGATCTGTCTCAGATGCAGAAAGAGGTTTTCTAGATATTCAAAATAAGGGGATATTTTGAGAGAAAGAGAGATTGTCTTTCTGGTCCTTTGTGCTCAGATGTAGCTTGTTCCAGTTACGATGTCATGCCCTCCACTGGGAGCACAGTCTGTGATGTGGGAGAGGATGAGCAGAGGAGAGTCATGGAGCAGCATTACTTGAGGACTTATGGGAATGCTGCACAGGGAGAGCAATTGGTGGCTCGATTACAGCATGTAATTATCTCCCATATAGACAATGATACTTTTTTTTTTGGTCTTTCTCCATCTGTTAATTTCATATCTCCACTGATTTTAAAACACCTATCAGTAGTCTGCTCAAATGCTGGACTTGGCCTCGCAGCACAGGGCTCAGCAGGTACCAGCTGTGAAGTGAAATATTGCTGACGGACTGGGAAGAGACTTGCAGCATGAAGTCTGTTTCCATTGCCCCTCAGCTAGAGAAGCACGGCTCTGTGCAGGGAGTGAATCAGTCCTGGAGTGAACCTTGTGAAAAGTTTACAGCCAGTTTTATATCCTCATCTTACTGACCACAGCAAACTGTAAGAGCTGGGACTGGGGACCAGCTAGCTCCTACTGTTGTCTTTCTCCTCTCTTGTCTGTGGTTTGGGTAAGGTTGGGTTTTTTTCTGTCTTAGTGGTCCTAGGGATAGATTAGGGGGTTTGACACTTACCTACCACTTACTGACAGACATGGGTGAGCAAAGGCAGGCCACTTGCTTCATTTCACATGGTTTTGCTAGACAGTAGAGGGAGGAGATTGTCCTGCTCTGCTCTGCACTGGTGCAGCCCCACCTTGAGTACTGGGTGCAGTTTTGGGTGCCACAGTATAAAAAGATTATAAAGCTACTGGAGAGTGTCCAGAGGAGGCCACAAAGTTGGTTAAGGGCTTAGACGGGAAGCTGTATGATGATTAGCTAAAGCCACTTGGTCTGTTCAGCCTGGAGAACAGGAGAATGAGGGAAGACCTCACAGCAGTTTCCTCACAAAGGGAGAAGTAGGTACTGATCTCTTCTCTCTGGTGATCAGTGATAGGACTCAAGGGAATGGGAGGAAGATGTGCCAGGAGAGGTTTAGGTTGAATATTAGGAAAAGGTTCTTCACCGAGAGGCTGGTGGGGCACTGGAACAGGCTCCCCAGGGAAGCAGTCTTGGGTGCCAAGCCAGACAATATTCCAGAAGCATCTGGACAATGCCCTCAGGCACATGATGTGAATGTTGGGGTTGTCTTGTGTGGGAACAGAGGTTGGACTTGATGATTCCAATTTAGGACATTCTATCATTCTGGGTGAGATGCCTGTGTCTGCTCTGCTCACAGCAGTCCCAGGTGGACTCAAAACCAGCAGAAGTGAGCTGGAGGACTAAGCATACTTAAAACTGCTTTGGAAAAGGTATCAGGTGTAATAGATTATACTTTGTGCAATTATTTGCTTCACTCAAACTAGTAATGGAGCAATGTTACCTCTGGATTATAAGTCTATTGATGCCACTGCACTCCTGATTGAATTAAAACTCTGTGACAAGATCTTTTTTTTTTTTCCCCAAAGAGGTTCTATTTTGTTCCCATTAGTCCTAGTGCCTGTTTTTCAAATTTAGCAACATCTCTTGAATTACTGAAAACCATATTATTTCATGTCTCCCACTTCTCTGCCAGCACCATGATGGCTGCTGACAAAGGACCATCAATCATGTTTTAAAAAGAGACATCAGCGTTAGGCAGAAGGAACAATGATTCAAGGATTCCCAGCAAAAGCTGAAAATATCACTGATGAAAGGCCAAGTGAAACCTTTTCCTAGTGAAAGCCCCAGGTTGTAACCAGAAGCTGTGTGCTTTCAAAATGTCTCATCCTGGCATTGTTCCGATTGTCCCTAGCTAAAAGAAGATGATATATCTTGGGACTCACAATGCAATTTAATTGGTGTCCAGATGGTTTTGGGAACAGTGTTGTAGAGGCTGCCTTAGAATAAGCAGTTTCCTTTTGCATCAGGTTGCTCAAAGCTCCATCCTACCTCTCCTTGAACACCTCCAGGGATGGGGCAGCCACCACGTCTCTGAGCAGCCTGTGCACATGCCTCACCACCCACATAGTAAAAAATTTCTTCCTAAAATCTCATCTAAATCTTCCCTCTTTCAAGTTAAACCATTCCCCCCTATCCTATCCCTGCACCTGCTGATAAAGAGCCCCTCCCTTTACTTAAGTGCTTAAGAAATAATTTGGAAGAGATACTTCTCAACTTTCAGAGGCAAAGTCTTTTGTGGTCATTATATGTTGATATTCATTTTGCTGTAAAGAACTGAATATGACTGTGGGGTGAGAGAGGCCAACCGAAAAATACCCCCGCATAAATGAAATCATTCTGGGTCAGACCAGGAGAGAATATTTTATGCCATAAGCACAACCCATCAAAATGAAAAGCAGAAGAGAATTGAAAGAGTTTTGATTTAGGGATTGGTGGGAATGGTTGGACTCGACGATCCGTTGGGTCTCTTCCAACCTGGTCATTCTGTGATTCTGTGAAAATAGTTGAAGGGAAACAACTGAAATGTTTAAACTCAAAAAAGCCTGTTTTGTTTTGCAATTCCATTTTCTGTCACCAAAGTTCTAGGTTTGAAATGCTCCTCGAAGGATTGACACTGCTGGGGACAAGACTCTGAACTGGACACTGGGGATCTGATTTGGGATCCTCTCAAATCCTCCCAAAACCTGTTCGTTCCCTCAGGGATTTCTCCTGTGAAATCCCTGGAACACTCTATAAACTCCTAACAGTCTTTTGAGAAGGGCAGATTTAACAGCCCCATCCACAAACACAGGTTTCAGCCCGGGGTGATTAAGGACAACTCCATCACTCTTGATGAGTTATGATGCCCACTTGAGACACCCAAAGCACAGTGCTGGTATATTCAGAAGTTACCTCCTTCTGACTTTGGTCACAGCTGCAAGCCTCGGGCACTTTGCTGAGTAAGACTGTGAAATAACAAGCTGGACGTCACGGAATGAACACAAGAATCAAGGCCACTTGTGAGAAGTTCATCTTCAGTAGTATGTACAGCATCAACCACTATCTCCATGATCCAGATTTGGGGTCCTCCTCAAAACAAATCAGTCTGCAGTGCCTGGCAGTAAGATTGTGTGTGCGTTCAGTGGGAGCAGACGGGGGCATCGCTGTCCTGCTTGTTGCTGTTGCCGTGAGCAGCTGCAGAACCTTGGCTCTGCACTGTTAGATTTTAGCATAGCTTGTGAGAGTCCCTCACAGCCCTGGGAAGCTGTGCCTGGCTTGGGGTGCGGCAAAAGCATTGCACTACAAAGTGTGATGGCCAGCTCCGATATCCATTACAGGAACTGGCTGTGTAAATCTCCCAAGGTCTCCCTTATCTTTAAGAAAAGCCATAAGCTTTGTTCTGATGTATGGTGGTGCTACTAGAGAGAAATGCCAGATTATACAGCCAGCTGTCACATCAAGATCTGAAATGTATCTGTGTCTTATAAATTGTCCACCCAGCCTTATTTCATTCTTTTCAATTGTGCATTGCCAAGACCTTCTGGCAAGAATGTGCCTCTTGGTTTTGCAGTTAAAAGGCAATAGAGAAGTATATAAGAACAAAGGTAACATAAAAAAGCAGCTGGTAAATGCTGCAGAGAGACCTTGAGTATCAGAGCCGGTGCCAAACAAAACTATGTAAGATAATATTTACCTATATCCCACGATTTGTTACTGCTTTGTAACAAATTTGTGCTGCAGGAAAACAGTATTGTAGATTGCTGGAGGGCTCTGAGAGAAGAAGTGCCCCTGTACTCAGCACTGGTGAGGCCACACCTCAGATCCTGGGTTCAGTTTTGGGCCCTCAGTACAGGAAAGACATGGAAGGGAATGGGAAATGGAGCTGGGGAAGGGTCTGGAGCACAGCGGTTATGGGGGCTGCTGAGGGAACTGTGGTTGTTTAGCCTGGAGAAGAGGAGGCTGAGGGGAGACCTCATCACCTTCTACAAGTACGTGAAAGGAGGGTATAGTGTGGTGAGTGTTGGTCTCTTCTCCCACGTACCAAGTGATAGGATGAGAGGAAATGACCTCAAGTTGTGCCAGGGGAGGCTTAGATTGGATATTAGGAAAAATTTCTTTACTGAAACAGTGATGAAGCACTGGAACAGGCTGCCCAGGGAAGTGGTGGGATCACCATCCCTGGAAGTGTTAAAAAATGAGTAGATGTGGCACTTTGGGATACGATTTGGTAGGCACAGTGGTGCTGGGCTGATGGTTGGATTGGATGATGAAGGTCTTTTCCAACTTCAGTGCTTCTATGATTCTAAAATTCTATGAACAAGAAAATGAATGTCAGGACTCCAAAGGTGGACCTATGTTGCATTAAAGTGAATGTAATCTTTCCATCATCTTCCAACAGTCCTGGAAGACTGGGGAAGTTCCACTGAACTGGAGGCTGGCTGATGTTGTGCCCATCTACAAGAAGGGTCACAGGGAGGATCCAGGGAACTACAGGCCTGTCAGTGTGACCTCAGTGCCAGGGAAAGTCATGGAACAGGTGATCTTGAGTGCTATCATGAAGCACATGCAAGATCTGGGCCAGTCAACACGGGTTTACAAAAGGCAGGTCTTGTCAAACTAACCTAATCGCCTTCTATGACCAATGCTGGATGAGGAAAAGGCTGTGGATGTATCTTCCTGGACCTAAGTAAAGCCATCGACACAGTTTCTCACAGCATTCTGCTTTGGAAACTGTCAGCCTCTGGCCTGGACAGGCGCACACTCTCCTGGTTGGATGGCCGGACCCAGAGAGTGGTGGTAAATGGAGTTAAATCCAGCTGGAGGCCAGTTACAAGTGGGGTTCCCCAGGGCTCAGTGCTGGGTCCAGCCCTGTTTAATGCCTTTATCAATGACCTGGATGAAGGCATCCAGTGCTCCCTTAGCAAGTTTGCAGACGACACCGAGCTGGGTGGAAGTGTGGATCTGCTGGAGGGTCGGGAGGCTCTGCAAAGGGATCTGAACAGGCTGGACTGCTGGGCAGAGACCAATGGCATGAGGTTTAACAAGGCCAAATGCCGGGTCCTGCACTTGGGGCACAACAACCCTACACAGTGCTACAGACTAGGAGAAGTCTGTCTAGAAAGCTGCCAGGAGGAGAAGGACCTGGGGGTGTTGGTTGACAGCCGACTGAACATGAGCCAGCAGTGGCCCAGGTGGCCAAGAAGGCCAATGGCATCCTGGCTTGTATCTGAAACGGCGTGACCAGCAGGTCCAGGGAGGTTATTTTCCCTCTGTACTCAGCACTGGTGAGACCACACCTCGAATCCTGTGTTCAGTTCTGGGCCCCTCACCACAAGAAGGATGTTGAGGCTCTGGAGCGAGTCCAGAGAAGAGCAACAAAGCTGGTGAAGGGGCTGGAGAACAGGCCTTATGAGGAGCAGCTGAGAGAGCTGGGGTTGTTTAGCCTGGAGAAGAGGAGGCTGAGAGGAGACCTCATTGCTCTCTGTAACTGCCTGAAAGGAGGTTGTAGAGAGGAGGGTGCTGGCCTCTTCTCCCAAGTGACAGGGGACAGGACGAGAGGGAATGGCCTCAAGCTCCGCCAGGAGAGATTTAGGCTGGACATTAGGAAAAATTTTTTAATGGAAAGGGTCATGGGGCACTGGAACAGGCTGCCCAGAGAGGTGGTTGAGTCACCTTCCCTGGAGGTGTTTAAGGCACGGATGCATGAAGTGCTGAGGGGCATGGTTTAGTGTTTAATAGGAATGGTTGGACTGGATGATCCGGTGGGTCTCTTCCAACCTGGTTATTCTATGAGTCTATGAATTCTGCCTGCTGGAACTTCCCCTGGCATGCTTTGGCTCTGCAAAGCACCTGTGTGTGACACCCTGCACTGCCCTGCTGCTAGCTCAGCTGAGCCTGCAGGGGCTTGGGGATGAGAGGTGAGGATTTGTAGCAGTGAATGAGCTGCTGGAAGGAGGAGGGTGTGTTGGTCTTCCCTCGATATCCTTTCCAGAGCAGAGCTTTACCCCAGTTCCTGAGCATAGCCCTCTTGCCACTGCTTCCCTTGTCCCTTTGATTGTGGTACCTGGGTGAAGAAGTGCTGGCCACCAGGCATCTTGTGAGGAATTCCACAGTCATAGAATCATCAATGTTGGAAAAGACTTCTAAGATCATCAAGTCCAACAATCAGTCCAACACACATCAGTCCCTCAGGTCTCAAGGGTTTCATCACATCCTCTGACCCATATGGCATACTGTGTTCATTTTTAACCTTCACAGAAGGAACTTGAATTATCAGTTCACACAGAATCACAGAATCACACAGAATAACCAGGTTGGAAGAGACCCACTGGATTGTTGAGTCCAACCATTCCCACCAATCCCTAAATCATGCTCCTAAGTACCTCATCCACCCTAACCTTAAACACCTAAGTTCTTACCTTCTTCTCAAGTTTGCCCAGTCTCATGCTCAGAAAATAAAAGTCTTTTTCCCTTCTCAAATCTGACTGCACACATGACTTGAAGGCATATATCCTGGTACCTGTGTTGCAGAGGTAAACGTCTGCCTTTGGTTGCAAATCTGCCAGCTATAATGGAAAAGGAAAAATTAAACATGGGAAGCTCCTATGTCAGAAGCAGCCATGATTTGAGGTTTAAACATTTCTAGTATGGTGGAGGTGAGGGATCAGCTCTGGTTCCTATCCTGTCCTACAGAAAATGTGAACAATGGGAAGATAGCAAATTAAATTAATATTTTTTTTCCTTCTTAAAAAGCACAGCCAATTCTTTGCTATAGGACCAGAATGAAACTACATATTTTTTTAGCTTCTACTGTGTTTTTGACATAATTAAGAGTCAAAGCTAGGCAGATGAGGAGCCAGGGTTTTGGAAAGGATGCAAATCTACCTGCTCCAGGGGTGGACTGAGATCTGGAAGAAACTTCAGCTGAAGGCAATTTATCCTCAGCTGCTTCCTAGATTTTGTTACTGTTGTTGGCTTTCTTCTTCTGCAAAGCATAGTCACAGTTTGAACTTTGCTTGCCAGGACACACACAAATACACATATAGGAAAGCACTATGTCTCCTTGCCCATGGCTCATTCTTTGTACCTTCATCGCAGAACTGTTCCCAAAGCGTCAGCTAATTACCCCTCTTTCCCAGAGCAATGCTGGCAGCTGCCTTTGGACAAGGCTCATTGAAACAGAGCCAGGACAAATCGAAGTCAATCAGCACGCAGGGGAAAAGTCCCGCTTCACTAACACAGGCAGGATGACTCCAGCAGAGACATTCATCTCAGCTTCCCAGCTCTCTAGGGGAAATATGAGCGACAGATGCAGAAAAGAGCTTGTACCATTGCATTTTTAAAATGTACTTTCTTTTATCATAACACTGGTAAGCTTGGGAGTTCAAGGAGCAGGAGAAAAAGCCTCAGATTTGTAAGATGGGTACTAAGATTATTCTTTTGTAAATGATGATAAATCAGGGGTCCCTCTTATTTGCTCTCTGGGTTTTGAGGCTGAAAGCACAGTATGACAAGCTCTGCCCCAAGCGCAGGTCTTGCACAGATCAGTTGGCATGAGCAGAACAGAAATCATTGCTGCAGAGGGAATCGATGCTCAGCAAGGATTTTGAACATATGCAGATACGATTTGTACTTACTGCAGCAAATGCAGTGAAAACCTTCCACTGGAACCATAGTAAAGCTCTTAACTTACCCCATTAGAATGTCCAGTCAGCATGGGGTGAGGTAAGAAAGGATTTTACAAACACTAGGCCCTGAAACACATTCTTCCTGTCACCTGTTTACGGCTGAAGATCAAAGCGATATCTGTCATGAGAGGACAGAAGTGGAGAAAGGTCTGAGTCAGTGAATCAAGGAGGACAGCAGAGATGGGAGCAGGCAGCAGAGAAACGTGGCTTGCCAGGGTCTTGCTCTGACCCAAAAAGCCTCTGCTGTGAGTGGGGACAGAGTCAGGACACCAGGTGTTTGGTGTGCTCCTGCTGCATGGACACCCAAGCCAGTATACAGGCTGTCAAAACAAGGAGGTTTGCAATGCGGTGTTTGAGCAAGGCAACAAAACACCACCAGCTGTCATCCCGAGCTTCATCTACACTTGCAGTAGGAAACTCCAAATTCCTGCCATTTTCATCCTCAGGTGCTCTGGAGGAAGCCTTGGGGTAGTTACAGCCTTTCTCCCCTCTCGGGACCATGGGTGCTTGGAGACACAGTGCTGCTCTGCAAGTAGACAAGAGGCAGGGCTGTAAGAGCGACTATCACGCTTTTCGCATTACAAACAGAGACTGCAAAGAGAGAAGTAAAGCAAAAAATCAGCAATATCTGCCCTTCCCCCCACTATGTGTTACTCAAGACCCATAATGCATTAATAAATATATAACGAACAAGGAAGCATAGTGTGAGCCCTGGGAACTCTGTTTGGCTTTTCAGTGACTGAAGTTTCATCAATGGGTTTGCATTGACTATTTTCTTTAATAAGAGCTAAAAATCTCATAAGAGCATCCAAGGAAGATGCATATTTAGATGTTACACTTAAGCTTTTTTAATAGTAATCCTAAACCCTGAGTGAACAGAAGCATGTTGGGAATGTGCATTATATACACAAGATAGCAATGGCCAGCAGTCAATCTTGCTCTGATTAATCAAATTAATGGAGATCTGAAGCACCACAGTTGCTGTTTTATTGTCTGGAAATCTCTCAGTCCTTTTCGTCTAGCACATTCACCTACCATGCTGTAGCCAACAGTGGGGCTTTTGATAGCCAGCCTCAGTTGCAGGTCATTGTGCACAAATTCAGGGTGCCGGGTTTAGAAAGTGCCAGGTTTGAAGCCTCTCAGGAGATTAAGTTTTCCAAGCTGTGACTTTTGTTTGCTAATCAAACACGATTTTCTGTGAGACAGGCCATATTTTGAGGACAAAGAGCAGGGCTCAAACTATTTCCTTGTCTCTTATTTTTTAGAGCTGAGACCTTCCCCTTCCTGCCCCACATTTTCTTCCCCAATTATATGGGAATTTATATGACTTTGTAGCAACCTTCCAGTTCTTAAAGAGGCCTACAAGAAAGCTGGGGAGGGGCTCTTTATCAGGGAGTATAGGGATAGGAGGAGGGGGAAAGGCTTTCAGCTGAAAGAAGAGTGATTTAGATGAGATGTTAGGAAGAAATATTTTGCTGTGAGGGTGGTGAGGCATGGGAACAGGTTGCCTAGAGAAGTTGTGGGTGCCCTGTCCCTGGTGGTGTTCAAGGCCAGACTGGATGGGGCTTTGAGCAACATGATCCAGTGTAAGGTGTCGCTGCCCTTGGCACAGGGGTAAGAACTGGATGGTCTTTAAGGTCTCTCCAACCCAAACCATCAATATCCTAGTCTAGCCTAGTCTAGACTAAGATTTTACACTGTATATTCCCTTCTGGAACCCGGTCCCCCTTTTCCCATGGCTGAATTGATCCAGTTTATAGGTGGGGTTTTGCTCTTTCCCCTAACTGACCTAAGACAAATCACCTTGTATCCATCATGGTGTCAGATGCTAAGAGTGAGATTCTCTTTGATCCTAATGATATACAGATAATAGACTGTAAACCTTTTCAGAGTTACTGCTGAAGGTGTATGTGCTGTGCTTGCAACAGACTTGATTGACATTCTGTGGGGAAAGTGACTGATGCCCAGCTTGACATCCCAGCTTTGTTCCCATAAAGACTTAAGGAAATGGGTTTAAAAGTGAGAGGGACGTGGTGGAGATGTGGAGAGCCACAAAAACAGGCAGGCTGACTACATGAAGACAGACTGCTTCATGCCTCCCTTCCTTTTCAAAAACCATCAGAGCATGCAGCTGTTGGGCATAAGAAATCTGATTTTGCTCTATTTCTACAAGGCATTTCAAGCTTGATGAGCCATATGGACAGAGGGATAGAAATTAGGATCGTCCCACTGATTCTGACATGCTGACACCTGCCAGATGTGGATGTGTTTCACCATAATCAAAATCACAGCTCTCTACATCTGATCTGAATTGGTCTCCCCCTTTTGCAAAAGCACAATCCTCTTCACAGAATGTCTGGGGGAATTTAGTAAACAAACCAACTCTTCTACTTTTTCCTGAGAAGCCTGCAAGCAAGATGAAAAAAGGCTCCAACTAAACCAATGACACTCCAGCAACCTGATGCAGTGGAAGGTGTCCCTGCCCATGGCAGGGGATTTGGAACTGGATGATCTTTAAGGTCCCTTCCAACCCAAACCATTCTAGGATTCTATGATACATAAATCAGGTTTCCCAGGGCTTGCAGTGTGTTTTCTCACTCATCACTGCTGGATTTTAATAACAAGACAATGTTCAGTCATCTGGCAACACCAAATAATGCAGCTTGGTTGTGCACAGAGGATTGTGTTTCTGCTGAAGCAGTGAGAGCATCCAGCAAGGGGAAGAGGAATCTATGCACTCCCAGAGGAGAGAGACTGATCCACTGCAAAGCTTGCTGGAGTTACCACTTCTCAGTTTTTTATGAGGCTGGATGAAGCAGAGCGAGCTTGCAGAGGATCAAACTTGGCCTGTGAGTGTGAACTTAGGAACTGACTTAGTGATGTCATGCAGCCATGGCCTTGTACTTTCTGAAGTCTAACCCCTATCAGGAGTTGTGGAAAGAGCTTGGAGGGACACAATGCAGGCAGAGCCTAACAGGTTGGGAACAGCTTGGCTGGTTTATCCTGAGCTAGCAACCCTGCTGAGGGCCAATGTGCCTGAGTGCAGAGCCAGGCTAAAGTAACTGGCTGAGAACTAGACTAGAGCAGGAAAGTCCAAGCAATCCTGCCTGGGTTTTCAGGCTACATTTTGTCTCAGGTCTCTGTTGTGCACCCTACCTGCTGGTGTAGTCATGCTGACAAGATCTGCCTGAGGCTGATGTCTCCTTGCCTTCCTGCAGCTGAACGTAAGATCAGGCTTTGTGCATCCACTTCTGCTGGTCAAGGAATCACTCTGCAGCTCTGTCATTGTGCTATGGGGGAGAACCCCTCATCCTTGCCCTCATTTTTCACAGGCTAGATTGCAGGCATGTCAGTGAGATGTTGTTGGGCTCAAGTCTGGAGTTATCTCCTAGATGTAAGCATACCTGAAATTTCATTCTGCTTTCTTCTCTCTTCTCACTCAACCTAGGAGCCTTTTGTGCCTCTGCAGCCAGTGCAGGCAGCAAGCAGAGCACAGGGGCATGAATGAGGGCAGCTGGTCTGTGGTATGCAGTGCTGCTGAAGGAGAGAGACCACTTTTCAGGGAGAGGCATGAGGCATGTTCCTGCTCCCACCTCTGTCACACACTCAGACCTATCCAAATGTGTTGTGAACAGGCTGTCTATCTGAAGTATGTCTCCTGTCACAGCTGCTGTTTCAGAAGTCCTGATGGACAAGAATGGAAGCAGGAAGCATATCTCACCAACTAATGACAGAAACCTGGAGCCCTGTATCCAATTCTGGAGTTTTCAGCACAGAGAGAATATGCATCTGTCAGAGCAAGTCCAGAGGAGGCCCCAAAGATGATCCAGGAGTGGAGCACCTCCCATCTGAGGACAGGCTGAGAGAGCTGGGTTTATTTAGCCTAGAGAAGAGAAGGCTCTGGGGAGATCTTAGTGCAGCCTTCCAGTACTGGAGGGGGGGCTACAGGAAAGCTGGGGAGGGGCCCTTGATCAGGGAGTGCAGGGATAGGGCAAGGGTGAATGGGTTTAAACTGAAAGAGGGGAGATTTAGATGAGATCTTAGGAAGAAATGTTTCCTGTGAGGGTGGTGAGGCACTGGCCTAGGCTGCCCAGAGAAGCTGTGGCTGCCCCATCCCTGGAGGTGTTCAAGGGCAGGTTGGATGAGGCTTTGAGCAACCTGATCCAGTGGGAGGTGTTCCTCCCCATGGCAGAGGGGTTGGAATTGAAGGGGCTTTAAAAACCTTCGAACCCAAACTGATCTGTGATTCTAGGATTCTATGGAATGTTTTTCACAAGACAGATAAAATGCCTGGTTTTCACAGGGTGGCTTCTTACTATGGCAACCAGTGCATTTTCCTTTTCTCTTCCTGCAGCACTGGTTTAAGAGCTCAGGGACAAATCTTAACTGAGTGTGCACACAACTATAGTGGCCATGCAAGCAATCCTGAAAGTGAAGTTAAATGGGAATCCAACATGTCCCACAGAGCCAAACATCTGGATGGCTTTGCTGATGAAGTATGTACTGCACTGTCTAATAACTAGGGAATGAGGAGGGAGTAGAAGAGGATTTTTCAGCTCTGTATGATGATGGCAAACAGCTGGACTTTAACACAAAGCCAGAGCCCATTAGGTACACCAGACAGAAACCATGGAAGCTTTGCAGCAGCATCTTTTCATCCTGGGGAGAATCAGAGTGTGGAAACGAGAGGCTGAGCTTGGAAAAGTCATGTTTGCCAGGCTATACAGGAGTTTAACTTGCCATTCAAGAGACCACAAGCTTCTAAGAAAAATTACTTTCTTTCATACTGCAAAACCACAACTAGATTCGTTTTTAAGAGAGAAAATAATTAACTTCTTCATTTTCAGTTACTGCCTAACAATTGCCAGACAAAGCAAAGAGAAGGCAGAGAAATAGCTTAACTTCGGGCAATCACAGCTACAGCAGCATTTCACTTTCGCAAAGAATGCTACAGCCTTAAATGGCTCATTTTGCTACAAAAGCAGCCACAAAGGAACCTTTTCACACCACGGGGCTTTGCTTGCCCTTTCATCCCGTTCTTAGAAGGCTAGTGTTTGTTGGTCCACCAGCACTTGCGGCTTCTGCACTTAGGGAAACACAACAGTCTGGGTGGCTGCTTATTTTCTGAGGTTTGCTTTATATGTGTAGACAATCCCTTTCCTCTCCACAAAATCTGCAGCGTGTTGCCCTCTGCAGATATCTCTTGTACCTGTCTTGACACTCGTGTTTCCTTGCACCTGTCTGAGATCCAGATCTCAGGTGCTGGTGATTCGTGAGGGTCAAAACCACACAGGCTGTTACAGCTGCACCACAACTCTGTCAGCACCATCCAACATCCACTATTAGACTCGAGAGGAGCTAATTGCCCATAGAGATTTCATTCACTTTATGAAACATCACTTCTGCCATGGATACCAGGAGAAGACAACCTTACTGAAGTAATGGGGACAACAGTGGGAGATTGATGGGGCCAGATCCTGCAATCAAATTGTGACTTTTGTTAGTAGCCATCCCAGCAGGGAGGGAAGCAGCAACAGGGTTAGCCTGGAAAGGACACTAGATACCTCACTCAGACCCACCCATGATGACTTTCGATAAGAGAAGATTTTACTGCTAGGGAGGTTGTTTGTGATTCCCAGTGTACGTGACCAAATTTCTCTTCTCTCTATCTACAGTTTAACCTGACTTGCTTAACCCAACTTTTGCAGTATATTTTGCATGAATGTAAACAAGCCTGGCCCAGAAAAGACTGTGTGAGGTCTCACAAAAGCAGAGTAGAGGGGCAGAATCCCCTCCTCCTGCTGGTCCCACCGCTTTGGATGCAGACCAGGACATGATTTGCTTTCTGGGCTCCAAGTGCCCATTGCCAGCTCATGTTGAGCTTCTTGTCTACCTGCCAACCATCTCTGAGCAAGGTGGGCATTACACAGAAACATTTAAAATCACTGTTGCTTGTGCTGTCCCTGGCCTCATCGGCTGGAGTGATGGGAACACTTCACGAAACGGAATGCTTGAACAAGCACAGGCTTTATTGAACCACGTGCCTAAATGACCTGCAATTTTGGACCTTCAGGACAATCTCTTCTCACCTGGGTCCCTGTAACAGTTCTAGAGTGGTAAACTCCAGGCTTCCCACCTGTATTAAAATTTAAGATTATTTTTCCCCCTTGGGAAGTGAAAGGAAGGAAATGGAAACATGGAAAGAGAGCAAGGCAGTTTCTTGGCTGGTGCCTCTTTGAGATGCTCCAGAAGAAAACAGTTCTCTGACACCAATTAACTCTAGCAGAGGCTCTGCTGATTTTAAGTGGAACATCAAATCTCATTGAGATAGAAATAACTCTTTTATGCCTGCCACACTTCTCAACACTTTATAAAATTCTGGGCCTGGACTCCTGCCAGGTCTTTTCAGAAATAATGAAATGATTATTCTTAGCTCCAAGCTAGGAAGCCTTCCTGTTGTAAGAAAATCAAACTATACCCTGCATTTGTTACAATTTTACCCCTCGTTTTCATTAACAACTCATTCCTGGTCAAGCCTGGCAAATATGTTTATGATTGTACAGTTCATTGAATTTCTTTTCACCTTGTATTTCTTTTTCTTTATCCTAAAGGGCTGAAAATTGGATGATGATGAAGGGAAAATGGCTTGAAGGCAAGCCAAGGAAGAACAAGGAGGAACAAGACAAGCATGATGGAGAGAGACCCAGGAGAGAACACCTAGGAGAAGGTAAAGAAGGAGGAGCATACTGTGGATTACAAATGAAGTAGAGAGAGACAGGGGACCTGTGCAGAAAGCAGAGGTAACAGAAGCTGTTATGACTTCTTAGAGCAAAGCTCTGCCACGGTTTTGGATCTGGAACTTTTTTCCCCCAGAGCGACAAGTAAATTCATCAGTGGCACTGTAGCTGGTAAACTCTTCTTGGTTCTGCCAAGTTAATTATATCAGAAGGAAAACAAGTCAGATAGGAAGAAAACAGCAGCCTTTAGCAACCTTCCAGTACAGAAAGGGGCTACAAGAGAGCTGGGGAGGGTGTCTTTTTCAGGGTGTGCAGGGATAGGATGAAGGGGAATGGTTTTAAGCTGAAAGAGGACAGATTTAGATGAGATGTTAGGATGAAATGTCTCGCAGTGAGGGTGATGAGGCACTGGCACAGGCTGCCCAGAGAAGTCACAGATGCCCACCCCCGGAGGTGTTCAAGGCCAGGCTGCATGAGGCTTTGAGCAACCTGATGCAACGGGAAGTGTCCCTGCCCATGGCAGAGAGGTTGGAACTGGGTTATCTTTAAGGTCTAATATGACCCAATGGTGACCCAAATCAATCTATGATTCTATGATTCTATGATTCTGTGATTTATGATTCTATAAAAATTGCCCCTTTGGTGTTTTGAAATGAAACTTTCATTCCCAGCATCTTTCCTTGGACGCACCCTTCCCTTCTTTATAGAAGGTGAGAAGAATGATGGGGCAAAGTAAAACATCTGTTCCCCATTGCTTCAGTGTTTCACTAAACGTAGAGAAACATTTTGGGATTTGTTGGAAATATTAAGACTATCCTGGTTAAGGAAGACTCTGAATACTCTGTATGTTGGATGTATGCAACTGTAAGTATTAAGATTCTGTTTATATGCCTTTCCCTAGGAATCCCCCTCTAACCTGAGGCTGATAGGTCTCTGGGGAGCTGGTAGTGTCCTGGATGCAACACAGTACACATAGGTTCTAAATGAATTTGGATGAATTACAGGAAGGAAAGTCCCCTGAGGGTGGTTTATCTCAAAGACGACACTTCTGTCTCTGGAGGCTGAGAGAGGCTTGTGGAAAGTATTGCTGTGGGTTTGTGCTATTTTTATGCTTTTCCTGAGTCATCTGTATTCCCAGTGCCAGAGAGGGTACTCGATCAGATGCATTTTTGGGCTGACTGTGAGGTTACTCTCCATTCTTGTTTTAAGCCTTTATGAAGATGGAGAAAACAGGTTCCCCTGGGTTTTTAGTGTCTGGGGAGAAGGTGGGGAACAGCAAGTCATTGAAGCAGAGTGTCTACTAGTATTTTTCCATGTGCACACAGTGTCCTGCCTTGAGCATCTTTCCAGTGAAGGCGTTAAGCCAATTTATGGGGTAAGTGAGACTGGTGAGAATATGAAAATAGTGCAATTACAGTTAATTAAACATGCTGAAGTGAAGTAATGAGTCTGAATTTCCAACACCCACGTAAGCACACCAAGGATGAAATAAAGAGGGAGAAATCCTGTAGGTTTTGTGTGTGACATGAAGCTTTGAGAGGAATCATTAAGACACACCAACTACTGTGCCTTTTCAGGCAGAATAAATTTAATATGTAACACAAGCAAGTGAAGCACTGAATAATTTAGGCTGGAAGGGACTTCCGGAGGACTCTGGTCTGCTCTCTCAGCTCAAAGCAAGGCCAGGAGGAGCAGGTTGCTCAAGGCTGTGTCTGGTTCAGTTCTGAGAATTTCTAAGGATGTAGTTTTCTCACATTTCCAAACCTCTGTTTTCATGTTTGGCTGCTGACTTGTGGAGGAAAACGATCTTAAAAGAAGAGGAAAATGAGAAGCAAACAAGATTTTGGTTCTGTGGTGTGAAGCAGTTGGCACTGAGGACTTCATGTCTCTGACAGAATGAAGTCCCCTTTATCACCCTAAGCTACATTCCTGAAGCACATCTTCCTGTCCGGTTTTGTATGAAGAACATCTGTCCTGCAGTCTCCAAAGCCACTCTGCAATGTGACCCAAAGCTTGGCGACAGGAACAGCTCAGAGATTTTTCCAAATGCGTACTCCTGCCTTGGAGTATAATCCTTGCGTACATGTTCAACAATGGCTGTACCATCTCCTTTCAAGGAGTGTTGCAACACATGCTTTATAGTGGAGAAAATTCCTGAGTTCTTTTAGGGCTGGGCCTGCAGAGGCTTGTAAATCTTAGCTGGGACTCTCCTGAGATCTTCCCTCTCTGCACTTGCTTTACTCCCAGGGGGGCTGTGACAAGAACGCCATGTGAAATAAGCAGCAAAAACGAGTAGACCTGGTTCTCCAGCTTTCCAAGTAAGCAGCTGCACACAGAAACACACACGATTCAAATGAAAGTACTGAAGGTTGTCTGAGGGCTTCTTTTTTTTTTTTAATTATTTTTATTTCTCTGATACTGCTGTTTCTCTTGGGAAGAGCAAGCCTCTGTGTAAGACTGCAATTGCTGATCTTTCTGGAGGATATGTTAATAATACTTCAAAATAAACAAACAAGATCGAAAAGGCAAAATGATAACTCCCTAGACAGCTACTGTTTTGCACATTTGAATCTATTTAGGCTAAATTTTTCCCACCTTCAGCACTGAGCTTCCAGAGGCAAGCATCTCTGTTGCAGTAGAGACAGGAGATAGTCTAACTCACCTCTTTTGGGGAACAAGGAGAGTTGTCAAGCATTGGAAGAGGCTGTCCAGGGAAGTGGTGGAGTCTCCATTCCTGGAGGTGTTCAAAAAGCGTGTAGGGCCATGGTTTAGTAGGCACAGTGGTACTGAGCTAAAAGTCGTACTTGATGATCTTAAAGGTCTTTTCAACCCTTAATGGTTCTATGAGATCCTACCAGCTGTGTGTGACACATCCTGTTTATCTGGTAAGACTTAACTGCAGTAGTTGCAAACTGCCTCTTCTCTCACACTGGAGGCTGAGATAAGTCAGGACAAACTCCCAGGATTCAGGCTGCTTTGGGAGTCCTTCTGGCTGCAGGGACTTGACCAAGCTTGGAAGCTGAGCTAGCTCCATCTGTCCAGGTGCATATCCCAAGCAGCACAATGCAGTTTGCACATTGTAGAAAACAGCATGTCTCTTTTTGAGACCCTCAGCATCCTGCTCCATGGCATCATCCCTTGTGCGTTGGGACTTGGAAGCAGCCCACAGAGAGGACCCTAAGGTCTGATCTCTGTATGTCACTGTGCACTGCAGCAGCTAAGGCTTGCTTCATGACAGGCTAGTACACAAATTTTTATCTCACTGTGCAGATGTGGCAATTAAGGATAGGTTGCTAGGGATGAAGCACTTTCAGAGCAGCACACACCCCATTCTTCCCAGTGCAGAGATAGCTCAGCATCTTAATAAATAAAAGGAATGAAACCTGCTTATTCACATTTTTTTCCCATAAAAGCATGGATATTGTGATTTTTCTTGGTGGTATCTGTTTCCCTTACTTGTCCCTCCATAATCTTTTTACTCTTTTAGCTGTTTTCCACCAGGTTTGACAGAGATCTCAAAGGTCATGAGTAGAAACAGGATTTTCTTCCCCCGAAGAGTTGGCTATATAGAATTGTGGGGTGGTTTGGGTAGGAAGGGACTTCAAAGATCATCCAAGTTCAACCCCCCCTGCCATGGGCAGGGACACCTTCCACTGGATCAGGTTGCTCAGAGCCTTATTCAACCTAGCTTTGAACACCTCTAGAGATGGGACATCCAAGACGTAGTAGGGAGGTGCTGCAGGAATGGTTGTCAGTGAAACAACTCAAATGTGAGATTAAGCCTTATTAGGTACCAAAAACTCATCAGATCAGAACAAAACTTATTGGCAAGGTTTATAGACTTATTTATTAATGGTCCGTAGGGTTTTTTTACCCCTCTTTACACTTTTTTGGGACAAAATTCTGTCTTGTGCAGCTGAGAAGATGTTGAAAAGGGAGCACTGCAGGACTCTGCTTTGGGGCCAGCCTTGGTAACTGGATTTTCCTGTGGATTGCTCAGAAGGTGGAACAGCCATGGCAAACCATTGAAAACAGTGTGTATAAATAACATTTGAAAATTAATCATCCCATTTCCTGCAAGTGATAAGAAAATTTGCCTTGTCTGTGGGTAATTTGCAGTCATCCATGGCAATTTCTAATATTTAATTACTAAGTAAATTAATTATTTGGAATTCTTTTTAGTTAACTGATTTACTGTAATTGCAATGACTAAATAAATCAATTACTTAAATAAAAAAAGCCACAGACAAACATGATAAATCAATTACTTACTATTTAATAGGAATGACTTGATTTTACAGAAAACAACAGAGGAACAAATCCTTTAATGACATCAGCAAAATTCAATCACTGTCTGGGGAACGAGATTTCAGTGCAATGTTACATCTTTATTTAACTCACAAGATAACATAATGAAATAGTGAGAATGCATGGCAGCCACAAGCCCAGCCTAACCACCATGCACCATGAAATGAGCTACTGAGACATGATCTACTGCACTATCTCAGAAGCAGGAAATCCTTCTGAGGAACCAGAAACAGCACCTACGCCAGGGAAGCTGGCAACAGGCTGCGTTAGTGAAGGCGTGGATAAATGCCACCTATACCAGGAAAACAAATATGGTGTTAGAAATCATTAGAGCAATATTGAAGAAGATGCTGGTGTTGACAGGAGCTTCACAGAGTCAAATGCAGAGATCAATATGATCAGCAAGTGTTCAATTTATTGAGCTCAGCTGTTTCTTTAGAAACCCTTTTCGGTTACACAACTGGGTGCCCACAAGGGTATCTACAGTGTATTATTGATTAAAGGTAGCTGTCCATAAAGCTATTACTAACATATTATTCGCTAAACTACTGCACATGCTAAGAAACCAAGTTACACTAAAATTAACTATGTTGATAGTTCTCTTTAATTGTTTTTCTTTCAGCTGGTACTCATTCCCACTGAACTAGCTGCTGCATTCCTCCCAGCTGGCCCCTGTTTATCTTTCGGCTTTCTGTTTTAAGGCCTTGTTAAAGTTGTTCAGTATCAAACAATCTAACGGCATTATTCTCTGTAGAATGTTCCCACATGCTGGAGAAAATTATTTCTATGGCCATAGGTGGTGTATACTGCTAGCCCACACCTTGGTCACTGTGTGCAGCACTTCGTCTGCTCACCTCGGAAATCATAGAATCATAGAATGTTCTAAGCTGGAAGGAACCCACAAGGATCATTGAGTCCAACTCCAGTCCCTGCACAGGACAACCCCAGCATTCATACCATGCGTCTGAGGGTGTTGTTCAAATGCTTTTGTGATACTGTCAGGCTTGGCACCTGTGACTGCTCCCTGAGGAGCCCATGCCAGTGCTCCACCACCCTCTAAGTGAAGAACCTTTTCCTAATATCCAACCTAAGCTTTCCCTGGCACATCTTCCTGCCATTTCCTGGGGTCTTATCATTGGTCACCAGAGAGAATGTCTACTAGGAAACACTTCAACAAGTGTCTTTGGGTATGGTCAGGGTCTGTCATGGTTTCTGTGGGAAGAAATCATGGATGAGCAGGTTAGGACTTTTTGGCCTGGAAATATGGTGACAGAGAAAGTTTATCTGCATGTAAGGGTGGATTGGACAAGCACCTTCTCTTGGGTTACACTGAGGTTTACTGGATACACAGGATGAACCATTCCTAGAATATCCCAACTGAAAACAGCTGGAAGCAGAGGATGTATCACCCATCTTGCCCTGTTCTCCATGAACACTCATGTACACCTGTCTCCGGCGATAAAGAACCATGGGGCAGATCCCCCTGGCCATCCCCTCTGCATCCCATGCAGCAGCACAAGAAACATAGCCTGGATTCCCACTGGCTTAAGCATCACCAAGGCAATAACCTCAGCAATAACCTTTTCTTCTGACAAGTGGCTGGACTCACATTCCAAATGCACTGCTGGCCATCGGGAACCCTTGTGCCCATGGACCCGCAGCAATCACAATAACTGCTGAGCTCTTCCTGGCAATTTCCCCTCAGAGGATGTGCTCAATTTTCATCTCTCTATCCAGCCAGCAACTTTCACACAACTTGGAGGAATTTAATTATCTTCTGGAGCTCAAATTATGTCTGATGAGCTTTAAATTGGGCAGCAGTTGCAGTATTAGTCATGAGAAGGTAGACAGGCAGATGAACGGTGCTGTGCAGTGCATAAACCCTGGCTCATTAGGAAAGTGGGGTGAGAGCCCACCAGAGCTCAGTTAAACAGGCATATTATCATTTCTGGTCTCCTGTCCACTCTACTCATTGCTGTTATGACCAGCTTTTAAGTTTGTTTGCTTGGGATGCCAAAAAACCAACCTAGAGTCAGAAATTATGGAACAAATGACACAAAGTAAATGCCACTTCTGTATTATTGGATATGTTATAAACTAGCTTAGCATGAAAATAATTCCCTTAGTGGTGAAGGGACCATCCTGAAACACTGAATGAGGAAGGTTATCAGTCCAGCACAAAAATACCCAAATGATCGTTATTTGTGTTGTGTATACATGTCTAAAATAAAATCACTAATGGGAAAAAAACCCCAAAACATTATCAATGGGATATTATCAGAAGGAATGTCTGTGTCTCATCTGCATGTGTGGCATTAGGGTACTGTTCCTAGTGACGGCGTGACTGCCTCCCAAACTGGCAATTCCACTCAGACAGTTTCTGCCTCCTCCAGCTGTTCCAGGAGCTCAGCAGGAGACCAGCTCCCTGTTTTCCTCCTCAGCATCCACAACTGGGGAGAACCCTACCTGATGGGATTTGATGGGTTTCCTCCATGCAGAAATCCATGTGAGCTGCCTGAAGTGATGCTACAAAATGTGTCCAGCAGGGATCTGGTCTCCCTTGGATTTAATTCCAGCCTTGAATTACCTCTAGTCATGAAAAGGACAAGCTGTTTTCCCAATTTCGACTTCCTGACAAATGCAGGTGGCTTTTCATAGGGAAATAGTTGCTGATGCTCCTGTCATGAAGGCTGGGTCTGCCAAACTTTGAGTCTCTCCTCCAATGCACTGAGGGTAGGGGTGAATCCCTAGTGGAAGAAGTAGGACCATTTCACCTTGTTTTTATCCAAAGCAATTAAAGCATTTTGGCTGAAGCCTTCTGCAAGGCAACTTTCTGAAGAAGAAGCGTAGCCATGCAAAGCGTCCCCATTTTATAAAACATCTAGAAGAACTCCAAATAACTGAAATATCTAGCTCCCCCATGTTCCTTTGCAGTGGGTAGTGCTACCAGGAAAACAGGCATCACAATTACACAAGCGGGAAGAGCTGACTCTGAGTCCTGGATTAGGACACGTGTGCTGGAGCATCAGGCACAGACAAGGCTGGGAAGAAATCTGGAAGTAGAAGTTGGAAGTGATGCTGATGAGGCCCCTGCCATGTTCATCCTTACCTAGCCAGAAAAGGAAGTGGCACTTTGATTGCAGATGGATGGATGGATAACTGTGGCTATTAACAACTTGAAAACCTGGTTTCATTTTTAATGTGGCCTGATGGAGCCTCTCACAACGGGAGTAACAGATTGCCTCTAAATGCAAAACCTTTCCCAGGAAGCAGGATTTTCTCTTGCCACCCTTACTGAAGTACGGTTAGAAATTACTGCATTACAATTGCTAAGCATTTAATGTACCTCAGCTGTGTCCCTGATTGCATCAATTAACCACAAATCAACTGAGGTGCCAAGTTAGGGTTGAAATAGAGTCTTAATGAGATGTCTGTATTTTTTTTTTAAGTATTACACCTGGAAGGTGAAGGTTAGTGCAGAACTTTATCATTATTATTTTGGTCTTTGTCTTACAAGCAGTTTCTTTGACAATGATGCTCGATGCTGTCCAGGCAGTCTCTGAGTCAAACAGCTAGAGATGGCTCTGCTACAATGAATGTAACCTTCATAAGTGGCACTGGGGTAATTGTTATTTTACAGAAATTAAGGCCTGGAGCCACCAAGACAAAACTGAGCATGCTGGGACACAGAAGCACTGAGGATGGCAAAGTTCTCCAACCTTATGGTAGTAATGAGTATTACTTTGTATATCCTAAAATCTCTTTGGGCTGGTTAAATCATGAGCAGATGTGCTTAGAATCATAGAGCCATAGAATGGTTTGGATTGGAAAGGACGATAAAGCCCATCCAGTTCCCCCACACTGGATCAGGTTGCTCAGACCCTCATCTAGCCTGGCTTTGAACACCTCCAGGGATGGGGCAGACACAACTTCTCTGGGCAACCTGAGCCACTGCCTCACCACTTTCATGGTAAAATATTTCTTCCTAAGATCTCATCTAAATTTTCCCTCTTTCAGCTTAAAATGATTATTCCTCTTCCTGTCCCTGCACTCCCTGTAAAAAGCCCATTCTAGCTTTCCTGTAGCCCCCTTTAAGTACTGGAAGGCTGCTATAAGGTCTCCCAGAACCTTTTCTCCTCCAGGTTAAACAAGCTGAACTCTCTCAGCCTGTCCTTGTATGGGAGGCTTTCCAGCCCTTGTATCATCTTCGTGGCCTCCTCTGGGCTCTCTCTAACAGATCTCTGTCCTTCCTGTGCTGAGAACTCCAGAACTGAATGCAGGACTCCATGTGAGACTCACGAGAGCAGAGTAGAGGGACAGTCTTACTTCCCTCATCTTGCTTGTCCTGTCATTAGTGCTGTCAGGTCCTAGATTTGTGTTCAGGCTTGGCTCACTTTGGCAAGTCCTATACTTCAATGGTAAGATTGTAAGTGATACTGAAGCTGGTGACAGTTTAATAAGATTTTTCTGTCTCTGACAAATACCACTGATCACGAGATGCAAGTGGTGGTGCTGATGGAAGGAGTTCATCTCCTCATCTCACCTGCTGAATGCTTTTGGAAGGCTTCATTACCATGCAAATGGAGATTGCACACAGCCTAATAAAAATACATCTGTCAGACTGCACACATATATAACATCAAATGCTAGCATAACTAGGATTTATAGAGTGAAAGAATTTCATCTGGGACTGGTTAGAGTTGGCCCGCTACTTGAAACAATAAGGGTTAATTATGCTTCAGTAATTCGAATGTCTTTCTGATGAACAATTAATCTCTCATTGGACCTAAAAAGCTGCTGTGATAGCAGGAAGATTTTGACCTTGAAATCGTGGAGGATTTTGACAAAGGAAATGCAAAACTGACAAACCAGAAGGCAACCTATGTAGGCAAGTAGCTTGGGCTGCCCAGCAGACTTTCTGTCTGAGAAAGTCAGGGGACTTCAGGATCTGGAGGAAGCAACTGCGTTAAACATACGATCATAGAATCATAGACTGGTTTGGGTTGTAAGGGACCTTAAAGCCCATCCAGTTCCAACTCCCTCACCATGATTTCCGTTTCAGTGCTTCACCACCCTCATGGGAAAATATTTCTTCCTAAGATCTCATCTAAATCTCCCCTCTTTCACCTGAAAACCATTCCCCATTGTCTTATCCCTGCACTCACTGAAAAAGAGCCCAGGGTATGTGAGGTCCATCCTAGAAGCCATGTACGGGTGGGGAAGCCATGTAGGGTAGGGAAGTAACATACCGTTTTGTTCACAAGTACCTGTGACAGAACATACACCTGCTGTTGGTGTCACTTAAAATTAGACAGATAAGCATCCTGTACATCCTGAATCTCAACAGAGCTACCCTGCTTTCTGAAATAGTCCTAAACTAGTAAGAAGAGAGTTGTGCACCCAGTGTCTCATCTACATCAATCAGCTGCTGAATGTATCTTAGATTGGTGATTATGAACAAATAATTTATTGATATATTAAAACTGACGTGTGTGCAGTACAAGGCATTTGCCAATGCCCACATATTGTATTTACTGAGGTCATATCGGCAAGAAGTCAGGAAAATGAGTCTGGCCTGATTAACTTTGCAAAGGGCCTCCAGGAGAAAAGATGAAAATGAGTTTTTAATTTCTACTAGAAATCACAGGCAGAGCCTGTATGTTTAACCTGAGCTCCAGGATAAATGTTTCTTGGAAATATATAAATGTGCTCTTGGCTTTTAGATCTAGGCACGTTTTGAAACACTTGTTTATTACGCTTTTCAGAGGAAGTATTTGGAAGTGGTTAGCATAGAATGTTTCTGCCTTGTGTTGCAAGAATCTCTTTTCCCAAGTGACAAGCAATAGGACAAGAGGAAATGACTTCAAGTTGTGCCAGGGGAGGTTTAGATTAGATATTAGAAAAACTTTCTCTACTGAAAGTGTGGTGAAGCATTGGAAGAGGCTGCCCAGGGCAGTGGTGGAGTGTCCATCCCTGGAGATGTTTAAAAAATATATAGATGTGACACTTCAGGACACGGTTTAGTAGGCACAGTGGTGTTGTGTTGATGATTGGACTTAGTTATCTTAGAGGTCTTTTCCAACCTTAACAATTCTATGATTCTATGATCATTTAAATTACTGCACTAATGATTTTCACCGCTTTTACCTTCTCCACATATTAAAGCTAAGAACAGGTGGCAGTCCAGTGGCCAGAAATTATGGCTGCATTGCTAAACATTCAAATAAACCCTGCAGAGCTCACAGGAAAGCTCCTTACTCAAGGCATTGGTACACATTTGAAGAATTATTTGGGATTATTTAGTAGAAAATGGCTTTTGACTTAATTAGGCATTCTTATTTATGCTTTTGGATTTTTTTTTTGGATCAAGAAGAGTGTGTACCAAGCACTAAAAATGTGTTTTCATGTTATTTTTTCCCCCCAGTACTCCTTCTCCTCCATTTTTTTTCCTGCTCTGCTCAGCATGTCATGAAATAATGTAGAGATTTCCATTTAAATATTTCCTCAAAAAGTATAATTCTCCAACCAAGTTTATTTGTTGTCTTCTATGTTTGTAGACAGCTGCCATTATTTCTGAGTGACTTATGTCACCTACATTTAAAGTGAGGAGAAAGGATGTCCGGTGTAAATTTTGCATGAAAGAGACAATTTACGATACCTACTTGTACCACGTGTCCTGTATTCCCAGGAAGGAAGCTGTGTCTGCAGGCAGCAAACCCCAAATCCAGATGCATGGAGCATGGGAGAATCTCTGTTACAGAATTTGGCCCACCACCTCATCTTGTCTGTTGTTCCTTATGTTGGGTTCATGTATGCATACTCAGCTCTACACTTGGGTGCACACAGGCTCTCCTTCATTTTGTATTCTGCTGGCATTTTCCTGGGATGTTCATACATTAGAGGCACATATTATTTTCTTTTCATCTGTTGGTTTGTCCTCTTTATGCAGTACTAACCCAAATCCTGTAGAAATCACTTTATAGTTAATTATCTTCCAGGCAAATTATCTGCTACAGGATTTAGTTTGTACAGAGTTTTTGGTAGATGTCCTAAGCTCTTGTAGCAAATTTTAATGAGAGTTTATATAACTTTGTTAGCAGCTCAGTCTTTTTGGTATTAAAAGTCATTGGCGTATACTTCTCGATCCAGGCAATTATTTATTGGCTGATGTATTTATTCTCCACAACATCCTTTCTTTCAGCAATCCAGCCCAGCTGCATCTTTCCAAAATGAATAGGGAAAAGTTAACATTTACAGAAATATAAAAAAGAAGAATTTGACTCCACAGCAACACGCTCTCCTACACTTTTCAATCAGAAGTGGAGACTCTTATCACTGAAGAGAGCCATGGTTAATTAACTGATTACTTTCCAAGATTCATCCCAAGCCAATGTCCTTTCCTTTGCTACAGGAGATCTTGGTTTTGTTAGTGATGCTCTTTTCCGTGAAGAGCAAAATGGTACAAAATGACAGACCCAAACGTCTGAAAGCACCATCTAAACTAGGAACTTGTGGTCAGTTAGGAGCCGAAACAATTGAGGATGGGATCTGACCTGCATGGAGAATTTTATCTTTTTCTGGAGCAGTCAGGAAGTTTTGTGCTTTGTCAGTGACCTTTTATGGAAAGAAAGCACACAATAATTCATTTTGATGAAGAGAAAACACTTTCTAAAGAACTGCTACAGCAAAAACTCATCTAGTGGTGGCAAACACCCAGAAAGAAATCATTCATTTCTGCCTGGATTCCTTTGCCCTTATCTTTACTGAAGTTATCTGCACTGATTTTCTACCATATCTCCAACTAATCCAGCCTCTACTAATTCTTTCCTCCAGAACTCTTGGTACTGTTCTCAACGCAGAGTCATCCATAAGTTTTATGAGTGCACCCGCTGGGCTGTATTTCCCTTTTTGCTTAAGAGAATGTCATGCAAGACAATGTCATACTCTTAATAAATTCAAGACAAATCACATCTGCTGTCTCTTCTTTATCCACTCGACTGGTTACTCTGACGAGGAATGAAATTAGAAAGGGTTTGAGAGAGTCAGTTCTTGAATAATCTCTTCTGGCTCTTTTACCAGTTTATTATTCCCTAGATGACTACAAAGATACTGTTTAATAATTTTCTTTTCTGTCTTTCTGGGAATTAGATCACTCCAATTTCCTGAGTTCTTCTTTCTTTCCTCAAAGATTAACTACACTGCTTTGCCCTCCTCAATTCCCCGGCACAGGGAATTTGCAGAGATAACCTCTAATGGCCTAGGGATCTCCTCACCTGACTGTTAAATGTGGGAGGGAGAACTTCAGCCATTCCTCAGGATGTTGTTACTTCTCTGAAAGTTCTTTAACCAGATCTTCTCCTATTTTGGTTTGCAGTCCTACTTCTTTGTTTAAAAGTAAGAAATTGGAGGTTACTGTTTACCTTTCACTGAGAAAACTGAAGGAAACAAAGCTCTCCTTTCTGCACCAGATATTGTTAGCTCTTATTTTTCACGAGCTAATTAACCTGTAAGAGGCTGTAGTGAAGTGGGTGCTGATCTCTTCTCCCAAGTAAAAAGTGATATAATGAGAGGAAATGGCCTCAAGTTGTTCCAAGGGAGGTTTAGATTGAGTATTAGGAAAAAAATCTTCAATGAAAGGGTTCTCAGGCACTAGCTGCCCAGGGAGGTGATTGAGTCACCATCCCTAGAGGGGTTTAAAAGACAGGTAGATGAGGTGCTTGGGGATATGATTTAGTAGTGTACAGGTACTATTGGACTCAATGATCTCAAAGATCTTTTCCAACCAAATGATTCTGTGATTCTATATGCTTAACAGATACTAAGAACTTTTCAGGTTCATATTATTGTCTTTTGTCATCTATAGTCTGTCTCTCTGCGTATTTTTGCATGCACAATGTCTCCTTTCATTCTATCTCTCTTTTTTCTGTGTGTGTTACCTTTGGGAGGTTCTCACTCTAATTTTCATGCCGCGAATTTTCCTGCCTGTGCAGCCATCTCTTCATTTGTCCCTGTGCTGCAGCAGTGTAATTCCTGTGCTATCCAGAAACTGTAGTGATATGTTTAGCTGGAGTTTGGCTTTACATCAGAATGACAGAAGTGATTGACGCTGAGGCCTTCAGCAGGAAGCATGCCATGGGGACGACTCTCTGTCAGCACTCTTCCTCCTCATCACACACCCCTGAGACTCACAGTACAAGCTTCATTTTAACCCTGATCAGGGCACATCCATCATCTTCCTCAAAATGTTTCCTCTACCTGCCTATGGAACTGGATTCTCTGTAAGGCAAGCTAAGTGAAAGGTAGTGCGTTTGGACCCAGATGGTGATGGCTGGGACTCAAGCAGGCCAAGACTTCTCTTACTTCTATGGAAGAAGTTCTTTGGCTTCTAGAGTTTTCCTGGATTCATGGGATGAGCATTGTCTCCCATACCGTGAGAACTGATATGTCCTTTGGGCAAGACTCAGTTTCCTTAACATGGGTATCTAGGGATCTTCTGTGGTATGTGTTCAGCTGCTGCTCCAGGAGGAATAGGTGCTGATAAATCCCATGCCCTAACTATTAACCACATGAGGATGTGCTGGTTACTCCCAAGATGTCTCAGATGGCACTAGGTACCTGTGCTTAAGGATCTGAATCGTTCCTTTCTACGCTTCTAACTTGTCTGCTAGGCAGGGACATACTGGAGAAGACTCGCCTATCACTGACAAAGAGAGTGACCAGGGTGCTGCCAACAGTTTCCCTGTCTGCTAACGAATTGAGAAAAGAGGCCCAAACTCTGAGATGAAATCAACTCACGTTTCCTTTCTAAGCTTTCCATGGGTCCTTTAAAGACGTGATTGAAGGAAATATAGTAGAGACAGGGAAGAGATACCAGAGCAGCTAAAAGATATAATTACAGAAAATCTGTTTATGTGAGCTTAGAAGCTTTATAGATAATGGCCCAGGAAGCGCTTTCCCACTTACTTGCCAAACATAAGTGCTTGAGCTATCCTAGCAACACATACATATCTCTTTGCAAGGGTCTGGAGCATCATTTTTACTTGGTTTCTGTTTTGTTATTCCAACCACATCATATTAGACGTAGAGATGCACAGTGGACAGAAGAGCAATTCAATCAGCTCCCAGGGCTAACATGGGAGCCCAGACTTCTGCCATAGAATGGCTTGTGAGAGTTTTTTAATAACAACATGCAGGTTAATTTGTGCCTCCCAAATGCCTTTTAATTTTATAGAGCTTATCTTGTCAATTTTCAGCTATGACCATAGAGAACTGAAAAATGAGAACATAGAACTTGCTATTTCTTAGTAATATAATAAGCAAGGGTCAGAAAGTAAAGCCTGGTACAGCGGAAGCATCATTGATGCATTGCTGGTGGTACCCAGGGAACTAGCCCAACAAATACAGACATTTTGTATCAACTAACATGAGCCATAAGTCTCAGAAATAATGGTTTCTGTACCTCATCATCTCTTCCTCGAGGATGGGGCTGAGTTATGTTAGTTCTATATTTGCTGCTGCACAATGAGCATGCTTTTCCTCTGACCAGACTAAGCAAGCAGGAGTGATTTTGCCCCAGGTAGTGTGAACAGCAGTGCTGGTCTTGGCAGGTTCTGTGAGGAAATGGGATCTACTGGGAGGTCCAGGAATAAATGTGAGGAGCCAAAGAGATCTGAATGGAAGATCGTGCTCACTGAGTGATGGGTGTCCTGCTTCAGGCTGTTTCCATGTTGCAAGAGTCCAGAGTAATGTCATGGCAATTACCCAGTGTCTCCTTGCGGAAAGTGAGAATTGATTACTTGGGCACAGTTGGTGCTTTGCTGGACACTCTCTCTCCTGTCTTGAGTGACTCTGCCTGTGGAGTGTTAATCTGTACGCTGGTTCACTGTCAATGCTGTGTATTCACTGACTATTCGATATCTACTCTGTCTCTATTCAGTGCCAGAACTTCTGTGTTGTAATCAGTGGAGAGGTCCTTAGAGGAAAGAGTTGTTTTCCCAGCTACATTAGGAAGAAGGAGAAAATTATTCCTAGTTATTCATTTCAATTCAAGAGTATCTCTCGTCCACCTGATTTTATCAGACATTTTAAATTCACCTGCTGCAAGTAGAGCCATGCTCATGACTTACCAATATACATACTTGCCTTGAATCCCTGGCACAGATCCCCAGCCTCCCCAGCTCTGCTTGCAGGAATTTATGCAGGCCTGGGATCTGATTCTGACACTTGAAAAGACCATGCCACTCTGACTTTCCAAAGAAAGCCTGAATGATGAAATGTGCCATCCCTACCTATCTGATTGTGCCATTCATTCAAGAAAGTGAATTATCTCAAAGAACTTGTAAAGGTGCTAACATGATATGATTTCTAGCGTCTGTGTTCTCTTCCACTTGTAACCTTTACCAGCTGCATTGTGAGGCATGTCTGAGCATTGCTGATGGACTGTGCCAGGTCACAGAATAATTGGTATTGGAAAGGATTTTAAAGATTATCCAGTTCCAACCCCCCTGCCACGGGCTCACTGGGTCACTTTGCTCAAAGCCTCATCCAGCTTGGCCTTGAACACCTCCAGGATGGGACAGCCATGATGTCTCTAGACAACCTGTTCCTGTGCCTCACCACCCTCACAGGAAAATATTTCTCCCTAACATCTCATCTAAATTTCCCCCTTTTTAGCTTAAAACCACTCCCCCTCATCCTATCCCTGCACTCCCTGTATAAGAGCCCTCCCCAGCTTTCCTGCAGCCCCTTTCAGTACTGGAAGGCTGCTCTAAGGTCTCCCCAGAGCCTTCTCTTCTCCAGGCTGAACAATCCCAACTCTCTCAGCTTGTTCTCATATGTGAGGTGCTCCAGCCCTCAGATCATCTTTGTGGCTTCCTCTGGACCTGCTTTAACAGATCCCTGTCCTTCCTATGCTGAGGGCTCCAGAACTGAACACAGGACTCCAGGTGAGGTCTCAATCACCACCGCAATGCATAGGGCAAGCTGAAGAGTTTAAGTACCCTAGGGGAATGCATTAGAAATACGGCAGTTTTAGAAAGCCTGAATAAATACTGTCTGGAAGTAAAAAAAGACCTAGATAAAAATTCTTGTCTATGTTTTCAAAGACATTTAGAGCTTGCCAAACTCTTTAATAATTCTGAGTATTCTACACATCACAGACTTGAAACATCAAGAGTTATCCCTTCCTTTTAATGACTGTGTCTCTTCCTCTCAAGGAGACATCACTATGGGAAAAAACTACAAAAAGGAAAGGGAAATAATGCATATCATTTTGGTAGGGAAAATAATAATAGGTAATACTCAAAAAGCAAATAAGGTTATTGTGATCTGAAATCTGAAAGTCAGGAAAGGAATAATTTCAGCACCAATAAAGTTGTCATCATAAAAGCATTTTATGGAAAGGGCAAAGAAAGGCTGTGATCCAAAGGTATTTATAACATCTGATTTGAAGAATAAATATAGATGAAGTCAAGCAAGTTCTGCATCCATTCATCAAATTCAGATGGATTTTTACTGACATGCCTTTGTGTCTTTTAAATATCTGTGGAAAGTAATTTAGGCATTGTTTGCTAAATAGAATATGCTTCAAATCAGAACCCAGTGCCAAGTTGCTTGATAGTAATTTGTGAAATGAAAGCTTCTCTCAGTATTGACAACATCATTTACAGGAGCAATAGACAAAGAAGGTATTTATGAAAAGCTCACTTATGGTTTTGATAATAATGCTGGCAATGATCTTTAATATCTTGTAACCTTTACCCACCTTCAGATTGCTTCACATTAACTAAATAACTAATCACATTCTTATGCTGAAGTGCTTCCCTCTTCCTGCCAAGAAGTGATGCTCTGCACAGACAGCTGAAGGACGAGAGTGGTCAGTAAGTAGAGTCACTGTTGTAAAGAGCCATGGAGATCTGAAAGGCTCCACACTTAAGGTCTGTGTCAGTGCCTATAAAGTGCAAGGTAGAAGACTCCAAAGACCTTCACTGGGTGCTAAAAAAAGCACTTGCAGGATGATGAACAGGGGGTCACTGATCCTTTCTGTAAATAAGGCTGTCTCCAGCCAAGACCCTAGTATTTTTGCCCCCATGCCTGCTGGCACTATATCCCAGTGGTGCCTGTAAGCACACTTGTGTAATTTCATGGATAATGGGAGAGCTCTACCACATGTTTTGTGGTAGGGATGTACCGTGCTATGTCACCCATCAGCAGCATTGGCTGTATTTTTATTTTCTTTGGCTACCCAGCACCACCCTAGAGCTTTCTTTCCTCTCGTGCATTATTTTATGTTAGTTGATTCTTTGTGAAGCAGCCTTTGGTGGAGTGCTGGGATATAGTTTTTGCAGGTTGGAGAGATATTTGTTTGCTCAAATTTTGAAACAAGGCAATACAAGGCCCTTTTAGGAGTTCTGGAGCAGGCTAGGCTGCCCTGAAAACCTGTCATTTAAGATTTACCACCATGCTCACATTTGAACCATCTTTTTTCACCTTCACACAAAATAACTGTGCATCCCTTCTCCCAGGGATCTGGGGTGTACGCAAGTATCCTGTCACAGCAGAGCATTGTGCTTTGATTTGCCAAAGATTCAAGCCTACAACAGTAGAGAATTGCACTCAGCTCTCTTGAGTCCCAGACCTATTATTTTAAGAAATTTGTCCCTGAAGGTATTAAATAACCACAAAGTGCTGCTGCAGCAAAGCTAAAGATTTACTAATAACGTTAAACTAACACATCAGTTTTTTTTGCAAGGTAGCATTGGCACAGAGCTCTGCTAGGAACCATAAGCACATCTCGAGCTCTCATAGAAGTGAAGTCTCCCAAGTAACAAGGGATAGGATGAGAGGAAATGGCTTCATGTTGTGCCAGGGGAGGTCTAGATTGGATATTAAGGAAAATTTCTCTACCGAAGGGGTGGTGAAGCATTGGCACAGACTGCCTAGGGAAGTGGTGGAGTTGTCATCCTTGGAGATATGGCAGTTTGGGACATGGTTTAGTAGACATGGTGGTGTTGGACTTGATGATCTTAAAGTTCTTTTCCGACCTTAATGATTCTATGATTTTAACATTTCTAGTGCCATACCTGGTTTTGGCTGATGTCAATAGATGTACCCAGCTGATGTTAATGGAGATGCAATGCTTAACAGACTCAGAATTTGCCTCACCTTACCTTATATTCCTAAAAGCCTTTTCAGAGCTCCCTGACTGCTCTAGCTAAATCCAAAAGCTCTCAAGCTGAGGAAGAAAAAGCTTTTTTAGCAACTCCCCAAAGTAATTCAGTTCATAGAAAATGTCAAACTGGAAATACGTGTGCACGGTGAAAATGATGTTGGCACCTGGAGAGGTACAAATCAATACAAATTTTCCCCAATGTGTGTTCAGTTGCTGTCAATGGGAACTATGTGTGTGTCTGGCAAGGGAAACACCTGTGATTTGTGAAGGAACACGACATTTCTTTCGTTCTTTCCACATCTTCCTTTAAAAGTAGGCAGTTCTGTGTCTGCCTGGCTCTGGGCGGCATTGTCAGAGTCAGGACCTGCTGAGAAAAGGCAGGAGAGCACATTTCCTTTGGTGCAACAAGTGTAAAGTGGGAAAAGAGAAATGAAATCTACCAGTCTCACAAGCTAGAGAGATCCCAACTAAGTCCTAGCTGAAAGAGGCTCTCAGAAGGCACTTTTGAACTATATATGAAGTACCAGAAACCCCAGTTACATTACATTTCTGTGCCAAGAGGTGAGCAACCACAATGAATATGAGCACAGTCATCGCAAGAGCCAAATGGGCTGGACAGAGCCCAGAAACTGAAGAAGCAGAGAATGGGACAGTTCCCTTGTGACATGCAGGTGTCCTCTCCCAGTAATCTCTTCTTTCTTCTAGGAGAAGAGAAGGCTGTTTATGAACCTATTCTGAGCCTTTCCTACCGAGGTCAGGACTAACTGAGATTTTCCGTGTTGAGTAAGATTACCAAGATAAGAGAAACTGGCAGGCAAGGGGCCTCAATTAGCTCAGAGGGTCTAGAACAATTCTCAGTGATGCTATCCAAGTAATATTGAACCGCTCAGGCTGCTATCAGCATCAGGCAGTGCAGAATAAAGACAAGGCAGCATTGAGCTGATATATAAATAGGAGATGCAAATATAATTAATGCCACCGGCTATGGCTTTATGGAAAATAGGCCTTGTTATAGAAATACTGTTTCTTCTTCATTTGGGCTTTGAAGTAGAAGGAAAGAACCACATGTGAACTAACAAGTGCACTGTAAGCTAATGAGCTGGCACATCTTAGAAGGAAGTGGTGTTGGAGAGTAATCAAAGAGGAGCTTAGGGTTCATCAGACTGATGCTCCAGACACTTATATTCTCACTAAAGCTTTCTAAGTAAACATGAAATTGCATTGATGGTGGTGGTGACAGAATGGTAAAGAAAAAAGAAGGCAGGACATGGATCTGCCGCAACCTGGATGATGTAAAGAAAACATTTGTAATGCACAGAAATGTTATTTCTTCAGGGTGTAGGAACTTCTGCCTTGCCACCAGAAGAACCTGTGTCTTGGAAAGCCATGAGTTTGTTGAGGATATGGTGTCAGGGTGGATCAACAGCTGAACAACTTGATGTGTTCTGTGAATTTTGTATACCTTAAATGTGTGCAATTTCTGCTTTATTTGACTTACACTAGGCTTTTAGGAGTTGTTTTTCCTCTAATGCAGCCAATACTAGCCTCCATCAGAGGCACTGGTAGCTGGTGTTTCCACCACCTGGAGTAATTACAGTTAAGGAACAGCAAAATCAAGAAAGCTTGTTTTATACTAAAATGTCCTCTCTGATGGGGCACTGTTGCTTCACAAAGGTTGAGCCTATCACTTCAGCAGTGGATTTTCTCCCTTTTACCTATCTGCGTATATTCATAGTATTTGATGGAGTCAAGCATTTTTGTGTCTTTCGTATCACGCCAACTTGGACGTGTTTTAAGGGAGGTAAAATGACATGACAGACATGTAAGTGTTTCCTTGGGACACCAGGGCAAAAATCTGCTTGTGTGTTATATGTTGAGTCACCACCCCTGAAACTATTAAAATATGTGTAGATGTTGTGCTTAGAGACATGGTTCAGTGGTGAACTTGGCAGTGTTGAGTTTATGGTTGGACTTGATGATCTTAAAGGTCTTATCCAAGCTAAATTATTTCATGACTCTCTTCTTGGTATATACAGTAAAATATGAGAAGGTTTCTGGTCTGATATTTTATCCATATTAACGATATCCTAGCAGTAGTATGTAAACCAAAAATAATTAATTAAGGTAATTATAAATACTATGTAATTTGAAAAAGTTGCAATAGCATCTTTTAAATGCTTGCCTGGTTATATTAGGATTTTAAAGTCGAGCCATATTTTACAGACAAGAAGGCAAGGAGATAGCACCTTAGAAGCATAACTAGTTGAACATCCCAGAGAAGTTGTGGATGCCCCATCCCTGGAGGTGTTCAAGGACAGGTCGGATGAGGCTTTGAGCAACCTCATGTAGTGGAAAATGTCCCTGCCTATGGCAGGGTGGTTGGAACTGCATGACCTTTGATGTCCTTTCCAACCCAAATCACTCTATAATTCTATGATCATCTGCCTCAGGTACATGCTTCAGGTTCGGCCAAAGCCCTTGTTAACCAGCCACACATCCTCTTGCAGTCTGACAGCAACATGTATGTGCTTGCCAGGAGTTACATGTCAGAGCTCCTCTGACACAGATGTCTTTGCAGATTCATCTCTGTCATTACTGCTGGCAACTGTTTAAATGAAAACTGTAAAGGCATCCTTGCACTGCCTGCTGCAGCCAAGTGTTTTATGGCTTTTCTTAGAGCTTTCAGTAAGTCACTGCCCACAACATTTCTGGTGAGGTGGGGAGGTGCTGGTGAGAAAAAAAATATTCAATTTCTATCCAAGATGACTTGTCTGGGTGTCTGCAGTTGTCCAGACACTTTCCAAATGTCGGTGTCAGATTGTTGTCCCTGGTGGTGCCATTTCCTTTGGGGAGTGTTGGAAGTTTCCACAAGCTTGACTGGCTATTCTGCTTCCAAAGATATGAAAATGCTCTGAAAACAGAGGGAACTTTATGGATAAGTTACTGAAAACCAAAACCTCTGCTTCCCTGCCTTCCCAGCTTTGGTACCTTGGCATTTAAGCCAATGTGTTACTAATCTGACATTTTTAACGTTGCTGTTCCCACTCAGTCATCTTTTGCAGCAAAGCCTGGTGCTCTCTAGTGCCTTCCACATCCTCAAACTTCATCATTAATCACATGTTTTGTACCAAGCAAAGTGTTGTGGTAGAGGTCTTGTGTTGTCTTCCCCTTCCTGCCATCTCCTTGCTCTCTCATGAAATGCTAGGAAGTGCTGAGTGCTTCTGCTGCCTGTCTGACTCCTGGGTTTTTATTCATGGCTTATCCCAAGCAGGACAGTCCCTAGTGATGAGCAAGTTTTGCCCTGGCCCAAAGTATCCTGGTATAGCTACACATCTCAAAAATATATTTACTTCTCTCATCCCTTTGCTTTACATGATTACATTTTCTGTATCTGAAAACAGCCGGCAATGAATCCTCAGGCCTATCATTCCAGTTACTTTGTGCCTTCTTTTAGGCCTCTGAGATGTTTCCAAATCAAGGAAAATGTGACTGAGTTGGTGAGAAGACACTGAGGTATTGTGCTTTCTGGATGCATCCCTTGGCTATAGCATGCTTTGAAACCTCCTACAGAAAATGGGAAAAAACAGCAGTGAAGTGATGACTGTCCACCACAGGGATGGACAAACCCCTGTGCAGGGTCTGTCCCCATGTTAAGGCTAGCTACCTGCTCCTAGCAAGCTGCATTTTGGTTTTGCCCCACCTGCAATCTACTTGCAGGTACTTCCTCTGTGGCACAGAATCATAGAACAGTCAGGGTTGGAAGGGACCTTAAAGATCATCTAGTTCCAACCCTCCTGCCATGGGCAGGGACATCTCACTACGTCAGGCTGCCCAAGGCCTTGAACACCTCCAGGGATGGGGTATCCCCAACTTCCCTGGGCAACCTGTGCCAGTGTCTCACCACTTTCATGGTGAAAAAATTCTTCCTGATGTCCAGTCTAAATCTGCCCTTCTCCAGTTTATATGCATTCCCCCTCATCCTATCACCACAAGCCTTTATGAACAGTCCCTCTCTAGCTTTCCTATAGACCATTCCAGGTACTGAAACAAGGCTATGCTAAACATTACAAATTCTAGCCTGGATAACACTTGCTATGAAGGATGGGAGTGTAAGAAGGAGCGCATCATCTCTTAGCTTACCAGGAGATTAACATAACATATATTAAAAACAAGAAATTCTGGTGTGTCTGGTGTGAGAAAAAAATGCGTGGCATGGGAGATGGGTTGGGGAATTTCTGTGTTAGACTCTCCTTTACTGCTGAAGTTATAGATTACAGGATTTTCTCCACCTCCACCTCAAGAAAAGAAAGCAAAATATCCCCAGGTACTCTTTCTTTGGATGCAGATGTTAAGTCTATTTTCATAGCAGCTGTTTCAGATGTTTGCATCTACTGCAGTAGATGTGTCAGTCCTAGAGCAAAGGCAGGACCCAAGGGAAAGTACATGGGAATTTGCCTCATTCAGGATGATCAGCCCTTAAGTGTTCTGGGGATCTGTTTGCTTCTTCACCACAAGCACCAGTGATGCAGCTCAATTGCTGAGAATGCAGACAGGGAAAACTGTGCCTAGGTCCAGTCCCAACAGCGACTTCATTCCCTTCAGCACCAAAACCTGCAACCTGGGTGCAAATTTCCTGTGCCAGATAGTTATGCAGAAGCTGAGGAGCACACCATGCTCCATGAAACAGACAGCTGCTCTTGTTGTACAAATGTATGTGAGGGTGGACACTACCCCAAGGTGCTTGGTGATGAATGAAACCTTGCGAAGAGGCAGAGGAGGAGAGCCTGAGTAAAGGAGATGAAACCAGAGCTGGCAGGAGGCTGCAGATTTTCTGCTACAAGCCCCAGACTAAGCCAGCTTTGTCTGAAATTTGTCTCAGCAGCTGTTCCTACCAGCATGTTAGCTGTGAAGGGCATTGCTTGTCAGCTGTCACTGCTGTTTCACTGTTCTCTTTGCTTTAGGTGAGAGATTAATATGGTGGGCAGCTTAGGCAAGGAAAGAAGAGACTGGTTAATTTATTCCATACTTGCCAGCCTCATGGCTGAAGGCCTTGCCTTAGTAAAAAGATTAGCAGTTTCAGGTCACCTCCACTGTCACAAGCATCTGCTCTGACTAACGGCATAATGGTATCACCCTTTTAACTCTGAGTTTGCTTAGGGCTGCAACTCTTTATGTTTGGTCTGCTACCAGTCATATCGTTTTCAGCATCTGTCAGAGGAAATGATGCTGAGACATTAACCTGACTGGCCCAGGGGCTGGTATGTACTCTGCTCTTGTCTTGCAGAGTCCTTAGCCCTTATGCACCCCTCCAGCAGCCTGGGGGGCAGCATGGACTTAAGAGTGGACTGACCAGTATGGCAGGGACACAAAGAGAAATGTGAGTATTGCTTCTGGCCTTGTCTGCCCTGCTTCCCCTTCTTCACTATGTTTGTGCATCTCAGCTCAGTTCTGCAAGTTCCCTAGGTCCCACCTGCTGGTCGGCCACCTCCACTGTGACATTTCACACTCAGGTTTCCAGAACAGGAGAGGTGCACCAGCAGCCTGGTCCAGCTGGAAAGCTCCGAGTTTCTCCGTATCTGCTAGCTCCACACCGCACCATTCAGTGTGGCAGGATCAGGGGCAGAGTATGCTTGCCACATCCTGCATGGCACACTGGTGAGGGTATGAGTCAAAAACAATTCAGCTCCTGTAAAATGCTTTTTGTCCAAGGCAACATCTTTATCAATGTGAAGGCTTAGTTGCTGAGAATGCTTTCTGAAATCTTGCTGGGGAGCTGGATTCCTCAGCTGGGCAACCCTGCAGCCAGCTCTTTCCCCAGCTCCTCGAGAGGCAGGTCAAATCAGAAACTGGTGCATTTACCTTTCTGTCTCCTTGTCATGTTTCACTGCTGGGGTGCCCTGCAGCTGGGTGCAGTTGTTCACTGAGTGTAGGCATTACTCTGGAAAAAAAAGGCAGCAAAAAGTATCTGAGATCACAGCCTCTTTTTCTGATTGATTTTACAGACTATTCTTGCAGTAGCCAGCCCCAGGCTAGGCCAAGCCCATTTCCCCCCTACCTTTGCGTCTCAATAGTGATTGACTTTAGTGTACAAGGAGATATGAAGTAATGATTTTTTGTGATGGCTTGGTATGTGTAAGGTGTCTCTCCCATTCACCTTCTTTCCCAAAAGGACTTGTCATCACCTAGTTATGATTTTAGTACTGCTGGAGCCAGGCACTTTGCTCTGCCTAGTTTCCTGCTTACACAAAATGTGGTAGGAACATAATGACCTCAGAGACATCTACTAGCGTGTCTGTTGGAGTGTAAGCTCCAAGTTTACAGAGACCCAGCTAAATGGTGGTAGTACACAAAGCCATAAAATATCCTTATTTTATCAGGAAAATGGGTTAAAAGAAGGCTTTATCAGTTTCATAGTTTTTCAGAAATCCAGCTGAGGGTTTCCCAAGGAAATCTGTTTTGTAATAAAAACTGAAAATTCATTACCTGAAAATCAGACCCTTTAAAGCATGTTGAAATGCAAATCTCAAGACTGGTATCTAGAGCATAAAACATTCTGGGAAGTCTCAGCTGAGGACCTTCTTCATAGGACCTCCTTCAGGAGTTGGGGCAGCCTTTGATAGTCTGCAGAAGCTAAAGAGAAAGATAATTATTTCCAACACCAGAAATCCTGCTGGCAGCAGTGAGAAATACTTGTTAAATTAAGAGAGCAAGTACTTTCTTGTCATGTAAGTTCAGTCTACCTTACTAATTACGGTTTCATTAATTTGCGGCGTGACTCTTGCTGGGCACTAGATGTCACTAATAACGAATCGGAAAGAGGAAAATCGGGGGAATCTCTTGGAGAGTCGAGTTGTTACAGCACATCGTGTCCTGTAACATTAAAGCAAAGGTTTAATTGGAGGTATCTTGAAATGGGGTGACATCAAACGCACTGCACAGTTTCAGTGAGGTAGGAGTCCTGTCTGGGATGCACTTCTAGAAGAGAGGAACCATCACTTATCCACTTTTGTAAGCAGGAGTGTTATTGTCCGGAGCAAAGAGCACTGAAGGTCTCAGTGCTCATGTTTCAGTTTTTGCTGCTTACTCTAAACACACTTTACATAGAACAGGTCTGGAGCCAGGGAGCTCTTTGCAGCATTGAGAACAAGACATATGTGAACAGGCATTCCTACCTCCCAGGCCATCAATTTAGTCCCAACCAGATTAGGCAACTGATGTTGCTAGAGCCTTCCCAGAGTAACAGTGTCACACATCACTTGCCTGTTTTTTTCCAGTGAATGGAAACCTTCCTTCCTTATTTCCCACCTCTGGAGAGAAAAATAGTGGACTTGAGCAGGCCAATATACAATACTGCCAAGTTCTTCCCCAGACGTCTGCTCAGGAGTCCCTGCAGCATGGGGACACACAACACCTTGCCTGTGCTCCCAAGGAGACCAGGATAGTGCTGAGTTGTATGGGATCTCCTGAGGAGCAGGGAGTCATTATGCATCTGAGGTTTTGGATATATTCTCTGAAGCACAGGCCAGTCTTGAATAAACCTTTACTCTGATTTTTTTAATGATACATAAAAAAGTCTTTATGACACTTGATGATGCGTCTTCTGACACAGTGCCTATTGATTTTGGTGGAGAAGCCAGCAGACATCACACACTTCAGGGACTTTGGAGAACTCACTGCTTGTTAGCATAAGCCCATAGCTCAGTGCTGATTTAATCCAATAAGCACAATTACCATCACACCATTAGTTTGATGAATAGATATAGCCAAAGCCTTAGATGTGTTTAGCTCAGGAGTGAATCCATTAGGGAATGAAGGTCATCCGGCCCTGCTCGTCCATGTCAACTGCATTCAGCTCTGCTCTTTGGGGCACTTTCAAGTTACGTTTCTTTCACCCCTAGGCTGTGTCTTCACTGGGAGTGTAGGTGAGCTGTGCCAGAAAGAAAGACAACACAGGGATGAACTTTCCCCAGGATGTCATTAGTCAAGCAATAAGCTTGAAAGAGGATAGATTTAGATTAGATATTTAGAAGAAATGTTTTACTGCAAGAGCTGTGAGGCACTAGAACGGTTGCTCAGAGAAGTCATGGATGCCCCATCCCTGGAGGTGTTCAGGGCCAGGTTGGATGTGGCTTTGAGCAACCTGATGGAGTGGGAGGTGTCCCTACCCATGGCAGGGTGTTTGAAATAGGATGATCTTTAAGGTCCCATCCAACCCAAACAGTTCTATGATTCTATAAGCATAACCTTAGATCCACATCCTGTGGTTAGATACTTGCAGATCTCTATGAACATAACCTCAAGTCTGCTTAGTTCCAGCCCATTGTCTCAGTCCTATGTGTCCATTCAAATTGACTGCTTATGGGGATATAAGGATGGGCTGGACAAGGCCACCCTTCACCCTTACACCCTCAGCAATGTGAAGCAAGACAAGCTCAAGCAATGCCATTAGCAGAGGGGGAGAGATGAAGTTGAGCCTTTCAGTTTCTAGAGCTCAATACACTGATTTTCTGATAGTCTTCCCCGCAGTAGCTCAACTATATCTCCAGGCTGGCAAGGTAACCTTGGCAGCCCCAGAGAGTACAATCAGCAACCTAACTGGCCAGCTCCTGGTTCCTTTTAATTTAGTGCCTAGCTTTGTTACTTTTTTTTTTTTCTTGGCAGAAATACCTGCCAGATAGCAGGAGTTTTAGCCAATGATAAAATCTCAATATTTCAGGAGTTGTTTTTGTTTTGAATCAAATTTCAGCATAAAATGCTCTTCCCTTTCCCTCTACCAGAAATGTCTACTAAGAACAATCAAATAGGGTGATCTTGACAGCATCAAATAGTTTTGTCTCAAGAATACTCAAATGCTGCATTTTGGTAAGGTACATATATTTTGCTGCTATAATAATAAAGGATTATTCCTGCAAATATTAAAGACAACACTGAAATATACTATTAAAATTAATGTTTGATATTATCCTGAAAGTTCAAGTGAAATTAATGGAAAGACAAATTTATTTACTTTACCTCTGCAGGGTAAGATGATTTGGTACTATCAAAAGAAACTTTGCAAGAGTTTTTTCCAGTACTTTCCTTGTTCTAGTCTGTGATTTTATTGAGACTTACATACTTTTGAGGAAATGAAAGGGAAGCTCCCTGTTCTGAAGAAAAGCTCTTGTGCTAGAAAAGCTCCAACCAATATCACTTCTAAAACTGCCTCTTACCCTGTCATGAGTCCTCCCCACTCTCTGCTATAGCTGATAAACTGAACATGGAAGTCCAGAGGAGACCACAAAGATGATCTGAGGGCTGGAGCACCTCCTATACAAGGACAGACTGAGAGAACTGGACTTGTTCAGCCTGGGGAAGAGAAGGTTTTGGAGACACTTTAGAGCAGCTTTCCAGTCCTTATAGGTGGCCTACAGGAAAGCTGTGAAGGGGCTCTTTATCAGGAAGTGCAGGGATAGGATGAGAGAGAATGGTTCTAAGCTGAAAGAGAGGTGACTGAGATGAGAACTTAGCAAGAAATATTTTCCTATGAGGGTGGTGAGGCAGTGGCAGAGGTTACCCAGAGAAGTGGTGGCTGTCCCATCCCTGGAGGTGTTCAAGGCCAGGCCGGATGAGGCTTTGAGTGAGCTAATCCAGTGGATGGTGTCCCTGCCCATGGCAGGGGGTTCGGAACTGAATGATTTCTAATGTCCCTTCCATCTCAAACCATTCTGTGTTTCTATGATATTGGCATCGCATTCAAAGCCCAAAGTCTAATCAAAGGCAATGCTTTTGGGTGACCAAGAAGACCTCTGCTCAAGTCCATTTCAACCTCGGTTAGCCTAGAAGGGGATGATCAGTTCAATCCACCAAACACAATCGTCACAGGGCAGCCATCTCCTGTGGTGGAAGAGATGCCATGAGGAAGGCAGAAGCCTTTGTGGAACGATGGTTTCTACTGCTACCAGCCTTTTGCACAGGTAAGGGTCTTCCTGACACATGGTGTTAGAGTGTGGTGCTGTTCCAGACAACTATGTCTGCCAGACGGTCACAAGAAGCTGAGGGTTACAGGCAGTTCACAGAGAGGTGATGGTCCAAATCTTCTTTTAGCTCCAGCCCATCACACAGCCTCCTCCTTTGCTGTACTGAAGTGTTGTACCTTCTGCAGTAGTTTAGCAGTGATTGCTATGCCCCCTTGTTGTCCATGTACCAGACCTCTGTGAGCTGGGACATGTTCACTCTGTTCTTTGATATGAGAATTCCCATTCCCTCCAATGGGGAGAACAATACTGAATTTCAGTAATTATGAAGCCACTTAGGCAAAAAACCACATGACTCCAAAACATACAAAGACACTCACTAGGCTTCTGAGTAATCCACAGACCAGTAAGCGGCTGACAAGTAATGCATCATTCTTCCTACTCGGAATGAATTGATTCTGTCACCAGCAAACTAAATGCAATCAGGCTCTTGACTTGAATCATAAATTGTACTTAAGTCACAGTTAGCAGTAAAGTGAAGTGAACAGATTAAAAAACAAAAACAAAAACAAAAAAAGGAAGGACCAGCAGATAATCTTCAATAAGGAAGAGAAATTTAAATATTTTATTTGAGTATATGGAATAGTTTCTAGTTTTCAAAACTACACAGAGTAGAAAAGTAGAGTTGTAGTATGGTTATATAATATATGCTGTGATCCTACATTTTTCCTATAAAATCAGAGTGCCTGACCAGGTGATGGTAGGGGTGTCCAGGTCCTGGGGGTCCTGTTAGGCCTAATCTGCTGAGAAAAGTCTCTTATTTTTGTAGACCAATCTGCTGGGTAGACAGGCACTGAGACAGACATTGCCAATAGAAAAAAAACAAAAGTACGTGGAGGAAATCTACAGAACAAGGGACCTCCTGTATGGAGAGATGGACTGTGATCATGCAGCAGTTTGGAGAATCGCAGAATCATATGCCTGGAAAAGACCTTTGAGATCGTTGCATCCAACTGTACCTAGGCTTCTAAACCTCATGTCATGTACTACTAAACCTCATGTCTGAGAACCTTGCCTTCTTGTCTTATAAATACTGCCAGGGATGGTGACTTAACCACTTCCCTGAGTAGACAGTTCATCTTACATAGATGTAATCATTCCTTCTCCTGAAAACTGTGTCTAAAAAGACATTACCAGGGAGCTCATCCTGGAAAGCTGTGCAAAGAAGTGGCAGTGTGTGGCCAAGTTTCTGTTCCACACCAGCAACAGCCGGCCAGCAGCAAATCCTCCAGCTAGAAGCTGTGCCTCTCTATGAATTGGCATTAAGGAAAATGGTATTAGCAATGGGCGAAAGGATAAGAAACACTGTGTGACAGGAGAACAGGTTGATACAGGGACATGGACACACTCAGGTGCACTGAAAAATTGCATCAAGGCTTCTTCTGCTGGAAACTGGAGCAGAAGGGTGGGAACAAGTTGGGCTGGTTTGCTTTTAAATAAAACTATCCTTTGTCTAAGATTTCAGCTATGGGAAAAGGATGCCAAGGAAGCTGTCCTTTGGGTAAAAGGAGTCAAAAAAGAAAGCAAGAATGCAAAGCTGCATTTCATGGTAGATGAGTTTTCACATATCTCTGGTTCCTGTGGCAGCTAGCCAAGCCCCTACAAACAATTCCAACAATTCAGTCCTTCCTCAGCACTGGGTTTGAGACCACAACACATCCTCTGTCGTGGATTAACTTCCACACATTTTATTCCCCATGAACATTTCAATGCTTGGACTCTAAACCAAATTTCTCAGGTGCTGAAGCAAGTCATGTTCTAAACTGATAAGATTTTTTCCCCCTTTGCTAGGAATGAGCATGTTGACATTGAGTTTACTCTTCAATGCTTGGCAGAGGCAGCCCTGGTACAGACCTTGCTTGGGACTTGCAGCCTGCTGAGCACATCTTTGCTGCACTTACTCAGAAGCTGCGAAGAGGAGGTCACCTGGCAAGCAAGGATGTTCTGGGGAATCTAATAAAAGGAGATGCTTTTAAGTTGGAAGACTCAGTCATGTTTTCTTCTGAGCACAGTCAGTCAGTTCATGAGACCTGTAGGACAGCCAAGTCCTTCTCTGCGCCCTTCTCTCTGAGCTCTACTTCCTGATGTAGACCAACTTTTAATCCAGATGCTCATCCTACTTCCTTGAGCACCAACACAGTTCAACTCCTCTTTGGTCTCCCGCATCAACATTCTTGAGAGTTTGTTAGCTTTAGCCAGTCTGCAGGCTGAGGAGAAGATGAATTGCTTTTGTCATGACATGCCATCTTCGCTTGGGTCATGTTATCTCTTTCCATCACCTCTAGCTTTTTCTCTGCTTATTCCTTTCTTTCCACATGCAAAAGAAATCTGTAGTTCACAGCAGGTTATGACCTATCCACTCCCCACCAACAGACAAGCGCTTTGGTGGTGTGAAAACTGCCAGAGATCAATACAGCCCTGATCTGTGGGCAGACAAACACTTCACTTGACTGGAGATATGATTAGTCCTCCAGAGATCACTAGCAAGAGAGTTTAGATGATAATCACCAGCAAGTATGTATTAACATAAACTGAGCATTGACCTAAAGGCTGACAATTGACAAGAATGTTTTAAATTAAACACCTTATACCCAGACCGTGGGAGGAGGCAGGACAGCTGAGACTTTCTGCCGCTGATCATGCGTTCAGATTTTACTGCCAAGCATTGAAAGGCTCTTGATACACTTGGTTTGTGCCAAGCTCAAACATTTTCCAGTTGAACTGCTCTCACCAGAGACAATGGTGAAACCACCCAATTATGGTTCCACCCAAGATCAGTTAAGATTCCCATGTTAAGTATTTTAAGATTGATTGAGAAAAACCTCTTCCACAGCCAGAGTATAGCACTTTATCAGTCATAGAATTGTTAAGATTGGAAAAGATTTCTAAGATCATCAAGTTCCACTGTCAGCCCAACACCACTGTGCCTACTAAACCACGTCCTGAAACACCATGTCTACATGTTTTTTGAACACTTTCACAGATGGAGACTCCACCACTTCCCTGGGCAGACTGTTCCAGTGCTTCATCACTCTTTCAGTAAAGAAATTTTTCCTAATCTGCAATCTAAACCTCCCCTGACACAACTTAAGGCCTTTTCCTCTCATCCTATCCCTTGTTACTTGGGAGAAGAGACCAGAACCCACCTTGCTATAACCTCCTTTCAGGGAACTATGGAGAGCGATGAGGTCTCCAGCTCAGCCTTCTCATCTCCAGGCTAATCAATCCCAATTCCCTCAGCTGCTCCTCATAAGACTTGTTCTCCATCCTTCCTCTGCTCTGTTCCCCTTCTCTGGATGTGCTCCAGCCCCTCAATGCCCTTCTTGTAGTGAAGGTCCCAAAACTGAAACCAGGATTTGAGGTGAGGCCTCACCAGTGTTGAATACAGGGGCTCATACCAGGCATCATGAGTGGCAGTAATACAAGCAATCTTCTTCACCTAACCTCTACCAAAAAAAATAGAGAGAAAAATATTGCATTATTTCTCAAATGAGTTAGGGATTTAAAAGTGTGTGACAGAACGTATGTCTCCTTGAAAACTCTATTTCATCAAAATAGGCTCCTTCAGAATGCATTAATTTCAAAGGAAAATTGTTTCTGAAATAAGGCTGAAAGGAAAAAAAAAGCCAGTGTTCCTCTCTGAGCCTGTTATCTCTGAGATCTCCTAAGGCATGGCTGCAAGCCCACAATGCTGGAGATGGCGCTTGTTTCGATAGGAAAGAATTAGAAACTCACAAACCCACCAGCCTAGCTATGAAGCTCAGAATAACACTGAAATCCACTCACTTCTTGCACAAGTCCTTAATGAAGACTAATTGGAGGGGCAAAAGTCAGTCAACTCACATTCATCAAGAGTAAGTTATTCCAGAACAAAGTAATGTCACTTCTGTTCATGGAGGACGTGCTTGAAGAGGAGGTGGAAAATTGTGGTTATCAGGAAGGGTATCAGCTTCTATGAGTGAGGTCTTCTGAGGCTGCCACCAGCAATGAAAGCTAGTACACAGTGTGGGTAAAGTCACCAGGAAGCACTATCAATAGTTGATTCCAATTAATAGACTTATTAAATACAGAAATGATTAACTGACAAGACCAGTCTGAGAGACTGATGGTGATACTGAGTGGACAGGATTTGGTCAGGCTGGCCTAGGTGAATAAGGTAAATGGTCTGCAGTCCCTCAGGTGACATTCATTAAAGGTACAACACATGAGGCAGAAAAATTCAGTAGTCTAAAACTGAAGTTATGGATATAATGTTGAGAAGCATGGAGATGTTGGGTGTAAGGATACAAAGAACAGACTGCTGGGTGTGGAGAATGCTCTAGGAAAAAGGCAGAGCTGATTTGGAGAGGTGCAAATTGGAATGCAGCTTGAAAGACAATGCTTTTGCTCCAGTCACCTTGGCTGAGGTCTTGACTCAAGATTTCGAAACTGTACTTCAAGAACTATGCAGAGGGACTGCAACAAAGTCAGCACAGAAGAGCAAGGGAGGCCATCTGTAATACGCAATATGTGAAGGAAGAACTGGTTATCCCAGGAAAGAAGTTACATTAATAGATAAAAGGTGGTAGTGAAGAGATAAGAAGTTATTTAATATCTTTGTTTGGGCTAGGAGGAGAAAAACAGAATCACAGAATCACAGAATCACAGAATCACCAGGCTGGAAGAGACCCACCGGATCGTCAAGTCCAACCATTCCCACCAATCCCTAAATCATGCTCCTAAGTACCTCATCCACCCTCACCTTAAACACCTCCAGGGACGGTGACTCAACCACCTCCCTTGGCAGACCATTCCAATGCCTAACGACCCTTTCCCTGAAGAATTTTTTCCTTATCTCAAGCCTAAATCTCCCCTGGCGGAGCTTGAGTCCATTCCCTCTCGTCCTGTCCCCTGTCACTTGGGAGAAGAGGCCAGCACCCTCCTCTCCACAACCTCCCTTCAGGTAGTTGTAGAGAGCAATAAGGTCTCCCCTCAGCCTCTTCTTCTCCAGGCTAAACAGCCCAGGCTCTCCCAGTTGCTCCTCATACGGCCTGTTCTCCAGCCCCTTCACCAGCTTTGTTGCTCTTCTCTGGACTCGCTCCAGAGCCTCAACATCCTTCTTGTGGTGAGGGGCCCAGAACTGAACACAGTACTCGAGGTGCGGTCTCACCAGTGCCGAGTACAGAGGGAGAATAACCTCCCGGGACCTGCTGGTCACGCTGTTTCTGATACAAGCCAGGATGCCATTGGCCTTCTTGGCCACCTGGGCACGCGGCTGGCTCATGTTCAGTCGGCTGTCAACCAGCACCCCCAGGTCCTTCTCCTCCTGGCAGCTTTCCAGCCAGGCTTCTCCCAGTCTGTAGCTCTGCACAGGGTTGTTGTGCCCCAAGTGCAGGACCCGGCATTTGGCCGTGTTAAATCTCATGCCACTGGACTCTGCCCAGCGGTCCAGCCTGTTCAGATCCCTTTGCAGAGCCTCCCGACCCTCCAGCAGATCCACACTTCCACCCAGCTTAGTGTCATCTGCAAACTTGCTAAGGGAACACTCGATGCCTTCATCCAGGTCATTGATAAAGACATTAAACAGGACTGGACCCAGGACTGAGCCCTGGGGAACCCCACTTGTCACTGGCCTCCATGTGGATTTAACTCCGTTTACCACCACCCTCTGGGCCCGGTCATTCAATCAGTTTTTCACCCAGGAGAGTGTGCGCCTGTCCAGGCCAGAGGCCAACAGTTTCCGAAGCAGAATGCTATGAGAAACTGTATCAAAGGCTTTATTAAAGTCCAGGAAGATACATCCACAGCCTTTAGAACAGAAAAGTCAGTCAAAACTACACATTTTCAGAAGCATTTCTTGTGCTTTCTCACAGCCTAAACAGTTGACCTCAGAGAGGAGTTTTGATCCCACCAAAGCAGGATACCTATATCAACCTATAGTGATGCCTCTCTGGTATTGTTCCTGTTCACATATTTGATGGGATGGTATTGGAGCTGAGTGTGTTTCAGATTGCCAGATTTCCTTGGCCTGTCAGAAGGCATCAGTGCTCTATATGGATGTGCATCGTGAATTAGGGAGGTGCTGGGATGGACAAAGGAGGTTAGGATGCCTCAGAGGACTCAGGTTTTGTAGAACTCAATGTTTCTTATTGCAATAGGTGGTAAAATGCCCTTGAAGAGAAAGGTGCATAAACAGCTCCCAGAGTAGGCAATCTTTCTGCAATGTCAGATGCAAATGCATCTTACTGAACAACACTAGTGGGAACCTTAGTGTGTCCTTGAGAAAGGAAATGATCTGAATTACTACTGTCTTGTTTTGCATTTCTTGGTATAACACCAATTAATTTTCAATTAGAAGATTTCTTCCAAATTTCATGGCTTGCTTTGGTGGAAATAGGTCTTTGATTTTCAGTTCCTAATACATCCATACCAACTCATCAATGTCAGCCTCAGATCCACTATGACCCGGATTAGCTCGTAATTTCCCACAGTCAAAGGCAAATTTTACGAAATATATAACTGTAAAACATATTTTTCCACAGTAATAGTACATCAATTCCAGGTATTCAGAAGCATATCAGGTTCTCATGTCTGGCACACTTTCCTTTAACATATGCATCTAATGAATTGTCCACAGCTTCAATCTTCCCCAGAATTACCTTCTCTTTTGGAGAGGCCTAATGAATACAAATTACCTTGACATTTCGGCTCTGACACTTCTCACCACTCACCTAAGTAATTTGTGGTACCTTGTGGCAGTCTAGGTAGAGCCTGCAAGTCCTTCTCCTGTAAGGAGAAGTAAATGAATAACAAAATGATAAAGAAATCAAAAGTAGAAAGAAGAAAATTCACTCCATAGAATCACAGAATTGTTAAGGTTGGAAAAGACCTCTAAGATCATCAAGTCCAACCATCAACACAATACCACCATGCGTACTAAACCATGTCCTGAAGTGCCACGTCTACATGGTTTTTGAACACCTCTGGTGAAGGAGAATCCACCATTTCCCTAGGCAGCCTGTTCCAATGCTTCACCACTCTTTCAGTAAAGAAATTTTTCCTGATATCCAGTCTAAACTTCCCCTGGCACTGCTTGAGGCCATTTCCTCTCATGCTGTCACTTGTTATTTGGGACAAGAGACCAGCATCCACTTCTCTACGACTTACTTTTAGACAGTTGTAGAGAGCAATAAGGTTGCCCCCAACTTCTCACAGGTGTTGGAGGCTTACCTTGGATTGCAGCAGCATCATTGGTTCATCAGCACAGCAAGAGGAAAAGTGTCTCTGGCTTTTAGTAAGAGTTCAGCACATGACGGCTCTTTCAGCTTTAACAGGTACTCTTTGCATGGAGGGACAAAAGAGGGAGGAACACCAAGAAAGCATGTTTCTGCTGTCTTCTCACCTAGCATGTGGTTGCACCATATAGTTCATAGCCACTTGAAGCTGTGAAGACCGAAAATGTCAGAGCATGTCTTAAGGAAAGAAAGGTGAGGACAGGACCCCTTGGTGCTCTCTGTTGTGATGGTTTGGGAACAACCACTGATGTGGGTAGCACATGGACACTGTTGCCAGAGGAGAGCTAAAGCAGAACTAATCACTTTATAAACAACCTCTTTATTCCAGTCCTCCCAGAGCATCTGTGTTAAGCCACTACACCAGAGGACATCAGCCCAGGAGACCAAACCCTGTGCTGGGACAGCTGGTTTTGTGGGTTTTTTTCTAACCCTTTTCTTAAAGCAATATCTTTCTCATGTTCCTCATCAAAAGAAGTATCAAGAGTACTGGAGGGACTCATGACCAATCCAGAGACACAGGTTGGAGTCTAGCTTAATAGGTCTAGACCATGCTTATATTAATCCACCCAGGGCAGGACTGTTCTTTCAGCCCTGTGCTCTCATGTATTTAAGTTCTCCAAGATCGGTGTCCTTGCTATGTGTTAGAGGACATTAGCTTGAGAAGATCAGTGTCTAATGATTAAAAATGCTACAAAAACAGGGCATGACCTACTCTGGCTTCAATGGTGAGCTCTTTAGCAGATCTTAATTGATCCAGCAACATCCCATACATTACCCCAGATGCAATGTGGTCACAGAATCACAGAATGGTTGGGGTTGGAAGGGACCTCAAAGTCCATCCAGTTCCAAACACCCCTATCATGGGCAGGGACATCTTCCACTAGATCAGGTTGCTCAAAACCTCAACCAATCTGACCTTGAACACCTCCCGGGATGGGGCATCCACAACTTCTCTGGGCAACCTGTGCCAGCACCGCACCACGCTCATAGGAAAACTTTTCTTCCTAACATTAAATCTGGATCTCACCTCTTTCAGGTTTCTCTCTCTTATAACCATCCCTGCATCCCCAATAAAGAACCCCTCCTCAGCTTTCCCATAGCCCCCCTTAATCACTGGAAGGCAGCTCTAATGTGTCCCCAGGGCCTTGTCTTCTCCTGGCTGAACAACCTCAACTCTCAGCCTGTCCTCGTATGGGTGGTGCTCCAAACCTCAGATCATCTTTGTGACCTCCTCTGTACTCTCTCCGACAGATCCAGACTGTTTGGTTTCCCTTTGAAATATGATTATTTTACATTGTGTGTATGATTGAAAGCATGCTCCTCATCAGAAATAATGATTCAATTGCTTTAAAGTTAACAATTAGAAGTTTTACCTTAAGATTCTAAGCTATATTGCTGAAAAAAGGTTGTGTGGGAATATTAAACACTGTTTCTTTTCAACTAAAATTAATATTTCCCTCTGAGTTCAAACACTTTATTTTCTGCCAGACGTTTTGTGTGATATACAACCATGGGAATTAATAAAGAACCACCTCCCTCCAAATTAGCTTTTCCTGCTGAGCCTGATAATGAAATTTATTCTTCTTTGATATCCTCAATTAAAGTAAATTAAGAACTGAAAGTGTGACTTCAATTACTCTTTGGATTGCATGTATTTATGCTACATCAGTGGTGAAGTGCATGACCCTGTTTCACCTTGGTCTCTAGAACCAAGCCAGTTTGCCAGGAACAGAGGAGAGAAATGAATCAGCACGGGCCAAAGCTTGCTGGAACCACCTTTCCCATGGGTGCCAACATGCTTTCATTCCATTCCTTTCAAAGCAGATTTTCTAAAAGAGCTGAGTTCCCTTTCAGGAGCCAGATTTGCTAAAGAGCTGAGCAGGTGGGAGGCTGCCTGGGTAAATCTGTTGGTAGATGCTGAACAGAAGCAGCAGGGAGCGGAGGTCTCTGGAGGAGCTGAGAGGAGATTTCCTGAGACACACTTGCAGAGATCAGTTCCCACCTGCTTTCCTACCAAGCAGGCTGCCAAGCTGTAATGGTCCCCGAGAGACGCTCTGCAGACTTGCTTTGGAGAATGGGTCCAGCAGAAAGATTTGTCTATTCTCAGCTCTGCTGAAACATTCCAATTGCACTCTCACTGTATTAATTACCCCATCTCTAAGCTGCACAAGGTCTGGACTTATAAGAAGGTAAGTTCTTATTGCATAAGAACAGTTCAGAGCTCAGGACAATATTGAAGTCTAGCAGGCAGCACTGGTGTCCACAGGGCTTCTCATGTGCTTCCCAGGCTCTACAGCATTGGAGTCTGAGGAAAACTCACACAATGTTGGTTTTCTCTTCTCCATCGTTGCACTGATGACACTGATAACCAATGTGACAGTGCTCCTGGCCTTCTCCAGGGTGAGCAGTCCAATGCAGGAGTTAGGCTGTTGTAATGCTGGAAGAGTAAGCATAGTGTGCATGTGTGGACCAAGACTAAAAGTCCCTGTTGCATATTTTAGGCTTAAAGACACAGATGGATTGGTTTCTCCCATGGTGAAGAAACAGGGGTTTAGGAGTTTTCTTCAAGGAATAAGCATATCAACAGGTCTGTGCAGGTGCAAGCCTTTGAGATCCAGGAGTTATGGTCTCCCTTTCTGTAGAAGAGGGTCAGTTCATCATCTGCACTTCTCAGACCAATTACAACAACGTGGTTCACTCCTCAACATGGCTGCAGAAATAAGGCTGAAAAAAACTCATCAGCCTGAAGGATTTTTGCAAACTGTAGAAATTACCTTGCCCACTGAAGAATACAAATTTCATTATTTACCTGGACTCACCTCTAGGTTTTTTCCCCTGACCTTCTCATATTGAATGTCCTTTACAGCTCTTCATTTCTACTAAAAGACAGATGTTGATCTCTCCCTGCTCTCAGCCATTTCTGAGGACAATGACTTTGTGGCATCTGCCATACATGTGCAGGCAGAGGATGTAACCTGCCTCACACAGCTGCCAGGTAAGCACCAATCTCCTGGCCAGAAGGAAAAGGAGATTTACCTGGCAGTGCCCTGCTCACAGTTGCCAGATTCAAACTCATATTTCTCTGCTCTGAGTGCAGTAACTTGCATGACCACTTTGTGCAGAACTACACATCAGTGCCTTGGAAGGTGCTGTTTTTCCTGACCTGTGGCTGTAGGACTAGTAACCATTTGCCTGTGTAGGAGTCCAGCCCACTGCTGTGATTAGCAAAGTTATTAATAAGTAGAGAGCTCAGAGGCAGACAGAGAATGGGAAACCACACATACTGTTGCCAGAAAATTCACCTCCTGGGGAAAAAGCTGCATTTTCATAGAATCATAGAATCATGAAATGTTCTAAGTTGGAATAGGCCCACGAGGATCATTGAGTCCATCCAACTCCTGTCTCTTCATAGGACAACCCCAACATTCACACTGTGTGTCTGAGGACATTGTTCAAATGCTTCTAGAATATTGTCAGGCTTGGCACCGTCACTGCTTCCCTGGGGAGCCTGTTCTAGCAACTTCTAGGTGAAGATCCTTTCCCTAACATCCATCCTAAAACTCCCTTGGCACATTTTTTCCCATTCCCTTGGGTCCTATCCTTGGCTGCCAGAGAGACCAGTGCCTGCTCTTCCTCTGCCCCTTGCTGTAGACCATGATGAGGTCTCCCCTCAGTCTCCTTTCCTCCAGGATGAACAGATCAAATTACTTTAGCTGCTCCTCATACAGCTTTCCTTCTAAATTCTTCTCCAACTTTGTGCTTCCCTCTAGACACTCTCCAGTAGCTTTAGATCCTTTTTATACTGTGGTGCCTAAAACTGTAGCCAGTGCTCAAGATGGGGCTATGTTGTCAGAAAATAGTTGCTTAGCTGTTTAAATCATGGATTTCTTGGTCTGCGGCAGCATCTTGGATCTCTCTTGGCCTGTGAAAACCCCCAAAACAGAAAACTGAAAGAAAAAAAAAACAGAAAAAAGAAAACTGACCAGGCTCATAATTAAATGGAAAAAACTAGCAATAATATCAGTGTTGCTGCCAGAGACAGCAGAGCAATGGAGGCTCAGCAGCTCATGGCTTGCTCTACTGCCCTTCACTGGTCTTTCTTCCTGGCTCATTAAGTAAAATCCTCACCAAAAAAAAAGTCAAAAAAGGTTTCCCCTCAGAAAATCCTTTCAGCAGAATTATCCACCTACAAATAAGTGTCAAGACAGATCTTTTCACCTTGCCCTGCTTGTTCTGATAAAGTCAAGCCAGTGTATTTCAGTCCTGCTGATGATTTGTTCCAGTGACAGAAAATGCTGCTTCACAACTTTCTGTGTTAAATTCCAGTTTGGCTTTACACAAACATATTAACAATCATTTTAATTTTAATGGACCTTGCCATTTGCAGTATCCTTGGTTTGCCTTCAAAATTTTTAAAGACAAATGTTCACTGCTTACTTTGCTGTGTGTTGCTTTGGCATTACTGGATGTAAACCCCAATCAACATTATCACAAAGTTTGGATTATGTGTTTGTCCAGCACTGAGATGGGATGAGAGTTTGGAAAAGAGGGGTTTTGCAGTAAAATATCAATCTTTTTGACTGTTTGTTCTATTTAGGAATTAAAGTAGAGTTTGGAAACACCATAACCCGCAGTCTGTTAGAAAAATCTATTTTCACTTCCCTTCAGTTGCAAACATAGTCACATGCTAATTGTTTTACATTCAGAAGTCTTCAATACACTAGCAAATTAATACTTAATTAACAAGGGTTTCTGGCATGCACCCATTCTGCTGTCCAAGCCTTCCTTTACCTCCTTCAGGCTGACCACCTCCTTACCTCACTGCTTGTCCCTGCTGGGTAAATAGTTTTCTGCTGTCAGAGCACAGGAAACAGTACTGTCATGATGAGAAACCCAAGAATGAAGAGTTGATTTTAGGGTGCTTTTAGGGGTAGGAAGGGCCTAGCATAATCAGGACATATTACTATGGGGAATCTCCAGAATATGGAACCATGCAAGAAGTCACTTCCCAGATGGATGCTATTCCCAGAGAGATGGTTTCCTCAGCTGCTTCAGTCTGGCGGGGTGATCCCCCTTCCTCCCAGCTCCCTGGACCTAACCCCATCTTGGGGTTGGACTCGATGATCTCAAAGTTCTTTTCCAACTAAACAATTCTATGATTCTATAATATATTTCCTCTGTCCAGATGGAAAATGGCACACGGGGATGTATACCTAATTTTGTTCCATGTCCTAGAGCACAGGTTGTAAGCAGTACGTTGGTGAGTCATTTAGATGAAACCATCTTCCCTTCCCTTCCCTTCCCTTCCCTTCCCTTCCCTTCCCTTCCCTTCCCTTCCCTTCCCTTCCCTTCCCTTCCCTTCCCTTCCCTTCCCTTCCCTTCCCTTCCCTTCCCTTCCCTTCCCTTCCCTTCCCTTCCCTTCCCTTCCCTTCCCTTCCCTTCCCTTCCCTTCCCTTCCCTTCCCTTCCCTTCCCTTCCCTTCCCTTCCCTTCCCTTCCCTTCCCTTCCCTTCCCTTCCCTTCCCTTCCCTTCCCTTCCCTTCCCTTCCCTTCCCTTCCCTTCCCTTCCCTTCCCTTCCCTTCCCTTCCCTTCCCTTCCCTTCCCTTCCCTTCCCTTCCCTTCCCTTCCCTTCCCTTCCCATCCCTTCACATTCCTCATGACCAAAGCTTCAGAAAAGCTCTTCTCAGTCACCAAGGAGACATCAGCAAGTACAGAAGGAAGGTTGCAATCTCACCTTTAAGTCTCTGCATTGGAAAACATCTCTTGTCCTTGTTGTCTAGTCAGAAGAGTGGATTTCAGCCTTTCTCAATTTGCAGCCATTAATGCTCTCCCAGGGGACCTGCAGTCCCATGCACATATTAGCTAAGTGTCTTGAAACAAGACCAGAATCTCCCTTCTACCTTTCCTGAGCCCTCATGAAATCCCCTGTCTTGGACAGTAAGGGGGGCACAACTCTGGGTATGCCTATAAATAACAACACTGGAGAAATATTCCTCCAAAAAGGAGGTCTACGTAGGCACAGCCCTTCGCACAGCATTAATAAGAGGTCTGTTTCTCAAAACTGATGCTCTTGGGAAGCAGAAGTTAATGCTTGTGTTTCAGACAGGCTGAGACATTTGATTCTGTAAGTACATGTGAGAAATATTAGATATCAATGCAAATTCTCCCTAGCAAGCAGCAATGCAGTCTTAATTAGCAAGATTTAACTCTGTAAAAAATGAAGAAATTTATCTCCCCTGCCCAGTGCTTACTGCACGGCTGGCTGTGATAAGTTGCCTGCTTTTTAAAGACTGTAGCAAATTAACTTCTTTATGCGAGCCCCTCTTTAAAATGCCTGTGCTGATGGCAGCAAGCCACTTCTCTCTCCTAAAAATGCCTGCTCCACTCCTGCCAAGGGATGGGTGTGAAGGTCCAAACAAATAAGTTATTTTTGCACTTTCTGTGCACACAATAAAGTAGAAGAGGTTCTCAGAAGATAAACTGTCATTTGACAAACCAAAACCAGAGGTACAGGCTGAAAAGCCAAATTTCAGCTGTTTGTACACTTGTTCAGCCCATTTGACTTAATATTGCACCAATGGCTCCATCCTAGCCAGATGGCAGGCCACTTCTCTTGCTTCTTGGCCACATGGGACAGTGAGAGATATAGTTGGAACTACTGCGATAGTCACCCAGGTTCAATGGGTAGGGTGAAGAGGGTATGTGTATGAATCATAGAAACTTTAGGGCTGGAAAAAACTTCTAAGATCATTCAGTCCAACCATCAGCCCAACATCACTATGCCTACTAATCCATGTCCCTAAGTGCCACATCTACACACTTTTTGAACACCTCCATAGATGGAGACTCCACCTCTTCCCTGGGCAGCCTCTTCCAAGGCTTCATCACTTTCAGTAAAGAGATTTTTCCTTATGTCCAATCTAAACCTGCCCCGGCTCAACTTGAGGCCACTACCTCTCGTTCTATCACTAGTTACTTGGGAGAAGAAATCAGCTACCACCTTGCAACAACCTCCATTCAAGGAGCTGCAGAGAGCAATGAGGTCTCCCTCCAGCCTCCCCTCCTGCAGGCTAAACAACCCCAGTTTCCTCAGCTGCTCCTTATAAGAATTGTGCTCCCAGCCCTTCACCAGCTTCGTTCCCCTCCTCTGGAAGTGCTCCAGCCCCTCAAATGTCCTTCTTATAGTGAGAGGCCTCAAAATGAACACAGGTATGGCCTCATCAGTGCTGAGTTACAGGGACATGATCCCGTCCCTACTACTGCTAGTCACACCACGGCTGATCCAAGCCATGATGTGGTTGGTCTTCTTGGCCACCTGGGCACATACTGCTGGCTCATGTTGACCAGCACCCCCAGCTGCATTTCTGCCAGGCAGCTTTTTGGCAACTCTTCCCCAAGCCTAGAGTGCTGCATGATGTTGTGGCTGAAGTGCAGCACACAGCACTTGGCCTTCTTAAACCTCATAGAGTTTATCTGGGAATCAGATCCTTCCAGGATTTTCAAATTTCTTTCTGTCCACTTAAAAAGAGGGAAATAGGGAAAGTAGCTTACAGCAAATCCCATCTCTGGAATTTGCAGCCTCGTGGGAACAACTTTGGAGGTGAATCAGTTCCAGCTTTGCTCCAGGCTATGATGAAAATTGTCATGTAAGCTCCAACGTTTCAAGCTATTGCGTGTCCTTTCTTGGTGAATACCGCTGAGTTTCTCTCTGGAGCAAGTCAATGTTTGCCTCACACAAACATGTTCTGCAGAGGTTAATGCAGAGTGCAACTGACTAGGTAATCCTGCTTTTGCTCCAATATTTTAGTAAGGTTTTTCTGAAGGTAAAATGTTAGATTAGTGAATATTTGAATATGTAAATTGGGAGATTTTAATCAAGAAACAATTTGCTCTTGTGTTCATATAAATAAATAAGTTTTCCCACATGGGTTCCTATTTACGTGCTAATAAATTTTCCCCTGGAAAAATCCAACACTGACTTCATGAGGCATGTCCTTTTGCTAAGCAAGCTAATTCTCAGTATTTAACTTAGTGGTTTTTTTTAATATAAATGCCTGCTTACAGTTCTTAGCCTTCCCAGTATGTTTATTTTAAGAAATCTCAAATGAACAAACATGTTGTGACATTCCCTACGTTCATAATGAAAAGTACACCCCCTGAACTAGAAGCAAGTGAGCTGGTGGAGGGCCTTTTTTTTTTTTTTTAAAAAAAAATGTAAGTTTGCAGCAAAAAGTGGAGTTTTTGAAGAAAAAAAAATCTGTTTATGAATTGACTTCAGCAGAAAATCTGGGAAAACATTTTAAGTGGTGAAAATATTTTTATTTACTAGCATCATTTAGTTCTGGAGTCTTCGGCACAGGAAGGACATGCATCTGTTGGAATGAGTCCAGAGGAAGCCACAGAGATGATTAGAGGGCTGAAATACCTCCCATGTGAGGACAGGCTGAAAGTGTTGGGCTTGTTCAGCCTGGAGGTGAGAAGGCTCCTGGGAGACCTTAGAGCAGTCTTCCAGTACTGAAAGGGGCTACAGGAAAGCTGGGGAGGGGCTTTTCATCTGGGGGTTCAAGGATAGGATGAGGGGGATGGGTTTTAATCTGAAAAAGGGGCGATGTAGATGAGGTCTTAGGAAGAAATGCTTTCCTGTGAAGGTGGTGAGGGACTGGCACAGATTGCCCGGAGAAGTGGTGTCTGCCCCATCCCTGGAGGTGTTCAAGGACAGGTTGGGTGAGGCTTTGAGGAACTTGATCCAGTGGAAGGTGTCCCAGACCATGGCAGGGGGTTGGAACCAAATGGTATTAAGGTCCCTTCCAACCCCAAACATTCTGTGTTTCTATGATTCTATGATTTCAACTGCATCAAACACGGATGATCTCCAAATTGCATTTGTACTTTAGAATTATCAATGAAGAGGTGGGGAGGGAGGAAAGAATAGAGATTAAACAAGCTGGGTTTAAATGCTGTTAAGCCCAAAACCAAGTGAAACCTTCCAACTGAGATGGAGAAAAATACATTCAAAACAAGCTTAATTATTTTTTGCGTCTCTTGTTTCAGCCACTAAGCTGAATATCTGTTCTTGATCAAGAACAGCTTCTTTGTTTACTTACACATAAGAAATAACTCTGTGTACAAGTCAGTGAAATTTTGCTTGACTTCAGTTTCATCTTCTCTGCATCTTGTTTGTCTTGGTATATGTTGGAATTGGGCAACAAAAGGGAGATACAGAGATACAGAACTTACAGAATGCATGTCTGAACAGGGGAATGAGTGAATCCTGTTGGCCCCGGGGAGGATGAGCTCTGCCTCGTGGTCAGGGATGCACAGGGATTTCAGGCTGTCTGTTGATGTTGTCCTGCACTACCCCTGCCAGGCTGGTGGATCTCCTTGAGGAAGCACCCACCCTCACATCCCAAATGCTCTAATCCCACATGATGCTAGTAACGGCAGAAGGGAGTGGACTGTAATTCAGGAATGTGGTGGATGCATAGTTAATGGGCTCTGACTTCACCATACCATCTCTGAAGCCAGCAAGGCCTGGAAATCTCAGACGGGGGAGAATGTAGCAGGAAGAAGCCACGTAATGTCCCAGGCATGAGCTGTGGGAGATGCACAGACCTGACAGAGCTCTGCATGCTTGATTTAGCTCTGTCAGGCTGCAGTGGGTTCTCAGAGAAGCTCTGACCAGTGCACAGAAATTACTTGCATTTTTGAGACCTGCAGCTTGTGACTTCTTCCTCTGGGCAGCAAGAAGTGTAACCAGGGGGTCCTTTGAAGACAGGCTGGGGATTCAGTGATGTGACTGGTGGTAAATACTACCCTGCAAGTCCCATCTGCCTACCCCAGGGAGATGTACCCTGTTCCTGAGCTACCTTGCAGCAAGAACTGTGGTCAATTTTACTTTCCAGGACTGTGGCACAGGCAAAGTTGCAAAAGCATCAGCCACTAGCTGCTACCACTGGTCCTGCTGTCATGATGGGCTGCTGTCAACTTGCATGGCTGAGCAGCCAGTCCTACAAGAGCCAGTAGGCTCATGCTGTAGTGCCAGGGCTATCTTATTGCATGGATGTTGAGATGAGAGGAGCTTCACAGTGAAAATCATGGAGAGGGATTCAGGGTGCAAGAGCTCTGTCAAGGGCTGTCTATCTCCTTGTATCCATGTCCACATCTTCCAGAAGAATTCTTTCTCTGGTGGGCACAACCACATTTGGGAATAAACCCTTGGGGATGCCAGCAAGATTAACCAAAGTGAGGCCACCATCTAAGCTGGGGTTTCCCTGTGCAGGTGTATCCCTCAAGTATCATGCCTTTGATTTCTCAGCTTCTGGCCTCTGCTTTTTTCTCTTTCTGATCCTTGCTTCACTTGAATATATTCTCCAGGTAAGGCACACAGGGGTCAGTGGCAGCAGGTTATGCAGGGATTTGAAGATATGAATCCTATTAACACTAATAGCATTAATTACACTGCAAAATAAAATAGCCATGAAAACACATCCCACGGGATCTAAAGCAAAGACTCATTTGTTCAGGCTAAATAACAGTTCTTAAACCTGCCTGCCAGGGAGAGCATTCTGTGAATGACAGCTCAAGAAAAATGTATTTATCCTGGCCATGAGAGGCCATTACTCCTCTTAGAGTTACTCACCAAGGAGGGACAAAGAGACTGCAACTGCTCAAAGCATTAGAACCAGTGAGAGCATTAGGAAAGGTACTAGAAACATAAAAGATCTTTGCTTTTGCATAACATACCTGTTTGACCAAATAGGAATTTCAGCATAATGCCAGATGATTAGGCAGTACGAGCCCCCAGGACATTGGTGACTGTAGCTGGAAATCAGTGTACAGTATGAAATATTAAGAAAAGCAGAATTGCTGGACAGGATTGAATAGCTGCTCATAACGTTTTTAGGTACTGGGAAGGCATAAGACCCCCTAGGAAACAGCAATCTGTACATACCTAAACTTGTTCCTGACTTCAATCAGCTAGCAGCTGCTCTAAGACTGGGAGATGTGGATTTGTAACCTTTCCAAAGAGCTGCTATCTAAATTTTCGCTGCTGCAACTCACCACCTTCTCCTTAGGCTTAGAAGCAGCTAATACGGGGTTTGCATTAATAATATCTCCTGATGGCCGGTTTCCCAGGATTTTTTTTTAACAGAGAAGGAGCAAGGAGAGAATTAAATTTCCAGTTTCTGTAAATTTGGGGTTGTTCTGCTTTGACTCCAATTGTCTGGTGACTGAATTGTTGAAAGGCTGGACTAGTCTCCTATAAATACAGTTCCAGAAAACAACCATCTCTGAACTCTGAGGGCATCAGGAACTAGAGTAAGCATCAGTTCTACAGGCAGGAGAAGCATATCTGTGCCACACACCAGAAACACCTGGGTCAGGATTCAGGCATGGGACACATTGAGTGGTTCCTTTGTTGTATGATGTTGGCACAGGCTGGCCAGGGAAGTGGTGTTTTGTCCTTCCCTGGAGGAGTCCAAAAAGCATGTAGATGTGGCACTTTGTGACATGGTTTAGTAGACACAGAGATGTTGGGCTAATGGTTGAACTGGATGATCTTAAGGTTTTCCAACCTTAATGATTCTACAATAGAGCACTCCAGCACTGGTGCCAAGAGCTGAGCCTTCCCTCCCAGCCATCTCACTCACGGGATCCTGGAGATACTTACTACCCACCTCAGCAGCTTCTAGTGTATGTGTGAATCCACCCTCACTACATTCAAGCACATAGTACAGTGACAAAGAAATCCAGGCTGCAGTTGTCTTCTCTGATAGAAAAGTAGCAGTGGGGTAAGTTTCCTTTGCAAAGTCCAACAAGAACAGAGACAGGGCTGAGCGTGGAGCTTGAGCAATTGTGAACACTTTCTACAGTGGTTGGGGTTATGTAGTTGGTTGAAGAAGTCAATTCTTTCCATGGCTCCACTGACAGTAGAACCAAAGCAAGCACTTTCTTCCTCCAAAAACAGAAAGAGCCTTCTTCTCCCAGAAGAAGCTTGGCATTAGATAAAGTCAATTTTCCTTGGCCCATGTACACAAGGCAATGAAGCTGAAGGTGAAAAATGCAGTGGAGCTTGGGTGGAGCAGAGTGAGCAGGGAGAGCTCTTCCAAAGTTATTTTTACTGCTTTGGCACCCACCTTTTCTTGGAATGCCATTGCAGTTAGTACTGTTCTCTGCTGTCTAAGGAAGATTTTCTTAGAGAAGGAAGCATCACAATGATGCTGGATATTCACAAAAGACTTGCAACATCACACTACTCCAAAACCCCAAGCAGGATCCAGTTGAACAAGAGCCAGATCAACAAGGCCCTTGGCAAGTGAGGCAATGAGGGGGGAAGTGTCTCTTGATAATGTTGTTTTTAAATGATATTGTCTATTTTCCAATCGCTTGATGGGATGATTGTGATTGAGGACCCTTATATATGGGACAAATCTGTTGCAACAGACCATGCTCAACAGCACAGGGGGATAAATGAGTAGGGGAACAGATAGATGGATGAGCAAAGACAAGCTAACCTTAAAGCTAGTGCAGCTGTTTTATCAATGGGAATTGTTACAGTCTCTGTGCCACAAAAGTGGTGAGTGGAGTGTTAATGCAAAACAGGCAAGATAAGATAGGGCATGGATAAACTGAAGATATTCCTTAATCCAGAAGAGTTTAGTTCCCCAAAAGTAACTACAGCCCTAAACTGCAGAAAACCAGGGAACAATACATCCCTGACCAGGCAGAGCAGGAAGCCAGTGGCTCCCATGCCAGCAAGGAGGGTGATGGCAGGTCCGTGATGCAGAGGGTTGGTCTGTCAGTGCCTAGGTTTCATCTTACTTTTGAAATGGAAAGCAACTGGCTGTCTTCCATCCACCACTGGATATCAGTCCAGTTCCTTTCCTTGCCACAAAGCTCTTTGGCACCAGTCCAGCATGCTGAAAGGTCACCTGGCAGCCTGCAGAAGTGGATGTGAACGGTGTAAACACTGCAGTGCAGCTGTGCCATGGTTCAGGACTCAAAAGACTGCAAGAGCTAAAGTCCACCCAAGCCCCAGTGCCTGTCATTACCTGGAACTGAACACTTGTTATGGCCTAGAATCAGCCAGGAGGAAACACAATGTCTGTCACACTGATGGAAATTCAATGGCCTGAATCTTGGCCATCCATCAGTTGAGGTCACTTACACTGCCACTCCTTGAAAGGATGTCTGAGAGGAGATCTATCAGAGGTTGTGAGCTGCTCAGGCACTTAGGGAATGAGATGTATAAATGCATGAGACTGTTGGCTGAAGTCAACTGAAAACCAAAAATAGCCCAGAGTCTTTACAAAACAAGCAGCCTTCACATAAGTGCATCATGTCACAAGAAACCAAAACACAATTTTCTCTGGCTTCGTTTACAGCTTGTGAACTCATTGGAACAACAGTGCCTGGTGGCTCTTACTTCCTGGTCAGAGTCTACAATACAGATGAATCACAGACTGGTTTGGGTTGGAAAGGACCTTAAAGATCACTCAGTTCCAAACTTCCCCTGAGGGAAGACAGGCCTTCTTCTTACTGTGAATGACTTTGGAAATAAACCAGTATAAGAGTGCGTTTAGAGAGGAGATTTTGATTAGATATTAGGAAGAAATTTCTCCTCTCTAAACGCACTCTTATACTGGTTTATTTCTAAAGTCATTCACAGTAAGAAGAAGGCCTGTCTTCCTTTAGTTAAAAGCCAGTTGCCTTCTTTTTTGGTCTTAATGGTGGGGGAAACTTGCCGAGATATCGGAAGCTTTCCCGTAAGATCAACTGCTGACAGGATCATTAGGGGAGAAAATTCAGCCTCAGTTTCCCCATTCTGGAGACTTTCAAGCTTCATTGGAGACACTATGGCAATTAAATGGCATCTGTCCTTTGTGTCTGCAATTTGCTGTATCTGAACAGACATAGAGAAGCTTGACTATCTAGGAAACCTGAAGTGTTTTACAATAATCAGGTTCTCTGACACAGATTTGAACCTGCACTCTGGGTATGTTATTCCAGCTTCCCTTACTTAGCAGCAGTGACTAACGCAAGGCTTAGGTGATCTTTAAAACAAGGAGTTCGTATTGCTGTCCATGGCACTGAAACCACAGAGATTGATTGCAGATGCAGCAAGCAGCTTTGACAGATGAATGTTCCAAGTGTAAACATTTGGAAAGTCAATAAAGGTAATAAATCTGTGCAGTGTATGGGAAAAAAATAGCTGAATAAAGGCTTTTGGGGGTGTTTGGCCTAGACACTGCAGAGCCCTGACTGTTCTGGAAACAGCTATCATTATTATACATTGCATTTGATTGCTTTATTTCATCACACGGACCCGTAGGCAAAGCACGATGTGCTGCAGTGTGCGTTTAACTAGAAGATGGAAAGAATGTGAAGTTTTTTTGTTCTTCCACTGCTTGGTTTATCTAGAAGAGGCTGCAAGATTTTTCAGATGGGGTATTGGGTGCCCAAGTTCCACTTTCAGAACTGATTGAGGGACAAACCTGCAAAGGTTTTGTAAGTGCCCTAAGGTGCAGGTAAATCTGCATCTGTAAGCATTCAAAATGCCTGGAAGAACCAGATATAGGAATTGGTATTTAACCTATGAGTGCCTTTTGGGTATCTTAAGAAGCTTTCCTACATCTTACAGCATTCTCAATGATCCAAAAATCAGCTGTATGAGACTGTAGCTAATTATTGAAAAGAGGAGTCTGGTCAATCAGACTCTTTGGACCTGATGGTAAAGTTGCTCTGCAAACCAGGATTCCTACACAAAATTCAGACATTCAAAAATGAGTATTTACAGTGCCAGACCCTCACAACCCTTCTGAGGAGCAGAAATGCTCAGGTTCCCAACAGAGTCAAGGAAAGTGAGGTGATGTTGCACTTGTAAGCAGATTCCATCCAGAATTTTAACAATGTTTATTCTTATGGGCTTGTCAGAAGGCAAGAATATGTTGCACTTGAAGTCACTGGACTGAGGAAAATTAGCACTAAGTGCTCTCTATGAAATACCTCATGAGTCCAGCATCGTATAGTACAGGAAAGATACTGAGCTGCTGGATCGTGTCCAGAGGAGGGCAACAAAACTGGTGAAGGGCCTGGAGCACAAGTCATAAGGAGTGCCTGAGGGAATGGGAATTGTTTAGCCTGGAGAAGAGGAGGCTGAGGGGAGACCTCATTGCTCTCTACAACTACCTGAAAGTAGGATGTAGTGAGGTGCGTGTTGGTCTCTTTAACCAAGTAACGAGTAATAGGATGAGAGGAAATGGCCTCAAATTGCACCAGAGCAGGTTTAGATTGAATATTTGGAAAAAAGTATTTACTGAAAGAGTGGTAAAGTGTCAGGAACAGGCTGCTCAGGGAAGAGGTGGTGTCTCAGTCTGTGGAGGTGTTCAAAAGCATATAGATATGGCACTTTGGGACATGGTTTAATAGGCACAATGATGTTGGGCTGAAGGTAGGACTGGATGAGCTTAGAGGTCTTTTCCAACCTTAATGATTCTATATTATTAAAGTTTTCTTTGTCTTGGTATATTAGGGAGATTGCCTTACAGTCACGGATGAGACAGCCCTCAGTGAGATATGAAAGTCCATAAAGACAAATGACAACAAAGGTATAGAATTATCCTGCTTTGTTAGCTACTTGTTCTAGTTTTTATTTTCCTTATCCCTTTTCTTCCCTTGCCCCATCGTGCAGAGTGCATTAGTTTCCATAGAAACAAGACGTGCAGGATAGGTTCCTTGTTATTGTTGAGTAGGATTCAGCCAGCAGAATCTATTATCACGTTAGATACATTGTTGGAAAAAAAAAATGAAGCCACCTTCATCAAAACCAGTGCATTTCACAGGAGAAAAATACAAGTGGGCTGCCACACTCACTGTAAAACAGAAGTGCTCGTTCTTTCTTGTAAAACTAGGTAATGTGGGTATGCATGCATACTGACCCGTGCCTGTCTGTCACAGGTAATGCTCTGTGGGGATGCACAGATCAGTGTGAAACCTGGGGCTGCACACAGGCATGAGCCAGCCTGGACTGCAGTGCTGCAAAAATTCAGCAGAGTTGGAGATAAGAGAGTCATTGAATAATTAAGGTTGGAAAAGTCTTCTGAGATAAGTCCAACCATCAGCCCAACACCACTGTGCCTATTAAACTATGTCCTGAAGTGCCATGTCTACAAGCTTCTTGAACATCTCCAGTTTTCTGGACAGCCTGTTCCAATGCTTCACCACTTTCAGTAAAGAAATTGTTCTTAACAGCCAATCTAAACCTCCCCTGGAGCAACTTGAAGCAGTTTCCTTTCATCCTAGTGCTTGTTACTTGGTTGAAGAGACCAGCAGCCACTTCGCTACAATCCCCTTTCAGGCCTCAGCCTCCTCTTCTCCAGGAGTCCTCAGTGCTTTCAGCCATACCTGATAACCCCTGCACTCCAGACCCTTCATGAGCTCTGTTGCCCCTCTCTGGACACGCTCCAGCAGCTCAATATCCTTCTTGTACTGAGGGGCCCAAAACTGTACACAGATTTTGAGGTGTGGACTCACCAATCCTGTTTGCAGGGGGACAATCTCTTCCCTACTCCTGCTGGCCACACTGTTTTTGACGTGAGGCAGGGTGCTGTTGGCCTTCTTGGCCTCCTGAGCACATGGCTGGCTCAAGCTCAGCCAGCTTTCCACCAGCACCAAGAGAGATTCCATTTTCCCTAGAAATCCGTGCAGGGACTCCTCTGGTGTTGCAGTGCTTGCAAGATTCCATCTCCCAACTTTTCATACAGCTTTTAACTGACACATTTCTGAGTCATTTGAGACAATGCACCAATTGTTCTTATTAAGTTACAGTAGCTACATTTGAGCAGGCATCTTAACCAGGAAACCAACTCATAATATTTTAAGTCTTTGTGTAACAATTTAAACAAATGATTTAGGATCTTTGTCATATATGGAAGACCCTTGTCCAGAAATGAGCTTTATATTTAGTGCCCACATGTCCAAAGAACTAAGGTAAATATCTATTCTCCTAAATGCTGCCTTGTTTCAAAGCCAACAAGGACCATACAGTCATTGTTCAAGCTCAGTTAGTTCTGAAGCTTTATGACAAGAGGTATTCTAAGTAACTCACACTTCCACTTCTTCCACCTCCATTTCCATTTTCTTATATAATCCTCTTCTAAATCCATCAGTTAATTGTGACATTAACCCCTGCAGACTTGAAGGTGCCAGTTAGCACACTGCAATACCTACAAAGCACAAAGGATTCTGATAAACAAAATTAATCACGCTCCCATACCAGGACAGATTGAGAAAGTTGGGCTTGTTTGACCTAGAGAAGAGAAGGCTCCAGGGACACCTTAGAGCAGCCTTCCAGTACCGAAAGGGGACGTAAAGGAAAGAAGGGAAGGGGCTCCTTATCACGGAGTGAAGTGACTGGAGGAAGGGGAGTGGTTTTAAGCTGAAAGGGGGGAGATTTAGACAAGATCTTAGGAAGAAATGTTTTCCTGTGAGGGTGATGAGGCACTGGCACAGGCTACCCAGAAAAGTCATGGCTGCCCCATCCCTGGAGATGTTCAAGGCCAGGCTGGATGAGGCTTTGAGCAACCTGATCCAGTGGAAGGTATCCCTGCCCATGGCAGGACTGGTAGAACTGGCTGGTCTTCAAGGTCCTTTCCAACACAAACCATTCTGTGTTCCGTGATGGCTGCGTCTCAGCAGTCTAGCTCCATTTTCCCACAGTGCTGTGTCTAGATGCAGACTACTGCTTCATTCTTAAGACAATCCACTCTTCTGCTTGGAGATATTAATGCTACAAACCACCTGTGTTTATAAATTGCAGATAATTCCTCTTCCTTTGTACATGAAGGTCATAACATTGAGATGCCAGCATTTTGGTTTGGGCTGACTGCTCCCTGTTTGGCTGAAAAAACAGCTGCAGATGAGAGATCTGTTCTGCATTTCCTTCATCTATGTGCTTTGCTGTGTGCCTGCCAGCCTATCTCCTTTGGTTGTCTGACAAACACTTCGTCATGGCTCCAAAATGTGCAAATCGCTCCTGCCCACAGATCATCCTCTTGCCTGCCAGTTTAGCCTGTGACCCTTCATCCGTTGTGCCTTGCTTTCCACAATGATTTCACTTGTAAAGGTTTTATGTCTTGAATATCCACTCTAATTTCAATTTTAACCTGCTGTAAACTTGCCAGGACAGTTCATCCCTTATAACATAACTATCTGGTAAAGCTGTGACAGGCGTATTTATATAGAAGGAGCATCTGATTCCCAGGGAAGGTAATGAGCGCTTCCACTTTTGCCACAGCAGCTTAATGAAAAGTACACATCCCACTGTTAAATGAACTGAGATATCACCATCCTGATAACTGAATGCTCCAGTGGTGTTCAGCTCTCCTCAGTAATATCATAGCTAACAATCCGTTTCTTTATGTGACTGGGTTGATATGGGAACATTCAAGACATCACCATTTTTATTTACTTGAAACTGGACTTATCTCCACCCTATGCCAAGGGATTTACATTCTGATGGCAGCTTTAAGATCAAACACATCTTTTATTTCCTATAACTGTTCCTGTTGGCTAGTGAATATTGTGATTAAAGACCATGAATACCTTGTTCCAGAGCTTTATGGAAGTCTTAAGCTTTTATTTTACTAAGAAAACAATGTGCCAAGTTTCATTGTCCAACGAAGTTACCTGCTCTCATTTCCTGTTTAAATGACAAAACCAGATCAGTGTCTGCAGAGCTCCCAGCTTTACCTTTACTTTCTCCATGCTGGACAGAACTCTGTGCTCTCCTTTGATCCTCTCTGCACACTGTCATTAGCAGCACTGTTCTTTGCATAAACATCAGAGAGCACATTCACAAATGCCACCATGACCAGTCCTCATGCACATTTTATACACTGTTCTCCATGGCTGTCCTATTCAAGGTGCCTTGTATCATTATCACTGCTTTTGACACCTGTGTGTTCAGAGCTTTTAACATGCTATGTTGTGATTTTGCACCTCTAACTCAATCAGTGCTGGTTTAGCTTTAGGTCCAATGTCATCTCCTTTAAGAATCATAGAATCATAGAATGTCCTGAGTTGGAAAGGACCCACAAGGATCATTGAGTCCAACTTCTGTCCTGGCACAGGACAACCACAACATCCACACCGTGTGTCTAAGGGCATTGTTCGACTACTTCTGGAATATTTCCAGGCTTGGTGCCATGACTGACTCCCTGGGGGGCTGTTCCAGTGCTCCAACATCCTCTGAGTGAAGAACCATTTCCTAATATCCAACCTAACCCTCCCCTGACACATCTTCCTGCCATTCCCTCAGGTCTTATCATTGGTTACCAGAGAGAAAAGATCAGCGCCTGCTCTTCCTGCACCCCTTGTAAGGAAGCTGTAGACCACAACAGCCTCCTAGTCTCCCCTCAGCCTCCTAGTCTCTAGGTTGTACAGACCAAGCAACTTTAGCAGCTGCTTATATAGCCAATGGACTTCCTTTAAAGGTGATCTTTGGCCTCCATTCTGTGCTCATTTTATTTCCCAGGCAAGTGTTTCCTCCCCATAAAGAGGCTCCCTCTCATTAATAGCAGAGTTTAATTTCTTACTTTTTTTTTTTTTGATTGTAATAGCAAAATCAGGTTATATTGTGGACAGATTGATCTTCATCTCAAGCAAATACTACTTTCTGGCTCAAGTCAGGCACTTTGGGTGGAAAGCTGCTGCTTGTGCTCTTCTGGAGAACTGATGCTAGCGTTTGGCAGTGTGTCTAGTGAAACAAAGACCTTAAGATGAATCTTGGCATCAACAAATCTGTATCAGTTTTCCCTCTTTAAGTAACACCCAAGGTTCAGTCTGAGAGGCACTGCCTGGATTGCGGCTTACACTAAACCTGCCTTAGGAATGAACCAAACTATCAAATCTGCTCAGCTGGCAGGGTCTCCCTGCCCTGTCATTTTGAAAGCACTTTCAAAACCATTCTGCTTTCCAAGCTAGCGCAACAGCTTGTTCACAGCACTTTGGTTTTTAATTTCAATCAAGATTCCTTGAAACTCATTAAAGCAAATGTAATCATCCATGCTGCTCTTTGAATTGTCTCTGCTTAGAGTTTATTCTCTGTTAGTAAGCACTGAAATATAGCCTGAACTTCTGACTCCAGCAGTAAAGGCAATCCCCATTCTTATCTATTTACTCCACACAATTAATACTATTTCTTGTAATTTGATTAAAGTACAGGAGGTTTGTAGGAGAGTTTCTGGTGTTTTTTAAACCCCCTTATCTTCAGTCTATTAGCAAAGTTTCCCCAACTCCAGGTGAAAGTTCTTCCCCCTCTGCCAGCAGTGCTGCTTCCATTTAATAAGTTTCCCTTAGCTAATATACTTCAGGGCTTTTATAGGTTAGATATAAAAAGATCTTGTCATTCTCTTCTAAACTGATTGTGTTTCCTATCTCAGATAGCAGTGAATATGCTTTTTTTTTTTTTTTTTACAAAATTCCTGTTTACTTTCATTACACTTTGGCAACTTTCTTGGATCAGTCAGCTCTAGTGTCTACAGTGAGTTTATTTCTTGGATAGGTTAAATCACAGCAGTTCAATCCTCTCTTCCACTACTCTAACTGTTAAATTCCTTGTACATTTTACTGTTAAATTTTTGCTATGGTCTAACAATCACAAAAGGTGTGCTGGAAGCCAATGTCAATGTGTCTTTAGGAGTTGCACATTTTACTATGTTCTTTTCCCATCTCCTAGCAGATGAGCCCTATATGGATAGACAACATCCAAATATTCCCTTCCATTATATTCCAACCATTTATAATTTCCTTGAGATTGTGTTTGAAGTGACCTTAAAGGTCATCCATTCCTACTCACCTCGCTACAACCTCCTTTCACATACTTGTAGACAGTGACAAGGTCTGCCCTCAGCCTCCTCTTTTTCAGGTTAAAAAATCCCAGTTCCCTCAGCTGCTCCTCACTAGACTTGTGGTCCAGACCCTTCACCAGCTTTGTTGCCCTTAGAAACTGTTGCCCCTAAGAAATGTTGCCCCTAAGAAACTGGCTTTAGCATGAGAACCCCCAAACTATGGAAAATTACAGATACTGGTTATGTACACTGGGGGCCTGACCATCTATTTTACGGAGGAGAAGGAGTTGACTGGGTCTGGTGGGTCTTAGAAAGGAAGGGAAGGTTATCAGAGAAAGGTGAGGGGGATTGTCCTCACTATTTTTAGGCTACTCATAGAAAGAGTGGGAAGGTCTAGAGCTCTGCCTGAAATCTTCTCAGTCTCTCCATCTTTTACTGTCTGTCTTAGAGCAAACAAGTGTTTTCATATATTGTTTTCCAGTCTCAATTTTGAGATTTGAGTTATTCTGCAATGAACTTTAAACTCAATGGACAAAAATCCAGTACTTCCAAGCCCTCCACTGTACTCAGCTCAACACACTTCATCCTTTGTATCCTTTGGAAGAAAAGTCTCTGAGAAATCTTATACTCTCTCAAATACTCTAAGCTCCTGTAGAGTGTGCACAGACAAATCCGGAAAGCACAGCAGGTACATTAGCTGAATTTCAAAGCAATGCTGCTTTGTTATCCATCTTCTTTCAAGAACTGACAGGACAGTTCAACTAGAAATAAACTTCCACCCTTCTGTGCCTGAAGAGAAAAGCTCAAAAGTATTATTTCTGAAGGCTCAGATCCTGTAAGACAAAAAGACAGATTCCACAGGTTGTCTATGAAAAACAGACAAAACCACTCCCATTTCCCCTGTCAAACTTGTGGGTTTTAGGCCAAACTTACAAGATTGGGTTGTGATATCTGACTTTGAAATGTCTGGGAGTATTTTAAGAGATCTCTGTACCCAGGGCTATGCTGGATAAGCCAGAGAATCTAGGTGAGAAAGGGGGTGTTAGGCCCAGGAGATGTCTCTGATGCTGCAGAAGGATGAAGGGTCAGACCAAGACCAGGTACTTGACTGACCAAAGGAAGGTGAAATCCCAGACTGAATTGCAGAAGATATATTCTGATTAGTCCACACCCACGAGCAGTGATTCACATAACCGGGTCTTCTCTGAGGATCTGTCAGGGAAAAAGTGTGTAACAGAACACCTTGGGAAACTTTGCTCAGCTGTCAGTGGGGTACTCTTACCTGGAAACAAACCATGGTAAAAGTGTGCCTCAAACAAGGTGTAGAATGGGGCTTAGGCCTTCTGAGACCTGTAGCAGGCTTTAGGGTGGAGCTGGCATAGTGGTTCAAGAAATAAACGGCTGAGGTTCAGGGTTTCTGGCTTCTCATTTGATGTCCAGGAGAGAATGGATGAGGTACTTAGGGGCATGGTTTAGGGATTGGTGGGAATGGTTGGACTTGATGATCCGGTGGGTCTCTTCCAACCTGGTTATGCTGTGATTCTGTAAAGGCACACCTTTTAGGATCTGCAATTACACCAGACTGACTTGGAAAGCCCATGTTGTAAAGAGGAATCCCTATTCCATATGGCAGTAGGTGAAGAAAACAGAAATCCTGATGGCCATCAGGACAGGCTCTGTATTTTCTTTCTGTAATTCTGGTTTGGACTCCTCAAGGTGGACACTGTCAGGAAAGGAATCTGCTCAGGGTCTCACAAGCAACCATAAACATATGGGGTAATTTAGGTTAGAAGGGACCTCTGGAGGTCTCTAGCTCAATCATAGCTCAAAGTTGGGTCAATTTAGAGTAGGTAGTTCTGGGCCTTGCCCAGAATAATTTTGGATATCTACAAGGATGGGGATCCTACCCATTCCTTTATTCCCCTGCCGTAGCATTTGACTAATATCATGGTGGAATTTTCTCCCCTCCTATCTAGTTGGATTTTCCCAAGTTCCAGCTTATGCCTGTGCATCTCCAAGAAGAGTCTGTCTGTGTCCTCTCTGTAACCTCCTATTAGGTAGTGGTAGATAGCAACAAAGTCCCCTCTTTGCTTTCCCTTTTCCAGGCTGAACAAACCCAGTGCCCACAGCCTCTGTGCTGGCCAGGCAGATGTCTCTGCCCTATGTGCCCCAGTGTGCCCAAGCCTGTCTCATATTTGGGAGCCCAAACTGGACCCAAGGTCCAGGTGTGGTCTCATTGGGGCCAAGCTGAGGGGAGGAATCTCTTCCCTCATGTGCTGGCGGCACCCATGTTAATACAATCCGAGGTGTGGCTGGTTTGCTGTGCTGCCAGGGCACATAGCTCATGCAAGCTTATGATGTTACTCACCAGGACCTACAGGGACTTTTCTGAAAAGCTGCTTTCTGCCTGATCAGTCTCTGCCAGCCGTGTTGCCAGCAGGTCTTCTATCATAAGTGTAGGACTTTGCATTTTCCTCTGCTGAACTCGATGAGGCTCCCATGAGGCCGCTTCTCCATCCTGCCGAATTCCCTGTAAGACGGTATTTATGGGAGGTTTAGGCTGAAAGTCACAGTTTTGCTTCCTCTGTGAAAAACAGAACAGCAGAAACAGTGCTGACGTCCTAATTCCTTGTCACCTCTTCTCAAATCACCGCATCTCACACTCTGCTCCAAAACCAAAGAAAAAGTCATCCAGGGCCTGTAGTCCTACTGTTATTTTGGGCAAAAAAAAAAGAAAAAAAGTGGCGTAGCAAGTCCCTGATGTACAGAAGTACAGCCTTAGCTTCTCTTTTATGGATGAGGATGTGGGAAATCAGTAGAATACACACTGCTGAATGCAGATGGGCGATAGGAAGTGCTGTGGACAGTTAAAAAAGTGAGAACACTTGTGAATTGCAGTAGGTATGCCCACTCTTGTGGAGAATGGATTATGCCTAGGTGCCAGGGACAAAGATGAATGATCACTGATCAATGGAGAAACGCCTGTGGTGTGTGGGATAGAGAAAGAGATGGAAAGTCAGGTGAAACAGCAAATGTGATGGAAATCTATGTTCACCTCTAATACAAGGACAGTCTGAGAGAGTTGGGGTTGTTCAACCTAGAGAGGGGAAGACTCTGGGGACAACTTAAAGCAGTCTTCCAGTACTGAAAGGGACGACAGGAAAGCTGAGGAGGGGCTCTTTATCAGGGAATGCAGGGATAGAATGAGGGGAAATGGATTTAAGATGAAAGAGGAGAGATTCAGATGAGGTATTTGGAAGTAATGTTTTCCTGTGAGGGTGGTGAGGCACTGGCCCAGGTTGCCTAGAGAATTCATGGATGCCTCATCCCTGAAGGTGTTTAAGGGCAGGTTGGATAAGGCTTTGAGCAACCTGATGCAGTGGAAGGTGTCACTGCCCATGGCAGGGGGAGTTGGAACTGGATGATCGTTAAGGTCCCTTCAAGCCCAAAATGTATGATTCTGTGATTAACTGTAGGAGATTCCTGGGCTAAAAGCTGTGAGAGGAGAAAGGGAGGACAGGAGGATATGGGGACAATGGGAACAGCCTAATCCACAGGGATGAGTGACCTGAAAGCTCAGAGGATGTTACTAAAACACTGAAGTAGCTGCCAGCCTGCACTAAAAAAATACTCTTCCAGAAGGTTGTGATGGATCACCTAACATCACTGTGTTAATGGTGCCGCAAAACACCCTCTCCCCTGGGTTATGGCACAGATCAAAACCTAGTCCTCTCACATTCCTTAACTAACAGGCCCACACATTCCACTGCTGTCCCTGAATAGGATAACATGTTTCTTCATTGCTTTAGTTACAGGTGTCTTCCTTCCAAAAAAAAAAATAAAATCTGTGGTTTTGGTTTTCTCAAGATTAAAGAGTGCTGCAAGCAGGGCTCTGGATTTAGGGAGAAGTAAGTCTACCTCCCCTGCACAGAGATCCCTGGTGAGTGCTGGCTTCTCTCATGGAGCTTACATTATGGAAATCCTGTGTAAGCCTCTGTGATTTTTCACTCTAAAAATGAAGATAAAGCAACAGCCTTCTCTGCTGCCTGGATTCCCACAGCACACCTGCTCTTTCAGAGGACTGGCTTGTTCTCTGAGCTAGCCCAGATGCCCAGAAATGAGACAGCAGTGTGAGGATGGTGTTGACACCCCAAAGCCTTTCTAACCCCTTCAAGAGTGATGCCTGACACCTCATCCATGCCATGGTTGGCAAAAAGTTGCTTTAGAGGAGAAGGAGATGGAGGCATTCAGGCTAAGTGCTCCCTCAAGCTTCAGCGTTTTGAAGTAATTCTTGTACTGTTTTGTAAAATACTTTTTGCACGGGAAAGATTCCCTGACTCCTTGCATATGCTCCATTTGGCTCATGGAAATGCTGCAACTGGAAAAGAACAGGACTCTTTTCCCAGGTAGGACCTCCTATCTCATTGTTCCGCACAGGGTCATGGACTGTCACAATGCCTAAAGCAGTGATCTACAGCACTGTGCCAGGGAAAGGGTGTTTGTGTAATGCCCTCCCATCTTGCCTGAAGCCTCAGGGGACCTAGAGGTGGACAAGGAAGGATGGTGAGACTCCAAAACTTTATCAGATTACATTTGTTTACTGGCACAGAAGCAGAGTGATGGCATCGTTCACATTTATGGCATGTCTATTCCTCATTCTGGAGGAATAAATTAATTGAATTTCATTGCATTACTGGCATGTAATAAACTCATCTGATTGTTCTCCTCTCTCATAAAGACCCAGTCCCTAGAGTCAAGCTGTGACAGAACTAATTCAACTTTTGTTAACCAAATGAAATATTTCCAGCCTTTGGTTAGGTAATCAGGCATGGAAAGATAGTTCCTTGGATGCCACAAATCCAGAAGATGAATGAAAGGCCTCAGATGTTTATTTTGCAATCCATAACTGGTTAAGTTAATCTCACTAGTTGGGAGGCCAAATTTATTATTGGGGTTGCAAGTAGTCAGGGAAGATTAGGAGAGCTCTATGATTATAAAAAAATTGAAGCCATAAACAGGATTATATGCTGATACTAAAACCTGTCCAAAGCTCTGAAAGAACCTGCATGGTATGGCCAAAACCAGAAGCTGCAATGGCTCCTGAATCAAACCCTCCTGAATTGGGGTCTCAGGTGTTCAAGACCAGGTTGGATGAGGTTTTGAGCAACCTGATCCAGTGGAAGGTGTCCTTGCTCATGACAGAGGGTGGGAACTGGATGATCTTTAAGGTCCATTCCAACACAAATAATTCTGTGATTCCATGAAATATCCCAGAAAGCACTCTACTTCAACTCTGTGTTGCTCATTATTCTCCCTCCCAAAGGAGATGCTATTATATGTACATAGATTTGTAGTACAGCAGGGAATTCACCAGAGAGAAAAAGGAAGGTGCATGAGGTCAAATAGCAGTCTCCACCGGTAACCACAGGCCAAAATAATGTAGGGTTTTTTTCCCCCGAAAAAATTTTATTGCAGTTATTTTAAAAGGGAACAGATACACTTTATAAAACATAAAAGAGGAAAGGATGGGACAGTTGAAGCAAATCATGGCTCCTGGGAAGCATTGCATTTGTCAGTGGTCTTAGCCAAAGATGTCATGCAGATTTTTCCCCTTTGAGAAGAAGTACATGTGCTATCTCAATAAAACATTTTAAAGAGAAATCAATCAATCAGCCTTAAAGAGATGAAAAAAAAACCCCTAACCTTTTGAGATTTCTGTGTCTGACAGAAAGCAGTAGCCTTAAACTCCTTTCTTTCCATCCCTACTGTGCAGCATTTTGCAGCTAAGCAGCAATCCAAAAGTAACAGAGCTCACCACGTGCAGTATGTCCTGGGAGCCAGGACACATGGGTTCATCTCCTGTCTCATGGAAAAGCGAGTGTGTGAAGACTGAGAGACCTTTGTTCCCTGCAGTGATGGATGATAGCAAAAGAGGGGAAGGACTGAGGGTCAGGATGCCTTGATTCCCTGCCAGGCCCTGTCAAGGAAGCAGTGTGAGATGAGCAGGAAATATGTCTATGCATGCAAATCACTTGCAGCAGATGCTAAAATTATTGTGAAAGAAATACGCCATGAACACTGGAGCCTGCTCCTCACAGTGCAAACAGTCCAGACTGAGGAGGTGGAAAGGACTGAGGGAGGAGCTGATCACATAAGATGACCACAAGGCCCTAAGATGGCTATGACACTGAGTTACAGATCCTCAGCACTCTGTGGCAGCCGAAAACCATGAGCCCACTGGGACTCATCAGTCCCAAACTGTAGCTGCACTACCAACCTTCAGGCTCTGCTCCAAACCAGACTATCAAAGCCCCTGGAGAAATGCGTGCACCACACACCCTACCAGGAGTCATGAGCAAGGCTCTGTAGGACAAGGAGGTAGATTCAGGTGAGCTGGGACTGCGGAGATAAGTTGGCCATAGGAAGGGCCACAGAGTCTTTCCACAGCACTGAAGCAAAGGGAGGGGCTGAAAAGCAGGATCTGCTCACATCCAGGGCATCATTTAATCTTTTCTGGTCCTCATCACGAATGCAGCACTGCCTGCTAACTGCCCCTACAGAAGAAGGATTTTTTCCCAGGATCTTTATCCCTGCTAACCACTCCTCCATCACCTCCCTTCTCTCTAGCATCCTATGTTTGGCTTTGATGATGGTGATAAAGGACAAGTACTGCTGTCCCAGCAGCATCATTATCAATGCAGCCTTCAGCATATCTGCAGGGCTGGTTGTGGAATGCAAGAGGAGGGCAAAGCTGTGGGTGGCGCTCCTGTTGCAGGAGGGTATCCTGTATGGGGAGGAGGGACAGCATGAAAAAGCAGATGTCTTGGGTTGTAGAACAGCGCTTAACAGTGGATCTAGGCAAGCGGAGACCACAGCTAAATGTCAGCTAGTATTTGTGTCTTCCAGTCCTGTTGCTTGCTTTAGCATAGCTGGGCATCCTGTGGCATGGGGAACTCCACAGTGGTGTTTGTAAACCACGTGCTTGCACTTATGTCTAGTCCCTGCCACTGACAGTCCCTCTTCTGAATGATTCCAGGTGTTTATAGCACTGAGTCACAGTCAGCTAGCACAGAGGATGTAGCCCTGTCTAGCCCTGAGGCTTCACTACTGCCTTCAGTTGCAATGAACACTTTTTGAGACTGTAGGGCAAACCAGAAACCAGGCAAGAGTCAGGCAAGGTTGGTGGAAAAAAGACATGAAGAACCTGTTGTTAATCCAAAAGGGAAGGACCTGAACTGTCCCTCTGTTTGCTTATCTACTAGCCTGCTAGAGTAGCTGGGTCAGAATTTGAAAATATCTGTTTACTCAGAGAGATAAGCAGAGAAAGTGAAATTATTTATCTAGCTGGTGAGGGGATGAAGTTCTGCAGAGATCAGTACTGAAACTGAAATTATCTGGCAATCCATCTGTGCATCACCAGGAAAGAGAACCCAGAGGTATCAGCACAGAATTCAGAATTACGTGTTCATTCATGCTTCAGCCTGTTTGCTTCCCCAGGTCTGAGACATGAAGCCGGCCAGTATAGATATGAAGTACTTCTCTCTTGCTTGGGTCAGTCTGCTCTTGAATGATATGAAATGCTACACATTGTCAAAGTATCACTGCAGTTGTTGGAGACTTCATAATTTATAAGAGAATTGCTAAAATATGCTGCTTCAACAATGTCCAAGACCTGCATGTATTGAAAAAAAGAGGTATGACGTGGACCCATTCTCTTAACAGTTTAAAGTGTTTGTCCATCCAGCCCCTCCCTCTACCTCATCCTATTATTATTTCCTCAGATCTCCCTGTCTGGATTGCACATCAGGAGTGGGGAGGAAGGGAGATTGGGTCTGGTGGTGAGCTTTTTGGTGTTAATAGGATTGGATTCCCACCAAATCATAGAATGCCCTGAATTGGAAGGGACTCACAAAGATCACTGAGCCCAACTCCTGTCCCCTCATAGGACAACCCCAGCATTCACACCATGTGTCTGAAGACATTGTCCAAAAAACATTAGTGGCTAAATCCCCAGAGCCTGTTCCTGGGCTCCTCAACTACAAACAAAGCACTTCTCCAGGCCCACAGGCCTTCAAGGGATGCAATGGACCACTGTGATCCTGTAGTTAACTTAGCACCTCTTAATGGAATAAGAATATAAAGCTGCTCAGTGTCACCAAATGTCTTGTTGACTAGGTGCCCTAAAATAATAATTCAACTGGCAGGTGAAAAGGACGGATCATAAGGATTCGTGAGTTGCTCACAGAGGATGTACTGGTGGACACTTCCATCATTTTGTCACCTTAGTCTCACTGCATTTCCAAAGTGGTGGGATATATCTCTTCAAGGAGAGCTAAGGCTTACTGTAGTTACTCTCTATAAATCATATCCAGAAAATAAAGCTATGCTTTTCTTGAAAGGTACTTATTGATGCCTATTTTCAACAACCCCAAGGTAAACTGTGTGTTCCTTCTTCTATAAGCATTTAAGCAGTAGATTGCTTGACAGTAAGCAGGGAATTTGCTCTCCCAACAAGGTCCTCGGGGCACTGAAGTGTATAAGGAGCTGGCCATGCTCTTTCACGCTAGCCAAAAATGTTTCATTTAGTCAGTGCCAAAACCAAAAGCCATGATAATGTGTTGCCCATGATAAATCTCTGCTTGGTCTCAGCTCTCCATGACAATGCACTGCTCTTCTGGAGCCAGTCCCTAAAAACACGGAATTACACACACACAGGGGTACTGCTGAGATCAAGGCCAGAAAGGACTGCAGGGCTTTAAGACAGTTTTCTTTCTTATTGAAGAAAACTCTGATTGTGAGAAGTGGTCAAGCCCTGGGCAGCATTAAGCAGCTGTTTCAAGGCAAATTCAAATGCAATTTAAGGAGAACAGAACTGACTTCGGTACAGTTCAGCTTTTGTAAGATTCATAGTGAATCAAATCTTTGACAGCAGACATCTGCAACATTTATTGATCAATGGTTTGAGCAAAAAAATAGAAAGTCATGGCTGTATAGACTGGTCATCTATCATATGACATATGTTTTAGAGAAAGCAGAAGATATGAGTGCAGCCTTAGCAGTTGGATAGGGGAAATAGACCCCTGTTTCTCTGATGAACCCCAGTACCTGCAAGCAGAACAACTGGCAGCATGGCCAGCTGTGCCAGCAGCTGGCCAGAGCATTTATCATAGAATCATAGAATTGTTTGCGTCAGAAGGGACCTTAAAGCCCATCCAGTTCCAACACCCCTGCCACAGGCAGGGACACCTTCCACTGCATCAAGTTGATCAAAGCTTCATCCAACATTGCCTTGGACATCTCCAGGGATGGGGCTGCCACCACTTCTCTGGGCAACCTATGCCAGGGCCTCACAGGAAAACATTTCTTTCTAATATCTTGTCTAAATCTCTTTTCTTTTAGCTTAAAGATGTTCCCCTCATCCTATCCTTGCACTCCCTGATAAAGAGCCCCTCTACAGCTTTCCTCTAGGCCCCACTTCCATCTGTATTTCTAGGATTCAACATTTTGATAGTAAAGCCTTTGATACAGTTTCTCATAGCATTCTGCTTCGGAAACTGTCAGCCTCTGGCCTGGACAGGCACACACTCTCCTGGGTGGAAAACTGGTTGGATGGCCGGGCCCAGAGAGTGGTGGGAAATGGAGTTAAATCCAGCTGGAGGCCAGTGACAAGTGGGGTTCCCCAGGGCTCAGTGCTGGGTCCAGCCCTGTTCAATGTCTTTATCAATGACCTGAATGAAGGCATCGAGTGCACCCTTAGCAAGTTTGCAGAGGACACTAAACTGGGTGGAAGTGTGGATCTGCTGGAGGGTCGGGAGGCTCTGCAAAGGGATCCGAACAGGCTGGACCGCTGGGCTGAGACCAACAGCATGAGGTTTAACACAGCCAAATGCCGGGTCCTGCACTTGGGGCACAACAACCCTAAGCAGAGGTACAGACTAGGAGAAGCCTGGCTGGAAAGTTGCCAGGAGAAGAAGGACCTGGGGGTGCTGGTTGACAGCCGACTGAACATGAGCCAGCAGTGTGCCCAGGTGGCCAAGAAGGCCAATGGCATCCTGGCTTGTATCAGGAACGGCGTGACCAGCAGGTCCAGGGAGGTTATTCTCCCTCTGCACTCGGCACTGGTGAGACCGCACCTCGAATCCTGTGTTCAGTTCTGGGCCCCTCACCACAAGAAGGATGTTGTGGCTCTGGAGCGAGTCCAGAGAAGAGCAACGAAGCTGATGAAGGGGCTGGAGAACAGGCCTTATGAGGAGCGGCTGAGAGGGCTGGGGTTGTTTAGCCTGGAGAAGAGGAGGCTGAGAGGAGACTTCATTGCTCTCTACAAGGGAGGTTGTGGAGAGGAGGGTGCTGGCCTCTTCTCCCAAGTGACAGGGGACAGGACGAGAGGGAATGGCCTCAAGCTCTGCCAGGGGACATTCAGGCTAGACATAAGGAAAAAATTCTTCACTGAAAGGGTCATTAGGCAATGGAACGGTATGCCCAGGGAGGTAGTTGGCTCGCCTTCCCTGGAGGTGTTTAAGGTGCAGGTGGATGAGATACTGAGGGGCATGGCTTAGAGACTGGTGGGAATGGTTGGACTCGATGATCCGGTGGGTCTCTTCCAACCTAGTGATTCTATGATTCTTCATCTTCTTTCATCTCTGATCACTTTTGCCAGCTGTTGCTCTTTTTCCCTGTTATGATTACAGATCTGCACTTCTGTAGAGTTGTAAGTTGGTGTCCCTACAGGCTTTCCTTGGGGTACAGCAGATGACTTGCAACCGTGGCAGAGAGAATAGAAACACAGGGTTTGTTTCCAAGTGGGAACAGCTCAACTATTAATCAAAACATTGTCAAAATATTTTCAGCTAAAATCTTATCAGTATTGAAATTCACACCCTCCTCTTATTCCTCACTCCCTTCTTCTAGACCCCTAGATAGACATTGTCAATAAAACATTTAGGAATGAATGTAAGAAGCACAGAAAACAGTGAGGTGAATATGGAAAAGCGACATTGTTATTTTTGTTTAATATTAATATGCCATTGAAACCTGGAAGGAAATTACTTCAAGCCCTGCCACAAAAGGATGGTACAGATAGAACATTAAGTGACTCTTACGTCATGAAACAGCTCCTAGCAGCATGAAGAAGCCCTACACTAATGGAAGGGAGTACAATCATATTCAAAGTCATTTTCCAAAGTAATGAAGAAAAGCGAAGCAGTACTTTCCTTTGACTTGGAATTCCCACTTCTGCTCAGCTGAGAATAGAGGCATAATTTATCAAAGTAGTTAAATAACTTTCTGCCTTAATTATAGCTGTGCAAATAAATAATTTTTCAGTCCAGTGGCTGAAGCAAAATAATAATAATAATAATAATTGTAGACATACTTTTAAGTTGTCTGAAATGAAACTTCAGACTTCTTCAAATGTTGTCCATGAGTAGAAATATTTGACTTTACTGAAATAATATGGTGACTTGTCACTTTAATTGCTCTTTATGTCTTTTAAACACACAGAGATAAATTTGTCTTTAAAAAGTTGTTTTGAAGGGAAAAATTAAAACAGATCTTTGAAAAGAAGTGTTCAAATGGACATTTCTGGCCACCCTACTTATTTTCTCATATTTTGACTTCATCTTTTCAACAAATTCACTCTTACTATCACCACTGATATCACTTAATATCGACTGGCATCCCCTGGCAGGTGAACAAGCTTGTCCAAAACAACTTCCATGCAGTTGTGGCTGACATCTCCATGAACAATTTTGTAAATGTGCTCCAGAACAGGCTACAGCCAGAAGCTGTGCAGAGCAAGGGGTAAGAGCGGTGAGAAGAGAAATTAATTTACTTGGAGAGACTGCTTAAACCATCACCTGTTGTTCCTCCAGAGGTCTTTCCTTATAGAGCAACTGCCCCCACTTTTTTAACATCATGCAGAAATCACATCACAAAGATGCTTGCTCAAAATTCCCCAGTTTGTCCTCAGCTTACACTCAACACATTTGGAAATACAGGTATTACCAGGGCCAAAAAACCCTCAGAGGCAAGCCCTTCATTTGGCTTAAGCCAGCTCATGACTATGATCCTCAGCGGAAATATGGTTGTGGATGTACTGGGAGACATGCTGGGTGTTGTCCCATATTGTGAGACGCAACGACAGTTCTATGGCTGCTCAATCCCTCTTGGCCCCTAAAATATGCATTTTCACCATTTAACATAACTCATTTCTATCTGCTTTTCTCACCTGTCCTCTCTCCCCCAAGAACGTCTGTGGAGTCAAAGACAGAGAGGCTCTGAGATCTAGCCAGTTCCTTGCCTTGTCTAGCCTTGGCACCAAGGTGACTAGCTGACAGTGTCACCTAGGGAGCCAAGCTCCCACCACAGCAGCTGCTCAGCACCTACAGCCCATTAGGCTTCTGCAAAAGCCACAGAGGTGTATTGTATTTGATGTATTTGATCACATTTGCAAATGCTGGGGTACTTTTTGCTGCTGTGTCTTGTGAAAGCTGTATCCTCATAAGGAGTGGGAGGCATCCTGGGATGCCTGGATGGCCTGGGGGGCTGATGACTGTGGCTGGAGGCTGGGAAACATCACTGCTGCTGTTTGTTTGATGGAAAAGGCTCCAACGATCCCCCATCATTCACTTGCCTATGTAACCAGCCCTACTTTTGGTAACTCTGAGGCTGAGATTCATACTATTTAAACTCTACATGCCTAAAGAAAAGAAAGAGATCCTTCCAGATTGGTTGGGGGCTGGCTCAGACCTGAAACTCCCTCTGCCATTCTCAGGCTCATAAGTGGGAAGAGCTGAGGGACGCTCTGCATTTCATTTGCCTGTGCCCGGTGACTAAGCCCCTGAAGTGATATGTAGTGGATCCAGCAGCGGGTGTTCAATTTTGCAGTTCAAGGTGCCCAAGTTAGAAATGAGCCCCCCCATGCACATGCTGCTGGCAATGCAGAGTAGCCCACTTCCTCGTTATTGGGAAGGGATTAAGAAAATCACCCTTATGGGAAGTCTGCAGCCCACGTGTTATACAGCAACTCTGTACACTAGAAAAAAACTCCCAATGTGACTTCCAATTCACCATACCTGCAGGAATCACACCTGCTTTATTTGGCAGCACCAGGCCAATTTATGTATAGTACCTTCTATTAAACAATTCATGCATTCAGTGTGAAACAGGCTGCTTTTCAGGTGCACAACCCTGTCTTTGGATCTGGGAAAGACGTGAGAGCTGCAGTGCTAAGTACGAACTGAGGACTACTGCTCACGGTTTAATTTGATTAATTAACTTGGTGACACCTTGGGTGAGAAGACGTCATGGATACCCAATAAGTGGGGGAGGTATGTTTTTAGCATGAGGAGAGGTAAAAAAGTCATTCAGTCGTCTGGGAAAGAGAAACGGAGAGAGAGAATGAGAACAGCAGGTAATTTATTGCTGGTGGAACAAGAAGCTGTTAGCTGAGAGGAGGGGATAAGAATTATAAAGGGCTGTAAAACCAATATCTCTATAGAGCCCATGACGTTTAGTGTTCAGAGTTATGAATTTCAGTTTCCCATCTTGTCTCTTGCTGCACCTATTTCAGACATGAAGAAGGACCCGGGAGCTCTAAAGCTTGTCCCTTTTATCCACCTCTGTGAATCACTCCCATAAAAAATATTACCTCTCCTGGCAAATCTTGCCTCCAGCACCTCTTCAGAGCCCAGCTACTCCCAGCACAGCAGTGCAGAGCTCAGGGCTCGATCCTGTCCCGGATCACACAGCAACCCAGAGCACTGTGAGCATAAAGTACTCCGAACCACAAAGGAGAAGGACCACCCTGCATATCCCTCACCATGCACTGCTGCAGACGACTGGCCATAAAGCAGGAATATGGGCATGTTGCAATCTCCTTGTAGAACTAAACTCAAGTCTCTCCTGCAAAATGCAGCCGCTCTCTTTTGCTCCTGAGGTCAGAGAGTTTATATCTGCTGGTGTACAAGACTGATGTGGTTAAACCAGCAGAAACTGGTGTCCATATAAACACAAAACTTCAGACATTCACCTGAAGTTCCAGGGACTTTTCAAATCAAACTTCTAATAGGAAGTTCTAGATGGGAAGTTTCTCCCATCTAGAACATCCCTGCAGCCAGGTCCTGGCCCTCTGCCTTGTCTTGAAGGAGGAGAAAGATGCAGCTTGCATGGGAACCACCTCCTGAGTGCACATAACAGAAGAGGACTTCTCTTTGAATGGGGAAGGCTTTTCCTACCTCCTTCCCACCATATGGCTTCATGCAAGAGCCAAGAGCAGTGCTTACCCATCAGCAGCACAGCCTAAGGGATCTGCCACAGCAGGGAAAACAGCATTCGCATCCCCTCCCCAGCCTGCCCTCGTCCTGTCTCTGGCTTGCTCAGAATGAGTCACTTTCTGTGAGTTCCTGGCAAAATTGGTACAAAGTCAAAGCAGAAAATAGCCTATATGAAGCAATTATAACAGAGGAAGGGAGATGTGGGTTGGATTGTTTTTTCCCTTTTCCAGAGAGAATGGAAGAGAAAGGCTGCAACAAAAATACCTGATGCTGATAGCAGGTAAAACCCTAGCTCTTATTAAACTGCCGACAAATATAGAGGTCTGTCACCTACTGTGCATCTGCAAATTGGCACCAAGCCCATGATAACCTTGGTATCTCTGGCTCACTACATGAAATCCCTTTTTCTCAAGACCTTTCCTCAAGGAGAAAGGTGACTTTCAGGACTCTCTGGACCTCAGAGTCAGGCTGTCCCTCAGCACTGCCTTTCATCACTTTGTCTTGGAGGGAGATCTACTGGAAGACATTGGCTAAAAAACAGCCACAGAGGCTTCCATGAATTTACTACCCTCAGAAGCTGAGAACTCAGAAAATTCAATTAGCTGAAAGACAGGAGTTTGAAAGACAGAACAAGTGTTGGCATCTTCTCATTTTCCTTAGGGATTTTGTGTCAAACCATTGCCTGCAGCCAAACAAGGTAGAAATGTAATGCTAAAAAGAAATAAAATCCATAGTTCTTTCAACTGTATGACTCCTCAGGTTCTGACTGCCTGGTAGGGATATCACTGCAGTCACTGGAGCCTGTCCCAGGTAAGAGCAGGTAGGTAACAAGGCACAAGGTTTTTTTTCACCAGCTGGGGCAAGGGGGTTCAACAAATCAGAGATGATACCTAAGGAGAGGGGCAGATCCTTTGTAGCACTGAAGAGAAGAACATAGAGTGCAGGTGGATAAGAAACTCAACACAAACTGGCAATGTCAACTTGCAGCCCAGAAAGTGAACTGTATTCTAGGCTGCATTCAAACCAGTTTGAGCAACAGGGCAGGGGACGTGATTCTGCCTCCCTACTCTGCTCTCATACAGTTCTCACAAATGTCTTGTGTAGTTGTGGATATAGTTCTCACAAGTGTCCTTGGATATTTAGGGGGACAGATTGGGTGTGATTCTTGTTCACATGAGGAGCTGTTTATGCTGCTGCAGTAAAATAATTGCTATCTTGACTTTTCTGTAAATCCAAATTAGGCTCCTAATATTGCTTCTTGGGAGAGGATTATATTTATCACAACTAGTAGGTAAATAATATTTTGTATTCCCCAAGTAAATCATTCCACAGCAAAATGAAAGACCATTGTGTCTGTGATGCAAATGGAAAGGCTTTTAAAATTCATGTTAAGCAAACTAGCAAAAAAAAAACAAAAGAAGATGGAATTTGGACCCCTTTCCAACTTTTCTGTATTGACAGATGATTTGCAATTCCTCTTCATAAGGAAAAGATGCCAAAACAAAACAAACAAAAAGTAGTAAAATAATTACCAAGCTTCCTGTATGTCCAGAATCTTGCCAATATATGGCATGAAAAAATAATAATGCTGATGGAATTTGAAGCCAGCAAAGTGTGCAAGAAACCTTGGTCCTGTGTTCAGGCAGGGAGAAGACGTGCCAATGGCACTCATGCTAAATGAATAGAAGAAGGTAAGGGTAAAGATTTTCAGCTTTATTCATCAGGGAGTCATCAGTGATGTGATGATGGACTCTCCAGCTGTTCACTCACCCAGGCTTAAGCAGTGGCCAAGCTGCTGCACTTTTCTGCTTAGCAAGGCTTGTGATCACCAAGAAGCACTGGAAAGATTGCAGTAGACAATTAATAAAGAAGCCACCAGCAAGTCATGTCTGGTCTGGGTAGGACATCATCAAATTTGAGGGCGCTGAACACCTACCTTTATGCTCCAACCAAATCATGACTGCAAAGTCACTGTGTAACAAGGAGCTAAACATTATCCTGAGGGTTACTCCAGAAGCACCTGCAGTAAGAACACAGAAGAATACATTTACAGGGAAACGATGAATCCAGGAGAGCTAAGCTGAGATAGCCTATATAGTTTCTAGAAGGCAAGAGTCTCCCCTCCTTGTCATTCCTCTCTTACTTCAACACACAGTTTCTATTAAGCAAGGATAACTGAGCATGGTGTGAGGCCACCATGGCTGGACATGCCTAGGGGTCACTCAGCTCCACATCCCCATCAGGTCTGCTCAGAGTTTACCAGTGTTCTCCGAAGGATTGAGACTAAATACATGATTTGCAAAGATATCTATTTGTCCAGCTGCTTAGTGACCTGCTAACAGGTCCTGTGATGAGGTGCAGTGTGCTCTTCACCGAGTCCTCAGCACCTCTGTACCCATGCAGAATTCGCAGCCCAGCTCAGCTCCCTCCCTCGTTCTCTTGCATCTAAGCAAATCAGAATAACTTCTTTGCAGTCCAATTCCATTCCACTGCTTATAGTTTATTCATTCTGAATCTGAACCCAACATAACAAGTACACCCACCATAAGCTCTGAATACCCCCTCTGAGGATGCAGAGCAGCTGTAATAAATAAATATGCAGAAGCTGTTGCTTCTACTGCCAAAGAATCATTAGGAAGCAATCTTTTACTGTGAACGTGATGAGGTACTGGAAGAGGTTGCCCAGGGAAGTCATGGATGCCCCATCCCTGGAGGTGTTCAAGGCCAGGCTGGATGAGGCTTTGAGCAACCTGATGTAGTGGGAACTGTCCCTGCCTACGGCAGAGGGCTTGGAAAAGGATGATCTTTAAGGTCCCTTCCAACCCAAACAATTCTATGATTCATTTCCCTTCAATTTACTCAGTCCTACTTCAGGTCACCCCTCTCTTAAAACACCCAGGCTCATGGGAGGGAGGTCTCCTAGAAGACTTTACAGTGCAAAGATGGGCTAAACAGTTTTTTCTTTTCCTTTTTTCATCATCTTGCTTCTGGGTTTTTTATCCTGCATGTATCAAAGCCAAACCAAATAGAGGTTAAAACCAGATAAGAGTGTAAAGATTGAAAACCACACTCTAGAAATCAGTCCATGCTCCATTTTTGGAAAGCTAGGCTGTATTTTGAGGGCAGTAGCTCAAAGAATATCTAGCTATAGCTCTGAGAAACCACCTGTAGTGCAAGCCTAGAGTGAAAGTAACATGCTATTAGGTACACAGGAGTATTGCTCTAATGGAAAGAGCCATATGCTTAATGCACCTATTAGTCCATGAACTCAGGCAACTCACAAGATTCAAAGCAGGATTACTTCAACTATTTCACCGTTGGACCTGGGAAACAGCAGTTATACATGAAATAGTACAAACTGATGATCCTAAACCATACATCAGCTGCAACATATTACCCAATGGAAGTCCCTAGCTAAGGTAACAGAAAGCAATTAGAAAACAAAGCAAAACCCAATAAAAACCAAATAAAAGAAACAGAAAAAGGAAAACCCACCAGAATAATTGCTCCTTTTCAAAACTGACACTGGAATTGCTCCACTCTGTTACTGGATTTATGCTCTAGAAAAGCTGAGCAGTCTACCTGGTTTCACCCCTGAATTGGTGAAAAATTGGAATCAAGACAAACTCTGAGAGCCTAGACGAATGACCTAGGCTGGTGCAATTGTTATACTGTTCAGTTTGTCTCGCTTGGTGTTACACAACTAAAGCCATTGAGCAAAGCACTGTTGTTTGCCATTACAGAGCTGGGGTCTGAGAAATATGACATCTCGTTCATGCAGACTGTACTCGGCTTCAGTTTGAGATTCAGTGGTTATTAGAGTCAGATGAATGCTAGAAAATAATTTGTATCATCACTGTAGGATGCAGCTGGGCATAGGTTTCTTGTAGAAGCCAATTGTGGGATAAGACAAAAGCATTTATGCCCAATCCAAAGAGCTTTTAGGACTAAAGCTCAGGTCACTGGAGACATGTATGGATAGATCTGTGGGGCTTCGCTTGCTTGGACCATAGTTGTGGTTGCCTATAAAAGCCAAGAAATAGAATAAGCTCTGAAAGAGGAAACTTTCAGAAACATCAAATCAGGTTTCATTGTCAGAAAGAATTCATCATCTTTACAAATGTTTAGCAGAGAACAAAGCCAGAAAAATGAGAAGCCTGCTTTAGATCATGAGGGGGGCTACAGGAAAGCTGAGGAGGAGCTCTTTATCAGGGAATGCAGGGATAGGACATGGGGGAATGGTTTTAAGTGTGAAAGAGGGGAGATTTAGATGAGATATTAGGAAGAAATATTTTCCTGTGAGGGTGGTGAGGCACTGGCCCAGATCATCCAGAGAAGTCATGGATGCCCCATCTCTGGAGGTGTTCAAGTCCAGGTTGTCTGAGGCTTTGAGCAACTGGATCCAGTGGAAGTTGTCTCTGTCCACAGCAGGGGAGGTGGGACTGGATGGGCTTTAACATCCCTTCTAACCCAACCCATTCTATGATTCCATGTGAATTACAGATTCCTTGATTGTTTTTATCTACTCATTCATCCATCCCCTCCTCAAAGAGTTTTGTACTGCAGTACAAGTCCTGAAATGTGTCAGGAATACCAGGTGACAGCAAAGTGCTGCATTAATATTCTCTTCTATTGCCAAGCGAGTTGCAGGAGTTTAGAGGGGAGGGAGCAAAGTTTTTAGCCTTTCAATATGCAGCCACTGTGCGTTACCATGTGCAGAACAAAGCTCAGCACAGAGATTCACACTATTATTAATTCATATTCAGACAATCCAGCTTCACATAGCTCCTTTGGCAGAGAGTATGCAAGGTGGGAGGCTCCCATATAAGTCAGCCCACGTATAATTATTAGAGGTATTGTTAAAACTTTCATGTTGTTGTCTGTCTGATGAAGGCAGCCAGGTCATTCATGCAAGCACTAACAGCTTTCATTACCAACACTATAATTTTGCAGCATTGAAAATAAAATGAAGAGAAGAAAACTCACCTCCCTGAACCTCCTTTATCTCAGGTCTTGTCCAAAACTATTTGGCACTTCAAATTCAGCACTTGCTGTCATAAATTTTGGGAGAGGCTGTTTTGAGTGCTGCAATAGACTATCTTCTGGGTCTCACCATCTTTACATTCCTGGGAGTCCCTAGGACTATGTTTTCACTGTAAACAAGCAACGACCATGCCCAAAGTGTATCTGGGATCACAGTCACTGTCTGTGCCATCAAATTCTCTTTACCTCCCTCAGGCTTCTGCTTGGGAATATATCAGATCCATGATAGGGGAAGTGCTAATGCTGGTGACTAGTGTGCAGTGTTTGAGCCTCTGTTGTAGCCTTATTCATTTAGACTTAACTTTAGACTAGACTTGCCTCCTCAGGTAGAGAAGGAGACCCAGGCAACATGTTCACCTCCTCAATTTCAAGCCCACTACCTTAAGCCCAAGCCTGTTAGTGACACAGGCAATGTTAGCAAGGTGCTAGGCATGCCACATACCTGCAGACTATCTGAGAAGAAGGGATATGGAAATGAAGTATGCAGGAGGAGGAGGTATTCCTCTTGCTTCTCCTATTCCTGTTTCTGTTTCTTCTCTTCCTTGTGTTCCATATTTTCCTGTTCCTGTTCCCTCTCCATCTCCTCCCCAGCCCAGCTTCCCAAACACTGCCTCTCCTACTGCAACCTTTTATACCCAGACTTTCAGAAATATTTTATATAAAATTAATGTATTGGGCAAATATACCTCTATATTTGCCCTGGCTATACCCTCTCATAAACACCAAATGTCAGCACTGTTAGAGGGAAGGTACAGAGCTTGTATTGACCTCCTATGACTGGTTATCCTTGTCTTTCATGGAGGAGCACTTCAAGGCCGAATTTCCTCAGTCCACTCCTTCCCTGCTTCCATACAGGTGCTCTGTCAATATGGGAGACCCAGGAGGTGGGTACCTGGTTTGGGGCACAGAGCTCAGCATGCCTTTTCAACCCCAGGGCTGCCTCAGTAGAAAGCCAAAACAGTTTAAGAATTTTGTAGCATTAAACAGTTGTGAAAACTATCTCAGAAAGCCTGTTCTTTTATTTTTGTGGGAATCCTAGAGTTCTGCCGTGTCATAGTCACAAAAAAAATAATTTCCCAGAAAGCTCTTGTTCTAATTACAACACAGATTGCTTTTGGCTGGGATCTTTTAGCTGTTTCTATGCAAGGTCCCAAGTGAGAGTGTGCCTGCACCTACATTTGTTCCTCTTCTCCACCAGATAGATGTGTGTACTGTGACAGGGGGGAGGAAGCTGGACCTGTATTCAGTCTGACTATTGGCAAGCCTCTTCCTGTCCACTCTCTTCATCCAGGCTATTGAAGGCAGGGTCTATTCCCTCTATATCTGTAGTGCTTCCTGCACCAAGAAGCCTTCTTCTCATTTGGGGACTGAATGATCAGTGGCTGCCTGCAGAGTCCCAAAACCTAGACCAGGTAATGAAATGAAAATGCAAATGTTAATTAGGATAGCCTAACATGGAGAAATCAGACTCAAAGGAACTGAACATAAAAAGAAAATAACAAAAGCTCTGTCAAAATGTACTACACTATTTTTAGCCTTCCCTTATTTTCCAGGAGAAGGCACGGCATTAATATAGTGTCTTACATATATTAATCAATTTAGCCTACCACTGCCAACTGGGAGTATTTTTGCCATTCTATAGATGTAAAAAGATGTGTATTGGCCATAGAATAACTCCTCAATCAGAGACAGAGCCCAGATTTTTGAAAATCCACATCCTAAGGTTCTCCCACCCTAGTGTCCTTTCCTTTCTTCCAACCTCAGCCAAAGAAATGTTGTAATGAAAAACAGTAAACACAAACACAGCATTTGGTCTGCAATAAATTCCCAGAAGAGTTACCAGGCATTAGAAAAGGCTGGAGACCTTTGTGAATGTCCACTGGCATCACCAGTCTCAGTGGCACACCTTGTTGTGTGCTGTTGTGTGTTAGGATGAGACGGTGTTCTATTACCCTCCTGAGCTGTCTGCTCAGTGCCTTTTATGCTCCTGCCTATACAATGTAATGACGTCCTTTGCCTGCTCTGGGTAATGGGTTGCAGAGGGAGGATAAGACCAGAACATGGAAAGGCACAGAAGTACCAGAATCCTGCTTAGAGGAGGACCAGCAGATCCTGGATGCAAAGCTCAAAATGAGCCGGTGATGTGCGCTTGCAGCCCAGAAAGCCAACCGTATCCTGGGCTCCATCCAATGAAGTGTGATCAGCAGGGTGTGGGAGGGGGATTTTGCCTAACTACTCTGCTCTTGTGAGACCTCACCTGAGTCTTGTGTTCAGTTCTAGAGTCGTCAGCGCAGGATGGACATGCATATGTTAGAGTGAGTCCAAAGAAGGCCACGAAGGTGACTAGAGGGTTGGAGCACCTCAGGACAGACTGATAGTTGGGCTTATCCAACCTAGAGAAGAGAAGGCTTCAGGGAGACCTTATAGCAGCCTTCCAGTACTTAAAGGGGGCTACAGGGAAGCTAAGGAAGCACTTTTTATCAGAGAGTGCAGGGATAGGATGAGGGGAAATGGTTTTAAGTTGAAAGAGGGGAGATTTAAACAAGATCTTAAGAAGAAATGTTTTCCTATGAGGATGATGAAGGACTGTATGATGAGATTTCCCAGAAAACTTATGGATGTCCCATCCCTGGAGGTGTTCAAGGCCAGGCTGGATGGGGCTTTGAGCAACCTAATCCAGTAGAAGGTGTCTGTGCCCATGGCAGAGGAGTTAAAACTGCATGATCTTTAAGGTCCCTTCCAATTCAGACCATTCTATGATCCTGGTCAGGTGCCTGCCTCTCTTGGAGCCAGGCAGCTCTCACCTGCACCTCTGCTTTCTAATCAAGCTCAGATATCATGCTCCATCTATTCTTTTTTGGTTTCTTGCGTATACTCTAGGCTTGTTGAAGATGCTTTCACATCTGCCCTGGGTGCCAACCCAAACATTATTTTACCATCTAAGGCTCAAAAGCATGATCCTCAATGCCACAGTGACCCATCTACCACTTCTACAGGATGATGCAATATAGACAATTAATGAATTAAGCAGAAAGAAAACAATGTAATCAATTGGTATTAATGAGCATAGCCCAATTATTTACAATCTGTTCCTATGTTTGAGCCACTGCCTTTGATCTCCTATGCAGAAGAGTGCTGGCATTATATCAGAGTATAAACCATACCCTGCTCACTGGGGCTCAGTGCTATGTTCCTGTGCATCAGGCAAAACTAAATCTCCAGTTGAGGACATTCTAGGATTCTACGGTTCTATGATTTGTTGTGCTGCACTGGCCAGTGGTGGTTGGCTGGGAGTAAATGCATTTTCAAGGTGAAGAACTGATGTCAAGAGTTGATAAAACAAAAGCCAATCTAGTAGGGCTATTTTATTTGAGTGAGGTTTGGGCAGGGGGGACAAATGACTGCACAACTAGGAAATGAAGGCTAAGTTTCTTAAAAAGCTTGTTATTGCAGTACTTAATAGATGGCTGGAGTCCTTGAAGATCACAGGAAACCTTTGGCAAGTGACATCTTGTAGGGATTCACCTGCAGTAGCTGCAGTGGCGTCACCACACTTTGCTGAGAAGTGAGGTGGTGAGGAAGAGGTAATGTAAAACAAACATCTTCGTCAAAACACTCAGAGGCTGAACACACCCCATTTGGTAGTGGCTTTCCAACAGGAAAAGAAATTAATATTTTGAAGGGAGAACAAGATACGCACAGGAATGATTTCAGAATTATTTTGAACAGCGCTAAAGCTTTTTCTTTGTGTCAGGGGTTGTCTGTGTTTGTACAATGTCTAAAGCTGCTTCTCTCTTCTGGACTTAGCCATTATGGTAATAATGAGAATAATAAGAGCAGCAGCCGTGCTGTGTATGCTAATGACCATGTACGCAAGCGAGAGCAGGTTACATATTGCTGGGAAAGCTGAAGAGAAAAAAAAAAAACAAGGTTAAGATATGACAGGAACATTTAATGATAACTATACAAAAAGGTAGAGAACTGACAGGCCAAAACTTTGGTGAAGAAGTGTAATCCTGCTGAAGGGATGCAGTAGAGAGAGAATAAATGAGGTAACTAGTGAAGAATTGTAGGAAATAGAGAATGTCATAAGGAGAATTTATGTTTGCTTTCTCTTTTTTCTTTAATTCTTAAGAAGAAGGTGGAAAACCTTGAATAAGTTCTCAGAGGAAGGCTGAAGAGGGGTTTATTTTATTAGAACCACAAGCAACAGGCTGTGAAAATGAGACTCTTTAGGGCAAAGATGATTGGCAGAATGTGAGATATGCCATACTGACAAAACGGATGTATTTGGGATGCTCTGCAATAAGGAGTAGAAATGAAAGAGAAGATGTGGGATCACAAGTGAATTAAATAATGGAAATAAAATCCAGACCATAAGACAGGATGTTACATTTGTCGCTGTTCACAATGTGTACATGAAGCCCCCATGTAACAATAATAATGTGATAATAATAAGACAGGATGCCACCTGATCCTAAGCTTTTCCTTGACTTTTGAAGAACCCATTCCATGATACACACAGGATTGTAAGAAATGATGGGCAAATCTGAACAATTTTAGTGAGTGCAATGGCAAGACTGCGTTGTCCTTGGATTTTGCCCTGGGGAGTCAAAACACTGTATAAACTGGAATTTGGCTTTGGTGTAGGGCTTTCAAAATACAAGACTGGTGGATAGGGAGGATTTCTGATGTTGAGGAAAGCAGTAGCACTCCAAGGTCATTGTTGTCTTGGTATAAGTTAGCTGTATCTTAGCCACTGTGTTTTCTCTGAGGCTCTGAATACTGAAGAGAAGGGAGCTGGAAGTCAGCAGAAGACATCAGAGCAGCAGGAGGAAGCAAAGCAATTCCTTAATTAATTTTTGGTCCTTCTTTCTAATGCTCAGACTTTTCTCTCTTCTTGGCTCAGCTTCTTAAAACTGAAAGTCATTTATTGTGCAGTGTTATAGACAAAATATACTTCTCATGCTGGGTACCTTCTGTTTTGGAAGGCTCCTTCCTTCATAAGATATCAAAGATTAAACCAAGAACTTGTAGAATTAAAACATATGCGGTGACAGCTCAGGCTGAAGAGGTCAACTCTCAGAATCACAGAATCACTGAATCACAAGGTTGGAAAATACCCACAGGATCATTGAGTCCAACCATTCCTATCAACCACTAAATCATGCCCCTCAGCACCTCATCCACTCATCTGTTAAACACCTCTAGGCATGGAGACTCAACCACCTCCCTGGGCAGCCTGTTCCAGTGCCCGATGTCCCTTTCTGTGAAAATTTTTTTCTGATGTTAAGCCTGAACCTCCCCTGGTGGAGCTTGAGACGATTCCTTCTTGTCCTGTCCCCTGTCACTTGGGAGAAGAGGCCGGCTCCCTCCTCTCTGCAACCTCCTTTCAGGTAGTTATAGAGAACAATGAGGTCTCCCCTCAGCCTCCTCTTCTCCAGGCTAAATAACCCCAGCTCTCTGAGCTGCTCCTCATAAGACTTGTTCTCCAGCCCAGAACTGGAAGGATGAGAGAGTTTATATTCTTTGCAGATTGGTGCAGGACTAGGGGGCAGTGGGCCCTCATCAGTGAATGGCACAACAGCAGGACAGCTCATAAAATCCCTCCTGAATGTGGAGAGGCAGGGAGATGCAAAGGAGCAAAGCAGGGATATGCAGTCTGATTCACTATTCTCAGTACCTTCCCCCACTCAATACCTCTCATCAGACACCGTAGCCAACCTCAGCTGCCACTGCCACACCTCACCTACCAGCCAAACCAGTGCCTGCTGCTGCCTCAGCAGGTGGCTCAGCTCGGCATGCCGGGTGGGTGCCGCAACCAGCCAGTACCAGCAGTCACAGCCCTCCTGGTTGCTCCTGTCAGTCAGGTAGCTCTTGCTCCTGGTGTCTCTACCTGGGGCAGTAGCTGCTGGAGGCAGTGGCAGCCAGATCCTGCAGTTAAAAACAAACTCTGCTGTCTTTGTGGAAAGCATGCGAAGGGCATACTTTGCAGAAGTTTTTATTCCAGATTACTTTTATTCCAGAAACTTTCCTTTGTCTGAATAACTTTCTAAAACTCCGTTAATCCTTAATACTAAAATAATTGATAACGTTTGTCATAAAAAACGGAATATGAACTGTTAAGAGGTATAAGCTAATGGTTTTCCTCCCTCCTCCTCAAAGTCTCTCTGAAGGCTGGAGGACTGAGAGTCAGAGCACAGCTGGAAGAGCCTTCACATAGGACAGCACTGAAGGAGCCAAGACAAACCCACCTTGGTGCTTTGAGGATGACTCTCAGCAGGTTTTGAGCCTCACAGAAGTTTTCCTCATGCCTGCAGAACCTAAAGAGATATCTTGGACAAATACACAGGGATGGACATGGCTCAGCCAGATCTCTAAGATAGTCCCTGGGGAGCAGAAGGCATCACCAGATCTTCTAGTCAGTTCAAAATCCAGCCCGGATACATGGCACAAATTAAAGGCAATTCCACATCACCAGCAGAAAACAGTAGTTCTTTGAAGTGACCCTCAGCTTACAGGCAGACGAATAATGGCAAAAGGTGGATGGATGAGTCAGTAGCCAAATTGCCTCTGCTTCAGTATCTCCAGGATTATACCTACCACAAACGATTTCCTGGATACAGAAACCTGTAAGTATTGCACAGGCAGTGCTGTAGGTTGCAAAGGCTGGGAAAGATGGGGTCGTTCCCTCCTTGCAGCTGTACAAAGGGCTGAAGTGTGGCAACACCTCTGCCCGGCCAAGGCACTTCTTCTGGCAGGATGCTGAGAGGAGCAAACATCTATTCCCTTATGTCCATCACAGCTGAGATGCTGGCACATGCTGTTAGATGTGATGGTTGGTCCTTCACATTTTGAATGGACTGTGAAGAAGTACAATAAAAAGCACATTGTTTTCTGGAAGAAATGAGCTCTTCCCATTTCATACAACAAAGCTGCTGTCTGCAAATCAATCAAGTTTGCTACACCAGTCTTTCTCATTTCTGTGCTTCCTCAGAAGTTGCTTCTGAAAATCTGGCAAGACCAATGTCATCACAGAATCATAGAATGGTTTGGGATGGAAGGAACCTTAAAGATGACCTAGTTCCACCTCTCCTGCTATAGGCACCGACACCTTCCACGGCATCAGGTTGCTCAAAGCCTCAGCCAGCTTGCCCTTGAACACCTCCAGGGATGGGGCTTCCACAATTTCTCTGGGCAAACTGAGCTGGTGCCTCACCACCCTCACAGGAAAACATTTCTTCCTAATATCTCATCTAAATCTATGATTGTTTCATAGTTTTATTTCTCTCCTTTCTTTTTCAATTGTGTAACCATTGTAGATAAGTAAGCAACATTTACTGCTGTGTGGTATTGATAAGTGATATTTGTATTTTCTTCTCCACCTGGATTTTTTTCTCAGCTGAACATAATTTTGACTACACACAGGTTTGAAACACTGCTCAGCACATGTGAAGGTGATTCTGAAGACTCCTGCAACAGAGTGTTTCTCCTACCCCAAGAGGAGTCCTGTAATGCTTTTTCCCACTCTGTAATGGTCCTAGCAGGCTAGAGCACCCACCACTTCAAAAGCCAGTGAGCACTAGCTCCCTGAAGCAGGGAAATACAGAAGAGAACACTGCAAGGCCACCAGCATAAACACACATGACACAGATGCCCTTTGCCTGTACTTGCTCAAGCCAGTCCTGAAGGGGAAGGGTGGCAGCTGAACAGTTCAGACTCGGCCATTGCTGGTGCGGTGATTTACTGATGCAGGCAGAGGACACGACATCACTGTCCCATCACAGGCCACAGGGATGGAAAGGCAGAGCTGGAGGTGTGTGGAACAAATGCTGCTGCAGCTCCAGTTTTCAATACAGGCTCTTCAGCCATTATTGGTGCATAACAAGTTTACAAGGTGCAGTGCCACATTAGGAGAAAACATCTCTAATCTTATGCAAGAAGTCCTGAGAGGCATGTTGCCAAGTAAGCACCATTTTCAATCAATCAGGCTGTGTATTTCTGTTTACCCCTGCTCAGCAGCCATCCTGGAACAGATATGGGGCCTTTGGGAAGGGCAAGGAAGAGCAAACCACTGCTTTGACACAACCTCCCTTCTTCAGCCAGGGCTGTCCTGACTGCAGGCACCAACTGGACTCTCAGACTCATCATTCAACTCGGCTTCATTCAGCAGTAAGAAGATCGTGCTCCTGCTGAACTGCTGAATGAAGCAGTTAACAATGCTGTAATTGCTGCTCCTTTGTGTCTCCATATACTTCCTGGGCCTGAATACAGGGTACTCTGGGAGCTATTTCTCTCAGAGACTCAGTAAAAGCCAACTCTCAGCCTGGAGCAGTCTGGTGTCAGCACCCAGCAGTCTGCTCAGGAGCCAAATTAATTTATGGAGTAATACCTTCCCTCTCTGCTGTCTGTTGGCAGAATGCAGCAACATCTCAGGTGGATCTGGAGCTCCAGCAAAGCTCACATGCACATATCAGGTCAGTGTTAGTTCTCAGGTGATTTTAACACTTCCTTCCTAAGGAAATACAAAGCTCTGAAGAAATCTACCCTAAAAAAGACTAGATTGAAACTAGATATCATGAAGAATTTTTTCACAATGAGAGTGGTGCAACATTGGAACAGCTTGCTTAGAGAGGTGGTAGAATAGGTAAGGTAATTTACAACTGTACATTCTACCATCCCTGGAAACATGCAAGGTCAGGTTGGACAGGGCTTTGAACAAACTGAGCTGGCTGAAGATGTCCCAGCGTATTGCAGAGGTGTTGGATAATATTACCTTTAAATGCCCCTTCCAGCCCAAACCATGCTATGATTCTTTGAAATTCTGACTTCAGTCAAGGCTAGAAGGATTAGAATGTACAGTTGTAAATTATCTTACCACCCTCAGTGAAGTTTGTGTTAACTTCTGTTTGTTCAGCCTGGGGAAGAGAAGGGTCCGGAGACACTTTATAGCAGCCTTCCAGTACTGAAAGGGGCCACAGGAAAGCTGGGGAGGGGCTCTTGATCAGGGACTGCAGGGACAGGATGAGGGGGAATGGGTTTAGGGTCAAAGAGGGAAGATTTAGAAAAGATTTTAGGAAGAAATGTTTTCCTGTGAGGGTGGTGAGGAACTGGCACAGGTTGCCCAGACAAGTTGTGGCTGCCCCATCCCTTGAGGTGTTCAAGGCCAGGTTGGATGAAGCTTTGAGCGACCTGATCCAGTGGAGGGTGTCCCTGCCCATGGCAGTGTGTTTGGAACTGGGTGATCTTTAAGGTCCCTCCAAGCCCAAAACATTCCATGATTCTATGATTCTGTGACTGTTTCAGCAGAGCTATAAGCCTACGCTGCTGAATCAGCCACAGTCACACTTTGTGAGCTGCTTTGGAGAGTGAAGGGATCTGGCAAGACCTCAGAAGAGTGGAGGGGGAGTGCTATGAGATGACTACTAAAGACACAGTTCTGCTCTGAGGCTGCAGCAGCTGTCCTTCAGCTGCAGCCACATCTGCTCCTGGGAAAATAATTCCCAGTTTCTCCTGGCCAAAATTCAGCTGCTGCTGACTTGTAAACACCACCGAGAACAATCCAGTTTCACTGCTGGTTGATCAGCCATGGGTGTTGTATATCCTACAGCTATTGGCAAAGAGACACCAGCAACTCAGCTGCCCTTTACATGCTGGCTCCACAGATAGGAAACTTGTTTTTAATTCCACAGGAAGAGAGGCAGTACAAAAGACTGCAGCAGCTTAAATAACATGCTACATTTGATGTATGACCTTCACATGGATGCAACAGAGAGGCAGGAAGATGACCCTTTGGGTTCATCATCACAACAGGAACACAGGCAGGGTGCATCCTTGGCTTGGTAATACTCTTCATGGCTGTGGCCTGGATCTTAGAACAGGTATCAAGTAGCCCAAGAATCATCAGTGTTAGTATGCACTCATAAAAGATGCAAATGATGCAGATTTCTCTGGAAAGCTGGCTCATTATTTGGAATCCACACACAAATGCTTTGTGACCACAGCTGTGTCTCATTTGGTCTCTTTCTGGAACACGGACCAAGGTTCAAAAGTTGGTGTAAAAGAAAAATTCATGCAGAACTTGCTGAAGTTCCATTTGGGAGAATACTTATATTAGCCTCAAGCAATATTTCCTGGGCAAACATCTGCCAGATCAGCTCCCAGCCATTGCTATGGCCACACTCCCAGTGATAGGTCTATCGAACATGCATTGCAGCTGGGCATTGCATGTGAAAATCTATCAGATTTTATCCTCCCAGTGTGATTATGTCAATCCAGGACACTGAAGTGCCAGAGGAGTGACTGCATGAGGCTAGAGACACATCACAGAAGTTACTACTAGTATTTGCTGGTTATAAAGCACTTAACCCAGACTGCAAACCTGACTGCAATACTTGAGGAGTTTGAATTGTTGATCAGAGAGCAGAACCCATTTCTGGATGATGCACACTAATCTGCATCCAGCTCTGCTTACAAACTTTTGAAGCTCACCTGCACAGCCAGCCCAAAGAGATGTTCTGACCAGTGGCAGTCTTTGTGGTTACATTTCTCTATCTTTGTCACATCAAACAGCCAACAATTCATCTCCCTTTTGGAACAAAGCTAAACTCAAGGATCATTGTGGGGCAACCTGCAGACCTTGAGGTCCACAAGAACTAAAATTCATGATCCTGCTCTACCACTGCCCTCGCTGGGAGAAGGAAAAGACTGAGGAGACACCTTATTGCTCTCTACAACTACCTGAAAGGAAGTTATAGTGAGATGGATGCCAGCCTCTTCTCCCAAGTAACAAGCAATAGGATGAGAGGAAAGGCCTCAAGTTGCATCATGGGAAGTTTAGATTGGATATCAGGTAAAATTTTTTTACTGAAAGAGGGGTGAAGCATTGGAAGAGGCTGCCCAGGGAAGTGGTGGAGTCTCCATCCTTGGAGGTGTTCAAAAACCCATGTAGATGTGGCACTTTGGGGCATGGTTTTGTAGGCATGGTTGGGCTGGATGATCTTAGGTGTTTTTTCCAGCCTTAACAATTCCATAATTCTGTAAGGTCTGTCCTTACCAGCAAGGAGGGCTAGCAAGTGATTTTTGGAGAATACTCCAGATGGTACTTCAGACACTTGTAAAATCTGTGTTTGAAGAAGCCAAGGCATGACATTCTCTAGCAGTAAAGGAGCAGTGGGAGTAGAAAGGCCCTCGCACACACACCAAAGACACACATTCCATCAAAGTGTGAACGTCTCTGTGTTTTTTAGATTTGCCTTTTCAGTGAACATTTTCCTTGAAACTTCAGATGTTCACAGGGATGAAAGATAATGATTTCATCGGGATTTTTGCAAGATGTTTGAGTACCTTCTCATACCACCTTTTTAACCAGGCCTAAAAATAAGCCAGTTTGGTTTTCAGTGCCTCTCAGAGAATCATCCCACTGAAATTGCTCAGGTGCCTCCAGACAGACATGAAGTCATGATAACAATGGGAGAGGAGGCATCCAGAGAAGATAGACAGAAAATAAAACTGTGGAGTCTGTACAGTCTGCATCCAAGTCTTTTGGCATAAGGAACAATGAGAATATCATCATATATTTGCTTTCTGTGTAAATATAAGGACAATTTTTGTTATGTTTTATGCTTTTCAAAAAGTAGTGCTGGGATAGAGTCATGGGCCATAAGGAATTCCTTAGGGAATTGACTGATGAAAATCAGCCTGGTCTCATCAGCCATCCCGACTGACCCTAGCTGAAGCTGTTTTACATGAACTGCAAATGCCTTCTTCCTTGGCTTACCTGCATGCCTGTAGTTGTTGGAAATGACAATAGCTTGAATGATAGGACTAGCACGCCCCAGGGAGCTTTGTCTGACCAGCTCTGAGGATAGAGTTGCAGTTGTACATACCAATTTGGATTCAGTAACTCTGCTTCGTCAACTATCTTGAGCAGACTGTGCTGATTTCTGACTTTTGTATGCTCAGCACAGTCTGCTGTAAGTTTTCCTCTTGCTGATTAGTAGAAAAATTCCCTATGAGACTATGCTCTGCATTTTCCTGGTGTAAAGGAGATTTTTGGACTAAAAAAAGGCCAGAGTTTGTATATTATTATGATCTGCCAACTCTATCCTGGGCTGCATCCAAAAAAGTGTGACCAGCAGGGCAAGGGAGGTGATTCTGCCCCTCTGCTCTGCTCTGATGAGACCTCACCTGGAGTCCTGTGTTCAGTTCTGGAGTTCTCAGCACAGGAAAGACATGGATCTGTTGGAGCAAGTCCAGAGGAGGCCACGAAGAAGATCAAAGGGCTGGAGTGCCTCTCATAGGAGAACAGGCTGAGAGAGTTGAACTCAGCCTGGAGAAGAGAAGGCTCCAGGGACACCTTATACCAGCCTTCCAGCTGAAAGGGGCCATAGGAAAGCTGGGGAGGGGCTCTTTATCAGGGAGTGCAGGGATAGGATGAGGGAGAAGCGTTTTAAGCTGAAAGAGGGGAGATTTATATTAGATATTGTGAAGAACTGTTTTCCTCTGAGGGTGGTGAGGCACTGGCTCATGTTGCCCAGAGAAGTGGTGGCTGCCCCATCCCTGGAGGTGTTTAAGGCCAGATTAGATGAGGCTTTGAGCAACCTGATCCACTGGAAGGTGTCCTTGCCCATGGCAGGAGAGTTGGTACTGGAGAGTTCTTCAGGTCCCTTCCAACCCAAACGATTCTATGATTTTATATCCCTAAGTGTCACATGTATATGTCTTTTAAATGCCTCCAGGAATGGTGACTCAGTCACTTCCCTGGGCGACTCTTCCATTAACCTGTCCCATGTTGTCCTGCATCCATGTGAGCTGTTCTGTCTGCAGAGTCTGTCTGCAAGAGGCTGCACAGATCTGCAACCTGTTGTACAGAGAACCCCTTCCCTCTGTTTGCTTTGAAATTTAGCACTTCTTATTTTCATTTGATGTCAGCTATGGTAGTTAGAAATCAGCCTATTTATGTGCCAAAATCCACCTTCTCCTGCCCCTCTCTTTCCTGAGGACCTTAATCAGCATAAATCCCCTTTTCTCCCATGTGCCTACATAAAGACATATTTTATTGCTTTCACACACAAGAAAGGCAGACACAATCTACATACTAGAAATGTGGTCCTTTTCCTAGTAAGCCCCTTGTTTCACCTTCAATGGATTTTTCAAACAGGCTCTAGATCATCCAGGTGAGATCCTGGCTTTCCCCAAATCTCTTGTGCTCTGCAAGCTGCCACCCACTCAATAATGTTGCCTCTGGCATCAGGACACTCACAGTTTGAAAGGGCCATGTTATCACTGCAGTCACCCACTTTACTGCTTCTCCTGTTCGTGGGACAGACCTGCATTTGGGGTCATGATGTGAAAGGTGCTGTGAATGCAGGCAGAGTTGTCCCACACGTTGGGAGCTGGCTGGAAGGTGGGAATAAAGCAACTGTGGCTGGAGGTTATGATAGAGGAGTATAACGTGATGGACTCCACATTATCTACATTATTTATAAGTCATAGGACAAGAAGAAATGGCTTCAAGTTGTGCCGGGGAAGTTCAGATTGGATATTAGGAAAAATTTCTTTACTGAAGCATTTGAAGAGGCTGCCCAGGGAAGTGGTGGAGTTTCCATCCCCGGAGGTGTTCAAAAAATTTGTAAATGTGGTGCTTAGGAATATGGTTTACTGACGTGTTGTGTTGATGGTTGGACTTGATGGTCTTAAAAGTCTTTTCCAACCTTAACAATTCTATGATTCTACAATCTCTTTTCCTGCACATGTAATATAACATTTCTATCAAAACAGATCTGTGAGTAATTCTGATGAGGTTGGTTACAAAAGGAATAGGATATAACAGCAACTAAATACGTCCATTTGGAAGAAATCACTAGCATGTTAATAAATACTCAGCTTTCAACATTTAGTTGTTTAAATCTCCTGGAAGTAGTTTCCAGATCACTTGCAGTGTGCTTTTGAAGTGGTTCTAGGTCAGCAGGGACTTTAGCCCTGCTTTGCCCTTACTCTGGGGCAGAAGAAGCAACATACAGTGGTGATGGTTTTGACTCCGTTTTCAGCTCTCCCTTTTAAGAAACAATGGCTCAGCTCCCCAGCTAGTTGTAAATACAAGTCTCTGCAGTGGAGCTATTCTGATTTACACCAGCTGAAGGCCTGGCCTCTAGTTCAGAAGAAATGGGCTGCCAGTTTAATTACTTCATCTCAGGTATGGCATTAATAATATGGGAATAAATTTAATGCTGCTAAGTAACAGCAATAGAGATGATTTTGTCACATGCATGACAATTAATGTGTGGTGCATGGTATTTCTGCTTCTCCTGAGTTCCCTTTTAAATGATGCTCCTTGTGATTTGAATTTCAAAGAGTGCTTCTGGTATTTCTTGTTATTGATGGTGACTGTTCACAGGAGCAGCTCAGTGCTGCTTTGTTGGCTTATCGCTTTTGATTCCATGCCCAGATGCTAAGGACAGAAGTATGCAATTAATTTGGAAGTGCAACTCTTCATTGATTTTAGTTGGGAGATCTTCCTTGAACACCAAAGGCTTGATCTGTCCCTAACTACCTTTAATATTGTCTTTACATGTAAAACGTCTTGGCTTTCCACTATAGATCCCTTTTATGAGAAGGGTTCTCAAAACTCTGCTTGCTTATAAGAATATACAAAGAGATCTGCAGAGAACCAGAAGCTATGGGTGATCCCCTAAGTGTCATGGGGGGGAAAAAAAAAGATCTGATTCTGGGAAATTACATTTGCAGGGTGAAACGGACAAGCAGTTTGGGATCCAGACCCCTTCCCATGAACAGGAAGGACAGGGGACAAAAAGTACCCTTTTTTTTTCAAGATGATGTCTATTGCCCTAAAATCATAATCATAGAATGGTTTGGGTTGGAAGGGACCTCAAAGATGACTTAGTTCTGACTCCCCTGCCATGGGCAGGGACGCCTTCCACTGCATCAGGTTGCTCAAAGCCTCAGCCAACCTGGCCTTTGACATTTCCAGGGATGGGGCAGACACAACTTTTCTGGGCAGCCTGGGCCAGTGCCTCACCACTCTCACAGGAAAATATTTCTTCCTAACATCTAGTCTAAATCTCTCCTCTTTCATCTTAAAACTGTTCCCCCACGTCGTATCCCTGCACTCTCTGATAAAGAGCCCGTCCGCAGCTTTCCTGTAGCCCATTTTAAGTACTAGAACGCTGCTATAAGGTCTCCCCAGAGCTTTCTCTTCTCCAGGCTGAACAAGCCCAACTGTCTCAGCCTGTCCTTGTGTGGGAGGTGCTCCAGCATTCTGAGGATCCAGGCTTCCTGAGCGTCCTCCCCATACACATCCTGATCCACTTCCAGGTGCTCTGAGCCTGAAAGCACCACCTAACTTAGGACAAGTGCAGCATGCTCACTTCAAAAGCAGCTCCACAGCCAGAGGAGGCTGCCACATGAGCCATGCAGTGAGCTGTGGGACTCTGAACATACTATGTGGGTGAGTCTTTCCCATGCTTTCTGCATTGCACTGGGCAAGCAGGGAATCATAGAGCACCTCTAGGGTACTTGTTAGATTATTTTCTTTGTGAAAAAAACTGTCTTCTCCCTTTAACAGCTACTCCAGGGGAGAAAGACTCTTCATCATACATAAAGTCAGGTAAGTGCATAGAAATTAATAAGAAAGATAAATTTATGCTCCCCATTGCATTTTAAGGTGGTATCAGTTAATTCAATGAGCATTCCTGACAACTAGGTATGTATCAGCCAGACAGATTAATTCCTTTAGCAAATCTAGTGGCATGTTTGTGGGAGCATTCATTAAGGAGTATTCAAGCCATCCCTCCTCAACTATACTACTTAGTAACCATAATGTCCTGTCATTTTGGCCTACCTCTGCAAGTTTGCCCTTCCACAACTTTTCATATCACTGATATTCTAGTTCCCAGCTGTGAAACATGATCATTTCTCATGAAACTATCCGTAATTTTAATCAGCTTCTCTTTCAGTTCTTTCTCATGTTCAGTATCTCCTCTTGTCATGTCCAGCACTTTCCTTTGATCTCAGACAAACCTGAAGCTAGGTTGTCATCTGTCTACATGCCTTAACAGGTCTCATCGTTGGCAAGCTCTTGGCAGGCAGTCTGAAGAGCAGTGGGACCGTGTCCTCGCATGGAAGCTGCACCAGGAGACCAGAATTGGGAATCTGAACTCCTCTTTACTTTCAAGGCCTGTTTGTGCAGAGAGGAAAAGGCTTTTTCATGTGCTTCTCACCAACCCCGAAGTACTTTCCTAGTGTTACTGTACAGGCACTGACTAGTTTAAATCCACAGGATGATGGAGAGTTTGGAAACCATCCTGTCCTTCATGCACATCCACTGTTGAGAATACTAAGCTATGAGGTTTGATCCACCCTATGTAGACTGCCAGGGAGCAAGAAAAGGACATGGTACTCTCCTTAGATCATGGTTGCCAAGGTGGAAATCAGACCCGCAGGGATCAGCTCAGGTCCCTAACTGTCGGAGCATCCTCCTGCTTCCAGCCACTGTTCCAGAGGGGTAAACTTTCCCAGACGTTCCACGCTGAGGCCATTGACCCTGCCTGGATGACCCAGGGCTTCTCAAGAGGCTTGGGCATCTCTCTTTAAGGTGATGAACCAACCCAAAGTAACAATCTGAAATTAATTTAATTTAACTTAATGTCTGCTCAGTTAGGTATCACCATGCCTGTATGAATCTAGGTCCAAGACCTCTGGTGGCTATCCCCCTCCCTGACCCTTTTTGTGTTCTACTTGAGTAACAGATGTTTGGGGAAAGGACTGTTTCTTACAATGTTCATATACACATTGTTACATATCAGGAGCCCGAGCAACACCCTAAGACAAAAAACAAGTCAGTTTTCATGGCACTCATCTCCAAAGAAGTGTCTGAAGTAAATAAAGCATTTATGCTGCAGTTTCACAGTGGATGAAAAGGCATTTAATGTGAGATGCTGAACAACTCAGAAGATCCCTAATCATATTCAAAAGGAGCCTTTATCTGAGAGAGTTGGGGTTGTTCAGCCTGGAGAAGAGAAGGCTCTGGGGAGACCTTATAGTGATCTTCCAGTATCCGAAGGGCGCTCTAAGAAAGCTGGGGAGGGACTTTTTGCAAGGGCATGAAGTGATAGGAGGAAAGGCTTTAAATTGGATGGGGGAAGATTTAGATTAGACATTAGGAAGCAGTTCTTCATAATGAAGGTGTTGAGGTACTGACACAGGTTGCCCAGGTAAGCAGTAGATGTCCCATCCCTTGAAGTGTTCAAGGCCAGGTTGGATGGGGCCTTGAGCAGCCTGGTCTGGTGGGAGGTGTCTCTGGCCATGGCAGGCAGGGATGGAACTAGATGATCTTTAAGGTCCCTTCCAACACAAACTGTTCTATGAGTCTGTCTCAGATATCTGTCTGACTGTGTTCAAGGTCTGTAGCACCTAAATATTGTCACCAATAACTAGTTCCTTCCCTTACAAAAAATGAAAAGGTGGCCTTGGCATGTTTTCTGTCTGACAGATGGTCACCCCTCAATTAGCACTAACCTGTGCCTTTCCTGGCTGCCTTGAGAGGCCAGCAACGCAAGAAGGCACAGAGATGGTACAGACCCCTCTCCCCTGCAGCCATCCATTCTGGTCAAGGAGCTGCCTTATGAATAGTGAAGTGCTGGTGCCAGTACTTGCTGTAAGGCTTCTTGGAAGAATCCCCGAAAGTTCAAACATGAGTTCTGCATGCAGTGAGACGAGGCACAGATGGCAAAATAAAAGCAATTTTTTTTTTTTTAACCAACCTTTTAAGTGTCTCAGCTCCCGGACATATGAGAAACTGGGCCACTTCAGCTAAATTCATGTAACCCGTCTATAGCAAAGGAAATACAGACAACCCCCTCCAGAGACTCGGCTGAGGACTTCTGTATGTGTAAAAAGACAATCCTGTCTCATTTTTGTTAACAAGCCTTCCAAGTTAATTTAGTCCTAGCTGTAAAGTCCTGCACCCTGTTTACTTCATCCTCCTAGCAGCTGATATCTAGCAGCTACGCTTTCTTGGCACAGGTTAGGAAAGGAAAAGCAGTGATTGCATTTAGATTCTTCCCTTGTTGCAAGTAAGCATGTATATCCACTTTATAACAGTAAAGAAGAGTTCAAAGCAATGAAACATTTGATTTTGAGCTAAGCTATACAGTTCACTCAGCCAAAAAATCATATATTTTACTTTTCCACATGCCATAAATATAGAATAAGAAAAAATATGCTCAGTTTGGGTTAACCCAAGCTTTCCCTTTTTTTCTGTTTTCAGAACTATCAGCAAACACACAAACACACAAACTTCAGCACCCACACAGCTCAGCCATCTCAGCTAACCCTTTCTTCTTTCTCAGAAAGTTAAAAGCACTCCTGGCTATGCCTTTGAGGTCTGAGCCAATTAAATGGAAAGATTCTTCTTGCCTTTGGCAGGAAAAAGATTGCAGATTTTGGGCTACTTCCTGACTGCTCTGTACCATCACTCTGAATTATAATCAAGTGAAATGTGGTTCAGACCACATCAGTACCTATGGTGCCAGGATTTTCAACAGACAGAACCCTTGTGTGCCAACCTGCAAACCAAAAGCCCTGCACACTTTGAAGCACAGTGTCCTAGAGCCCAGCTGTGTCCTTCAGACGATGAACAATTCTTGCACAGACCTGCTTGGGGTTTGTTTTCCTGGCTCATTATAACTGTAGACATGAGCCCTCAGCCCTTTTCTCCTGAAACTTTCTTCTTTCTAGCCTTTCCACCTCCCACTGCCAGCTCTGCACCACAACAAGCTCACTCCATAACCACATTCCCAAGCTTTTACGGCTGAGCACATTGACTGGGCAACCTCACTAAATCCAATAAGCATTGCCATGATAACTGGATTCTGTTCCCGTTGAGTTTAAGGTGACTTTGGGGCACAGTCAGCACTTGCTTTAGAGGCAGTAAGTGACATTTTATTTCCTCTGTACTCAGGGGTGCCAGATCATAGACCAATAAGGAGCCACCCACAGAGCTAGCAGGAGCTCTTAGCATGAAGTTTGCCTGGGAAGACCTAAGTCAGCTTCTTCTACTGGATGAAGGAAGTTTCTTTTTGGCCATCTGGAAGGTCTGGGCTTGAGTCTTGTATTGGGAACAGAGAAGAAGCAGCACTGTGTCTGTCCTTCCTTCTCTGGTGTTAGGTGGTGCTGCAGCTCTTCTTAGAGCCCAGGGATGCACTTCTTTGTCTTTCCACTTTCCTGCTCAGGGTATCCTGAGCCTGATAGAGCATCCAGCACAGCAGATACTCTCAGAACTTGTTTGGACAGCTGAGAGCCACAGCCTAACTTTTCTCCCACCAGCTCCCAGGAGCCTTTTAGCACATCAACAGAGGTACCAGCTAATGATGCTCCCAAAATCCTCATGGCTACCACAAAGCTTGCCCTCCCTTCCTGCAGCAATTTTCATGTGGTTTCCAGACAAGGACTCTCTCCTGCTCCCATGCTGTGATGCCTGACAGGTGTTTTTAGCCAGGAGGCTTTCAGAGCAGCTCCATCTCCAAGGGCTCTCGCAGGGCAACTGCTGATGGTGGTGCAGAGCGTCTAAAGGAGCAAAGAGCAGGCAGTTGAATAGGACTGTGTGACTTTCCAGCCTGACTCTACTGTCACTTAGAGTGCTTCCACTGAAGTTGGGAGTCAAATGCTTGGTCAGTATAAGTCCTTGTAACAGGCCTGATCACAGCAACAAGCAGTAATGTTATTTCCTTGAGGCCGTACTGATACATGCCTGCAAAATCTCATCCCTTCCTTACCTTCTGCAAAACCTTGTGTTTCAGGAAAAGGCTGTGTGTGTTTGTCTGGTAATTGTTTAATGGTGGCCTCTCCTCTTTACATCCTGTCTTCATGGCTCCCAAATCCCTAGCTCCTCACAGACAGCAGGAGATCACAGAACCCATGGAGGCTCCCAGGCCAGCTTGGCTGTCCTGTGTCCCTCCCATCTCTCCCTCTGGTCAAGGTGGCCTTGCCTTCCACTCTTCCTCTTTGAAAAGATTGTTCTTGTTCTTATTATTAATCAGGTCTTTGAACAGTAGCTTGTCAGGATTCTGAGCCCTGCTCAGAGGCCTTGGGGAGCAATTATTCAGATCCCTATTCTCAAAGCAAGACAAGGTCCCTGACTGTTATGTAGTTTCTGCTAGCAGGTTGCTGGCATAACCTTAGTATAGCAAGCATCTGCAGTAAGTCTCCAACGGGCATCAGACACAAAGGAAGAGGACTTTTCTTCCTTTCCTGCCTTGCCCCTTTCAAACTTCTCTTCATGGTGCTCTCTGTCACCACAATGTTTTGCTCTTCTGTCTACGTAGAAGCTTTTCTGCCGGATTGCATTGGCAGCAGCCCTGCAGGGATGACAAGTGAGACAGAAGGACAGGATTAGTTACCATTTCTAGACACATAGCATGCATCTACCAATTTCTTCCCACCGAGAAGCTGTGAAGTGTGTTGGCACGATACATTGAGGATGTATTGTGCATGTTTACCGGGTGTTGATGGAGATTCTCTGTGATGCTCCTAGATCTAAGAGAAACCTCCAAACCACAAATTATTTTGCTGCAATTCACCTCACCAAAACCCCCTTTCTGTTGGTCTTTGAAAACCCTTCTCCAAAGGTGGCAAGGACAATACAAGATGCACTGTCAGTCTGCAGAGTACAAAGTGCACAGTTAAAACTGCAAATACCAAAATCAGACCAGGCATAGTAAGGAACAGATCAATTTACGGCAAGTAGTTAGAGCACTGGTAAGCTCTTTCTGGGTGTTTTTTGGTAAGGGAAGAGGTTGACAAGACAATAGAGGATGAGTTGGCCCTGGTCTGTAGCAACAGTTATAGCCACTGCAGTTGTTGGACTGTGATTGCTCCACATAGATTTTCTTGGTTCTGCTGCAAAATTCAAGTAAACCAAATAAGGACTGATTTCCCCATGGACACAGAGGTCCTGGACTAGGCTTCCTGGACTGAATAAATAATGGGCTGTTTGATGCAAAGAGAATGGGAGAAGTGGAGGAACAGTGTTAGAGACAATGATTACTTCCCTGACATCACTGAACCTTATCTTGATAACAGCATGGGAAAACACTTCATTTTGGAAGTGTCACAAGGAAATAAGCAGGATCACATCATGTGGCTGCCTGGAAGCCAGAAAATTTGACTCAATGTCTCAGAAATCCCTTCCCCACTCCATTCTGTAGAGATATCATTCTTTTCCTCCAAGGAAAAATCTAACAAATCCTTTTAGAAATCTTGCCACATTTCCTCCTATTCAACGAATACTTGCAGTCATTAAGAAACTGCGTTTCACCAGGAATTTACTAGCCATCCAAGCCAGCTGATATCTCCAATCAAATGATAATTTGTGCTGTAGCAGCTAGAAGGCATTTGGTTGCAAGCCAGCCCCCCTACAGTTTTGTTCCTGTACAAGCAGAACAGAAAGACAGGCTTTTTCCTGAAAGTCTAACTGGGTAAAGGTATGACAAATGTGGTTTACAGGCTTGCATTCCCAAGACAGCAAAGGTGGAGAGCACTTTGAAGACTCAGGGTGATCATAATTTGGGGCTATTTTTTTCTGCTGATTACATATTTATTCTCTCCCAGAGCCTATTACATTAAGAAGACTGCTTTGTATAAGACACAAAACCCCCCTGAAGTCTGGAGCAAGACAGGAATGAACAAGGGACCAGATATTTAGATGGAGAGAAAAACCTTTTGTGAGTATTTCTAGGATATACTGAAAACAAAGTAACATTTCAGAAGAGAAGTAAAATGTTGTTAATGAGGGGAAAATGGGGCTAGAGGGATTCCTTGCTGAAAATCCCCAAGATAGGCTCAAGTTAGTTAATATGTGTTTTAAATCTTGGAACATCCTCCTTCAGCAAAGATTGAGCATGGGTTATTTTTGGGAGTATGAATAATAACAAGCAATAAGCGAGCAGGGAAAGAAAACAGCCGGAACCCAAGTAGAGTGGTGGAGACAACAAAAATGCACTGGGGCTATAAGGTCTTTCCCTGCAGTGGCAAAGGAAAACAGGGATCTAAACTGCGCTTGTTATCTTCCAACAGCATTTTGAGCCACCGATGTTGAAGCATGTAGAAAGAAGTGGTGACAGAGAAGCTTTTAAGCAAATGAGTTGGCTAGCAGGCCTGCTGGGGATGGCAAAGGGAAGGAATGAACCCTGCTTGCCCCTATTATGTGCAGTTATCAGGAAGGAAACAGGGAACACCCTCTCAAGGCTGCAGTGTGCAGCCTGGCACGCTCGTCACTACGCTAAAAAATACAACACATAGGTAAAATAAAGTTCTTTAGACCTGCTGGAGCTTCCCCGTCGCGTCGGGGAGCCGGTGCGGCAGGGGCTGGGGGAGCGAGACCGGGAGCGTCCCGGCTCCCGAGAGGAGACGGTGGGAAGAGCCGGGTGGGGAGATGCGGAGCTGCCCCCCCCGGTCTGGGAGGAAGGCTGGGAGGAAGAGGAGGAGGGGGGAGCCGAGAGAGGAGGGGTTTGGGTACACACCGGGGGATGTGAGGCTGCTCCTGCTGCGGGAGGAAAGTTGGCCGCGCTGCCAGGCAGGGCTGGTTCTCCTGCTTCCCTCCGCCTGCCTCCCTCCCTCTCTCCCCCTCCTCCTCCTCCTCCTCCCCAGGAGCAGATCGCACGGTGCAGCCGGGCGGTGCAAGCGGCTCCTCGCCCTGCCGGGACCCGGATCCCCCCGCGGCCGCCGGGATGCTGCCGGGCACCGCACTGGGGCGCTGAGCCCCCTCCCGCAGCGCCCCGGAGCACTGCGCCGCGGGTCACCTTGCAGGGAGGTGAGTGACCCCCCTCCCCCGGCATCCCACCCCCGCCCGGGAGCCTTGCACCAAATCCCTGCCCGCCCTTCGGAGCGAGGCCGGCTCCTGGGGGAGCCCCGATGGGAGCGGGGACCGAGGGATGGAGCGGAGGGGATGCTGCTCCCCCCCGGGCTGGATGCTGCTCCCCCCTAGGTTGGATGCTGCACGCTCCGGGCTGCGGGGGGATGCTACTCCCCCCGGGCTGGAGCGGAGGGGATGCTGCTCCCCCCGGGCTGGAGCGGAGGGGATGCTGCTCTCCCCGGGCTGGAGCGGAGGGGATGCTGCTCCCCCCGGGCTGGAGCGGAGGGGATGCTGCTCCCCCCGGGCTGGAGCGGAGGGGATGCTGCTCTCCCTGGGCTGCGGGAGGGATGCCGGCAGCGGAGCATCCTGGGGGATGCCGGCAGCCGTGCTTCCCCGGGGCCCCTGCTTGGAGCCGAAAAGAACACGCTCGGCTTGGATCAGGGGAGGGATATGGCTTTTCCAGTGCTGTGGCAAGGCTTGGGTTGGAAGCACTGGAAGGGAAACTGTGTCTAAGGTCCTTCTTTTCCCTCCCCTTGGCCAGGAGAAATCTCACTGTGGTTTCCCTGCCGGCACCCAGCCATCCTGCCGGTCCCGGGCAGCTGGAAAGGGGGGAGAGGGTCTGCGTGGGGATGCTCAGCCCGAGCCAGGGTCAGGCAGGCTCCTTGCAGCCACAGCTACCCTCTCTGCTCACCACCCTGCTCCAGAGGCACTGAACTGAAATCCTTTCCCTTCCCATCCTGTAGTTTGCAGGCTAAGTTGGAGAGACGGATGGTTAAAGTGAGAAGACACTGGTGGTCCTTGCTATTCAGTGGTAGAAAAAGGTGACCTTGGGTAAGAAGTCCCCCATGCCTGCCCCATCCTGGGTCGGGTATCACTAAAGCATCCCACAAGGGATCAAGGAGAACCCTTCAGTAGGAAGAGGCTGGCAAATGTACTGAGACCTTTCTGGAATTGGCACTGCAGGAGTGCAAGCCTTCCTGGAACAGGACTGGTTGTGTTCGCTGGTCCAGAGTGCACTGTGGGAGGAGAGGTGCAAGAGTCTATGCAGACTTAGAAGTGGTGGTGGGTTTTTACACCCCTATAAGAACACAGAGCTACCTCATGGCAGGAGTTGCTTTGGAGAGCAATCTGTTGAGCTATGTCTTCAAAATAACCAGAAGGGAGGCAGCATCCTCTGTGTGTAACAGAGAAAGAAGCAAAAAACCCCCTAAACTTTCCAGGGAGATTAAATATTCAAATCATAAATCATTAGATGCTAATCCCTCATAAAGGGGGCATTAGCACCAATTAAAAGATGCTTTGATATTGTTAAACCTGAGAAGATGAGTTAACTGCTACTTTTAGGGGGATTACTGTATTATCTTGCTCTACGGTCAGAGAGAACACACTTTTCTACATTCATGTATTTAAATAACTTCCTCTTAATTATAGTTAATGAGCTATCATCTTCAAAGTAGCTGCATTTAGATGCTCTCCATATTAGTCTCACATTACCTTGCTCCAAAGAATAAGCCACTTCTGATTTTACTGGCCAAGGTGACATTTTATTGGCAGTTTGGTAGTACAGGTCATGCCAGGGTGTACGTAGGATGAGTGCATTTGTTAGGAATTAAATGAAGTTTCCTTTTATTATGTGGGCAAGCAGACATCTCACACCGCTGGTGCCATACGCTCTGGAATAAATCTCATATGCACAGGAAGGCTCTTCGTTAATACAAATGCAGATGTAATGCAGTACCAGTGTATAGACGCACCACCACTACACATTTAACTCAATGAAGGCTGCTTTCTGGATTTAAAATGCTTTCACTTTTGAGGAAAAAAGGTGCAGCACTGTTGGATAAGGCTTTTTGTCTTTCTCTCTACTGCAAATTTATATCTGCAGAGAGCTATAAATGCTTTTGTCCAGGAGAGTTTTTTAACCCTGCCTATGTGGTTATTAAGATTGCAGATTACATATTAGGACTTCCAAATGTTGCCTTCTTCATTTTGAAGACTCAGCTTATTCCAGGTTATTGTTTGTACAGTGTCATTGGAAAAAAAAATGGAAAAGAATTGTGGAGGTTTAAACAGGAGGAAAATACTCTGTGTAGTCAGTGGCTTTGCTTTGACAAATGTGAGTGATTGGTGTCTGTGTGTTTGTCTGTGAGTGTGCATCTGCTCATATCTGAGTACACGTCCTCTCACTATCAAATCAGATGCTTCTGAACAATCTTTCCCTAGTAAAAGTTGGAAATTAGTTTGAGCCATGAGATCACAGTGAAATGCTCCTCTTCAGATGTAAATGTCTGTGACCCTGAGTATTCTGGTGGAGCTGATCCAGCTCGTAGCATCTAAGAATCAGAAGATTCTGCGCTTTGAATTTGGTGCCATAATATTGTGACAAACTCTGGTTGTTTTCATTGCACCTGCAAAGGCTGCATTTTAGAACAGAGGTGCAGTACATCAGAGGTGTGAGTCCATGCATAATTTTAACACTCCTGGTTTTATACACAGCATCCCTGTAGATGTATATCTTTGTGTATGTACCTGTATAAAACCTGACAGTGTAAAGTTCCCTCATTAACCACCCATCCAAATCATGCTGTAAAGTATTTCTGTCCTTAAGCTTTGAGACTTTAGTTCACTGAGGCATGAGAAGAATTAACTGACTGTTCACGTCTGTTTGAGCAGTGGTTTAATGGGGTTTGTGTGGTGCTTTGATTGAGTGCTCAGACCCATTAAGAATCACAGATTCATAGAATGGTTTGGGTTGGAAAAGCTCTTAAATATCATCTGGTTCTAACCCCCTGTCATGGGCAGGGATACCTTCCAATGGATCACATTGCTCAAAGCCTCATGCAAACTGTCTGTGAACACCTCCAGGGATGGGACAGCTGCAACTTCTCTGGGCAACGTGTTCCAGGACCTCACTAGCCTCACAGTAAAATATTTATTCCTAAGATCTCATCTAAATCTCCTTTATTTCAACTTAAAACTGCTCCCCCGCCTCCTATCCCTGCTTTCCCTGATCAAGAGCCCCTCCCCAGCTTTCCTGTAGCCCCTTTCAGTACTGGAAGTTGCTCTAAGGTCTCTCCAGAGCCTTCTCTTCTCCAGGCTGAACAAGCCCAACTCTCTTAGCCTGTCCTTGTATGGGAGGTGCTCCGGCCCTCTGATCATCTTTGTGACCTCTGCTGGACTCACAGAACTACGATCTTTGAAATGGAGTTTGCAAATAAATAATTTCGTTGGAAGACAATCATGTCATAATTAAAGAGTTCAGCTCCTTGAGGGGGAACCTGCCCATTTTAGGTCCCAGGAGATGACGAGTTTGGTGTCAGGTCCTGCAGGACAGCTGTGCTCATCTTGCTTCTTGACATCTGCAGCATCTGTCTGCAACCATAGCGCGTGGTGTCCCCATGATTGTCTCTCGTCTCTCTGCCACAAAATGATTTCCCTTCTCCCCACTGCATGTGGCTTCCAAGATCATGGATGCAGTGTTGGGTTGATATGCTGCCAGCCTGTGCCTCCCACAGAGGAATCTCCTAGGTGCCCCCAGGAAAAGGGAAGAGGTTATAGGATTTTTTTTCAGGCTTTAGCATGTCCTGAGTCTGATAGGCCCCTTATTCATTTCCACTCTGATTTCCTCAGGGACAGTGATTATGGGGTTAAGAAAGGTCTGTAAAGGTCAATCTACACCCACTGATGCTATTTTTCCATGATTCCCTGCCTGCCCTATCTGCCTCCAGCTACAAGTTTCACTATGTATAAATCACTTATTCTGTAAAGCTTTTGTCCCAAAGCGTACTCCTGGCTCTGCAATTCTTCTAGAGCCTGATGAAGCAAGGCTGATTTTATTGCCCCAGCAGTGGCTGCTTAATCTAATTATTCTCGCCCTGATGAACTGGCACTAGCAATTTTACTGTATCACAGAATGGTTTTCCTAGCAAAGTGATTTACAACCCTGGGGTGCTTTGCTTGGGGCTGGAGGCATGGAAACCTTCATTTTGCACCAAGTCTGTACCACTAGGCTGTCTTCGTGTTCTGTCCTCTCATTATTTATTATTCCTGCTTCAGGAAGATCTCAAATCCCAGCCCAGACCATAGTGTTGGCACGTTACATGCAGAACAAGTGTGAGGCAGGTGTCTTTTCCAGCTTTGTTTCCTGCATGCAATGTGGAAATGCAAGTGGAGCCAGATGAGCAGGATGTACACAAGAACCAGGTCCTATGAGGGCTTGGATGCCCATCAGGAATAAGACTTGAGTGAGTTAGTAGGGCCAGTCCTCAAGCCTTGGTGTTTCTATCTGTGGGCCAGTCTGGTTACAAACACAGTTAACCAGGGATTTTAGGTCAAAGGGAGGCAGACCAAGAGGGCCAGGTGATGCTGTGATGCTGATATTCCCAGGTGAGCCTCTCAGATTTTATGTAGATGTTCCACTGTGTGTGGCCAGGACTTTGCCTTGTCACAGGTTTCTACAGGGCAGATCATCAGGTAGCCTTTTCTAAGCTGGAGAATTTTAATTCTGTTGCAACACTAGGCATTACTAAAATGAGGCAGAGGGTTTTGATGGTAACTTAGTCCTTCCGAGACCTTTTGATCTAGATTGACTTTCAGAAAATATCTAGACCATAGCACAGGGACCAAAAAGACTGAGGCATCACATCTTTCACCTGAGAAAGCAGCTTGTCTATCAAGGATACACTCAGCAAAACAAGCAGCTCAGCTATGCATAAGCTTTCACTCTGCAAAACACGGGTCATGGCTAAATCCACAAGAGCAATAGTTCTGGCCCCAAACTTGGAGTTAAAAGTGTGGGTCTGAGTCAAGTTTTCCCCAGAAGCTGGAGCAGCTCTTGGTCAGAGGGTAGGAGTGCTCTCCAGTCCATGCAGGAGAGTTGCAGGACTCACTTTGGAAGATATTTTTCTCAGTGAGGGCACTCTGAACAATTAAGGATGCAATTATACACCCCAGAGAACAGCTGTATTCACTTGCTTCGAAAGTGAAAGGCAGCACAATTTTCTGCTCTTCAAGCTGGCAAACAGAGCCTTCAGCCTGACCACGCAGCTGAAGGCAGTGACTTGAGCTGTTTCATTATGTGTCTCTCTATTTATTATGTCATGAAGGTGAGTTTTATTACACTGGATATTAGAGCTTTACAGAACAGCTTTTTGGCATGGAAGGAGAAGAAATGTCAGGTTGGCCTTCTGCTGAGAGACATATGTCTTTTAAAGTAAGATTCACTCACTCCTCATGACTCAATCTTCCCAATCTGAATTGGGGGCAGGGGGTTTAGAGGGGTATGATGAAGCTGGATATATTTGGGTTTGTCAGATGGGTTCTATTCTGTGGTATTGGGGACCCTCTGAACAGCAGTGCAGAACCTGGTACAGCAGGACCTGGTACTACAGGCTGGTGCGAAGGCATCTTCTGCTGTGTGCGTGCTACTGAATAACCTGACTCAAAGTGGAGGGTATGTATTTGCAGCCAGGAGAGAATGAGAAAACATGAGAGAAGCATGTGTTTGGCATGTACGTGAAAGGTTTTGCTCCTGTGGAGATGCAGAGTTAGGACAGGATCCAGTTGCTTTGTAGCTTCACACTGAGCTCACCAGCCACTCGGTCAAGGCTGATTCCTAAGTTTCATGTGTCCAGATGCAGTTCAGTCGCAGCTTTTTTGACACTGAGCTTTACCCAATTCACCCAGGTGAAATGAATTTCTCAGTTAAAAAGGCATGGAGCCTGATTTTTGTGACTGCTTTTGCTTTGCAAAGTACTTGCCATAAGTTGTGTGGATGATAAGGTGGTTTTGTAGTGGTGCCTAAGACAGCAGGCAGGGTTATGGCCATCACGGCCAGATGCTGTAATTCAGATAAGTTGTTCATTAGCTGGAAAGTGCAGTTTTATCTTCAAATGAAAAGAATTGTGACTTTGGTCTGAACGCAACAAAAGAATAAGTTGGAAAGGAGGATTGCTAGAAAAGCCTGTATCAGTTTTTAATTAGAGGCAAACTGAACTAAAAGACACTTCATTAATTTAAAAATAAATAAATGAAACATTACATTTCATTTTGGCTTAGGCAAGATGCTTCCATCTGCTCTAAAGGCAATAATTTGTTCCAGAGACAACATTTTTTTGGTTTAGGTCAACACAAGGTAATTCCTCCTTTCTCCCCCCTGCTCTTTGGTTCAGCTACTGAATCAAGCAATCAATTATTCAGACAGATCTAATATGCATATGGTAATTGTTTCCACACTTAAATATACCTCTGGATAGGCAATCAAGAGATCTGGATTTTAGTTGCAGTTCTGCTGCTGTGCCTGATGTGACCTTGGGTATTCCCCTGCACTCAGAGTCCTTCTTTTCGAGGGCAGGACAGGTCCACATCTCATAGTGGATTTGCTGCTTATTGGTAATACAAAAATAGCACAGAGGTATTTTTGCTTCCACTGTTAGCAATTAAACATTTAGCTCTCTCTAATGTATGCATTCCTAATTCTCCCAGTGTGAGTTAGTTGTGTTGCCTTATGAAACTCCCTGTAGTTTACTTAGTAGGTCAAAAGGAATTTCAGCTGCTGAAATAGCAACGCTCCCTTAAAACAAAGCCAATTTTCATGAGCCCAGCTAAATCAAAGAAGAAGAGTACAAGTGGGAAGGGTTTTTTTCCTGCCTTTTCTTAAATATTTCACTTTGTAATCAGCTCTCCACATCCATACATTGTCTGTGATTTCTCTCAAGCAAAAGCTCCGCACGTGTTGTTGCAATTTCTAGATGTTAAAAGTAGCTTAAACTACATTGAAGCCTGTTGCATTACACATTAAAAACTCCCTTATACCTGAAAGCTTGCACTAGGAAACCTCTCATGGTGTGGCTTTTGTCACGCTGTGGCTCTCACAGTTTGCCTTGCCTTTTCTTCAAGAAATCTTTTTTCCTCTCTGCTTTCTCTGTGCTGGCAGTGGGAGAATCAGCATCAAACCCAGAGGTAGTTTGCTGAATCTGGTAGTTATAAGGCTGCATCAGTTTCTTCTGGTGCATTGTGGTTTGGGCTAAATTAGAGTCAGTTTTGCGACTGACTCACTTGCCGTAAGTAACTTCATTCTCTGAAAACCAACTGCATGATTTTGAGACTGTGTTCAGCTTCCAAAGTGGTATCACTGGGCATTGGTATGCAAAAAGACCAATGCTTATTTTTATCCCTATAGTAACCAAGGCCATCCTTGAGCTGGCAGGAAAGGGCTGCACCTGTGAGGAGGGGCGAATAGATAGGACAGGTGACCACCAGAGTATTCCATCCCATATACATCATGCTCTGTATAAAACTGAAAGATCAGGAGGGTCTTGCTCTCTTCTGTGATGGCTGACATCCAGTGAGGACCTCGTTTACCTAGTTGATCCTGATCTTGGATCCATATGTTCCGGAGTCCAGTTCCTGCGTCCAGCTTCCTCCTAGCCATGGACCCATTCCTTCATGTCTGCTCTACAGTATTTGTGATGATATATAGTAATTGAGTGGTGGGGGTGCGATCTCATATATTCTATTACTTTCTAATTTTTTTTATCATCATCATTATTATCATTTCATTAAAACTGTAGTTTTAGTTTCCAACCCACAAGTTTCTTTTCCTCTTACTTCCCTCTCCCTATTCCCTGAGGATTTGGGAGTCCAACTCATGGTTTTAGCTGCTGAAATTTAACCGGGCCAGGGCTAAACCTTGACATGGTGGCACAGCCCTGCAAGAGGTGTGTTATTGCCCCTCCTTGCCATATTGGTGTAAGGTTTGAAGTCACTGAGGGGCTGGCAGGAGGATGTGGGAGCAGTGAATGTCTTGCTGAGGGCATGGGAGTCAGGTGGGAATCTGCCAGGAGCAGAGAGGTTTGGATCACAGGGTAACTCAAGCTGAAGGAACCTCAGGAGGTCTCTAGTCTGATATTGTGCTCAGAGCAAGGTCAGTAATGGGATCACACCTAGTTGCTAAGAACTTCATCCAGTTGGGTCTTAAAAAACTCCAAGGATGGAGGCTGCACAACCTTGCTGTGCAACCTTTTCTAATGTACAACTGTCTTCATGGGACAAAGATTTCCTTTTATTTACAGGATCTTCATGCAGATATTTTGCAAGATCTGCAGGGAATGGCAGGAGGTAGAGCCATAAGCCTTGGTAGTGGATGAGGACTCACCCTTTGGGCTCACCATGGCTTGCCTTTTTCTCTGAGCTTTCCTGCCAATAAACCAGGCTTTCAGGCTGGTGATGTGTGGCCAAGCCAGGTGAGATCTTCAGGTTGTAGTTCTGCATGGATGGATATCTTTCTCATCGGTTGTGAGGAAAGGGCTGGGTCTGTGCAACTGCAGACTGCTAGTTCAGAGATAGCAGAACCTTTTTTTCACATAGGACTTTTGGTATGTGGTGAGGTCTCCTGAGAGAGCTGGGGTTATTTAGCCTGGAGAAGAGGAGGCTGAGGGGAGACCTTATTACTCTCTACAACTACCTGAAGGGAGGTTGTGGAGAGGAGGGTGCTGGTCTCTTCTCCCAAGTGACAGGGGACAGGATGAGAGGGAATGGCCTCAAGCTCCACCAGGGGAGATTTAGGCTTGAGATAAGGAAAAAATTCTTCAGGGAAAGGGGAAAGGGTCGTTAGGCATTGGAACAGTCTGCCCAGGGAGGTGGTTGAGTCACCGTCCCTGGAGGTGTTTAAGGTGAGGGTGGATGAGGTACTTAGGGGCATGGTTTAGGGATTGGTGGGAATGGTTGGACTCGATGATCCAGTGGGTCTCTTCCAACCTGGTGATTCTGTGATTCTGTGAAGGCTAAAACACCCTGAGGCTGTGCTAGAGCTGTGCCAGGCATAAAGCCCCATGGAGCCAGGAGGACAACAGCATCCCATGGGGTTGCAGAAGAGCAAAGTAGTTTTGGGATGGTGGGCAGTAGCAGAACTGGCTTCTGCTCCTTGTCTTCCAGAGCCTGGGGCACAGCATCTAGCTGTTCTCTCCTAGCCCTTTCCCCAGCTTGCATTTCTCTGTCTCACACCGTTTGTTTAATTAGTTTGTCAGCCACTGTCATCATAGCAGGAGTCTGCAGACCCAGCAGAGCGTAGCTCTCATTGCAGCTACTGTAGCTGGGCTCTGCTGTAACACGAGTGATAGCTTAATAAACTGCAGCATTGCAGACTAAATATCTTGGCACTAGTTGCAGCTTCTTATTTTAAGAAGTAAGTGAGAGAAAAAAAAAGGCAAGAAATTGGAAAGAATGAAGGTTATAATAATTAATGGCTCCACCCTTAATACCAGAGACTTGAGTAAAAATGTCTAATCCTCAAGGTAAAAAAAAATAGATCGAAGTTTGATCTACTATTTGTCAATATCTGGAACTTGGTTTTCTGTTCTGGTTCCAGCCTTGAGTCTGGAAGTGCAGAATTATTTCTGGATAGCCTGAGTACCAGGGAGTGATGTGTGGGGAGAAATTCAAACTGTGCAAAGACAAATGAAACCTGAATCAAACCAGTTAAATTAACTCTGCATCTTGGAAGAGACTGAACAGCTCTCTTATTTAGAGGCCTCTGATGAGTTTCATTTTCCTGTTAGCATCATTTTAAAAACTCACTGCAGTCCTAGGTAATGAGAGTGGCTCTTTTTTGCTTTGAGTGTTGGCTCCCTGCAGACAAGGCAGCCTTTGGTTGCCTCAGGTGGTCTATCAGAGATTATCTGCTCAGCCATCCTGCCATCTAGCCCACAGTCTGACCTGAAAATTGGGGCAGTATTAATTTTAGGACCTGTCTGTGAGTTGTGAACATGTGAGCCGAGCCTGGGTCAGGTCAGCGAAAGCTCTTAATGAAAGAGTAGTGGCTGAATCCACCTTTACCTCCAAGGACTCCCAGCAGGCAGGGCTCTGAGCCACTGCATAAGCATTTACTGCCTTTTGCCCCTAAGCATCGTTCATGGCCACATGCTCCTGTTCATGGCTCTTCCATCTGAACCCAAGGGACTCATTTCACCTACTCCACTTATCTAAAGCTTAATATTGAGCTGAAATGATCTCCTCTGTAACTTGCAGGGGTGTAGTTACTCTGAAGGGAGTCTGAGCCTGCCGGTCCTGTTCACCTTGCCTAACTGCCATTCATTTCTCCCAAGATACATCCTCAGGTGTCTGCAGTAGGTGAAATGAAGTCCAGACTTTCAAATCTAATTCTCCCACCAACACTGAAGTAGCAGTAGCTTATAAAGGCCATGGTAATCTGATTTAACTCTCTTCAGCTGGTGGTTGGAAAGAGGAAAGACAGGGGAGGTTCTCTTTATCTACAAGGACGTGAAATTTCATTTGTGACTGACGGTGCTCTTAATCCTGCCTTTTTATTGATGAAGAATCTCTGGGTACCTCAGCTGTTTCTCACTTTCCCTAGGCAGCAATTGGCCTTGTTTCAGCTTCGCATCAAAATGCACTGGCAATCAAGGTGCTATTGATTTAAACCTAATGGCCAGCCACTCATGAATTTCACCTGGAAAAGAAAAATCAATGCCATATTATTATTATTATTGTTAAGACATTCTAATGAAAAGGTGTAAGACTCTAGCCAGCTCCTTACCATTAAGCAATACAGTTGCAGGGCTGAAAACATTGGGTCAGGCTCCGGTAAAGATAGCCAGCCAGCTACAGACTGGAATAACTCTAGGCTTAAACAGTTTTCCTTGAGTGCATGCTGCCATCCACATCTCTCTTTGCTGACCTTCCCTCAGGCATGCAAGTTGCACTCCTGTGTTGGACTCCAAAGAGCGTGTCTTGAGCAGTGTATTAGCCCTATTACTGTGTGGGAAGGATGCTCCCTGCCTGTCCTTGCTGAATTTCATATGTTTTCTCTCCTCCCTCCTCCATCCCAAGGGGTAAGTTTCAGTCAGAATCTGCAGGCTTGTTTTACAACAGTGGTTTAAATGCATGACAGGTAGGCACTGGCCAGATAGATGCTTAGATCTATGGTAGGACTGAGCAACACCACAGGTTCCTCCTTATCTAGTACATGATGCACACCAGTATCCATCTGTTGCCCATAGGATGAATGGTTTGACATTAATGTGTCCGTGCTGCTAAATTCTCTTACGTGACAAAATGATGCGGGCTTCTCAGAAGCATGCATGGCACTTACTTAATGCGGTGTAGACATCGTCTGGGAGAGAACACAGGCTGAAGCCAGGCTATGGGGTGTGCTTAATGCTTTGCTCATGTGCGTGATTATGGAGGATACTTGAGCCTTTAATGAGGTTGTTCTCAGTTCCTTAGGGTGGTAGAGATATCAGCCACATCATACCAAAGCCACCATAAGAAGTCCTGGTTTAGGTCTTTAGCAGAACCTTGTCTGTTGGGACTCCAGGTACTTTAGTGGCAAATCACTTTTTCAAATGTTGTTCAGTCTAGGGATTCCTTTTAATCAGCCTTTTGCAAAAGGAGCATCATGTAGGCTGATGTTTAGAAGCAAGGAGTGACACGAGGCAGTCCCAACGCCTGACAATGCCTGCATCACAGTGGAGATCTCATCACATTCTACAGCTTCTTCACAAGGGAAGGAGGAGGAGCAGGTGCTTATCTCCTCTCTCTGGCCACCAATTATAGGACCCAAGGGAACTGCAGGAAGATATCCTGGGGGAGGGCCAGGCTGGGTATTAGGAAAAGATTTTCCACCTAGAGAGTGGTGGAGGACTGGAACAGCTCCCCAGGGAAGCAGTCATGGTGCCAAACCTGATGATAGTGTAGAAGCATTTGGCCAACATCCTCAGACCCACAGTGTGAACATTGGAGCTGTCCTATGCAGAGACAGCAGTTGTACTCGAAGATCCTAGTGGATCTCCTCCAACTCAGGACATTCTACGATTCTATGAAGTTCTCCTGGGTCTCAGGTCTCTTAGGCACACTAGAACATTTTCCCCTGTGGCCTCTTCTTACTTTTCTCCTCTTGTTCCTGAAGAGCATGAGAAGAACTGGAGAATAGTTCTCATTATTTCTCAGGATTTTGGAGAGTCTCCATGAAAATAAACATTAAGGAGATGGATGACCACCTAAAACTGCATAGGAACATGTACTGATCTGCATACCAGCTACCTTTGGTGTCACTGTGCTTACAGAGCCTCATTTGCACCCACTGAAAGCAAGCATTTTCCATGAAGACAATATTGCTGTCAGAGGAAGTGTTTCCAGAGCCAAGTGTCATCTGTTGAGAGGCAAATGCAGAAACAATGTGGAGGGAGTCTGACAGTGCAGCTCGAAGACACAAGATAAAGCTGCCTTAAACTGGCATTTTGCTGCAGGCTGCTTAAGCCAAACAATACCCATTTGTTCGAATGATGTGACCGCATGAAGGTGCAAGGCCTGATCCAAGGTTTGCTACAGCCACTGATGCTATGGACGACTATTTTCTGGGTTGGGATTTGTTTGATATGCATACCTTCTTCCAACTTCTACTACATCTGTGGCATATTTCTGCTGCCCACCTCAGTTTCCTTGGACAAATGGCAAGGCTAATAAAGCTTCTGAGATGGTTTACAGTTTTGGGTGAAGTCTCTCGGGCTTCAATGGGGTTGCTGGTTGGTGTCCCATGTCAGGGAGCCTTGCACTTTTCCAAGCCAGCTGAGGGGCAACTGAGCAAAGTATCCTGACAACTTACTCTTCAGTTGCTGAGTTTTTCCTCAGCTTCTGCCTGTGGTGATGTACTTTCATCTTGTTTCTTTGGCAGGGCTGAAGGAAGAAGGGCAAGCTGTTGTGGGACACAACAGAATGATCTCCTAAGCAAATGTCCCACCCAGACTGGGTAAAGCATGGGGTGTTCCCCAGCTGAGGTTGTAACTGGGTCCCATCCAGCTTCTGAAGTCCTCTAAACAGCAAAATTAGGACAGCTTAGCCCACAGGAGGTCTTGCAGTTTTCTGGCTCAGTGGGGAGCAGTGGATGGAAGATTCATGCTGCAAGGACTAGTCCTAAGGCAAATGTGTGACACGTTGGCCTCCCAACCCGCTCTTACCTGCTGAACTTCACTTTCTTCCTCCAAAAACTTCTCCACCTCACACCAACATGTCTCTGCTGACAAAGGCTGCTATTACCCTGCTGGGAGCAGGAAGAGAGCATGGTCCTCTGTCTGTTTAGCCGAGGCATAGCTGTACATGGAAATGAGCTTTCCTTGGAAAGGCAGGGCATCCAATCTCACTCTTATCTGCTGCAAGGGGATTGAGGGCTTTGGGATTAATCCTTCAGTGAAAGTGAGTCCAAGCTAATCTGCGAATTGGTTTAATTTTGCCAGCAGGTTCCCCAGTGTTGAGGCTGAGAGCCTTGTTGTGTGAATTCCACTCCTGTGGTGTGTTTTCACTTGGGTGGTTTTCCTGGCAGCTCACTTAGGACAAGCACAGTTTGATAACACAGTAACACGGGTTTTCTACATGTTAAACCAAATGCTGTGAATGCAAACATTGCATTAGTTAAGCAATCATTAATTTCTTTTGTACGCTAAATAAGTTTCTTGCCTCATTTGCCATATAAGAACAGTAAACCCACTCTTAGCAATGTTTTAAATCTCTTGCAAGCCAGAAGGAAGACTGCAGATACTATGGAAGTGTGGAGTTATTTAAAGGAAATAAAATCAGGCTTTTGCTAGCCATTGCTCTGTTAAAGGATCTCTGATATAAAAGGGAAATAGAGAGAAAGCATGAAGTGAAAATAACATACATGTATGTGTTTGTATGTGGAATTCTTGTTTTCCTCCAGGCAGCACACCCAGGATAGGTAATCCTGTCTTAAGAATTTGGCCTTAGAAGATTTAATATGACACTTCTAAAGCCAGGAACACTTTTGTGATTTCTATGGTCAGGCACAGAAAAAAACCCTGAGCTCATTATTGCTGCAGCAGACAGATACATAATTCAAAAAGCGTTTTCCTTTGGCTGCACCTGAGCAGGACTAGTGTCCTGGTGAGAAAGCATTTGGGCTGGATAAATGTACTTCTAGCACTCTGAACTATCCCTTTGATTTCTCACACCTTATTGCAGCCCACATGGAACAGAGCCAGGCTAGTGGTCTGATGAGACAGAGGATGGTTGTTGTTCCTGTGCAAAAGGAGACAACCAGCTCCTGAGGCTCAAGAAACTGTTGCCTCTGTGTCTTCCAGATGAATCTGGATGGGGATGGTTACACTGACAAGCCCCATCTCAGCCCTTTAATCTGTCGCCCCGGAGCAGCCTCATAGGTATTGGAAGTACTAGGGCTGGGGATTTCAGACCTTGTCCAGAGGAGTTTTAATTTCTCTGGGTCAAGTCCAGTCTTACCTTCAGGTGGTGTTTATTCAGCTAATTTGAAGAGCAGTGCCTAATTCTTTCTTCAACTGGGTTTTCAAAGGGTAGTAAAGCACTGGTGAAGTGTGAAGGGTAACTGCAGGGACTGATGGCTGAACACTCTAGCTGCCTTCCCCCCATAACAGCAGATTTCTGAGAACTGAATGTTGTTCTTTTATCTCTTATTCTTGTTTTGGTTTTTTTTCCAACTTCTTTTATTGGAGCCTTTAGAGGAAAAGGATGTTGTCCTGAGAATGACAGTGGTGTACCTGTGGGAGGATGGAGAAGGTATCATAGGCCTTTTCTGATGAGTCCCACGATTACTGAGACGTCTCAGGAAGTCACAACATATTGTCATCTGCTTCTGTTTCCCCCCCTGGATTTGAAGGGGAGGGGGGTTGCTTCTCCAAGTGGGGACATATTTGGAGAGTTGTGGCAATGTGTGCACACATGAGGTCCCACACCAAAAAAAAATAATGAAAAAAATGAGGCCATAACTTTTTTATTTAACAAATTAAGATGATCAACCATGATCCCCTTCAAAACAGTTCCCTTCTGAGCTGACACAAGGCTGCACACAATGCTGCTAATGTTCAAAGCAAGAAACTTGATGTCTCACTCTCCACTCTTGGTCACCAACATTTGCAGACTGAGGGTAAGAAAGCATCTCTATTGGAACACATGTCCACTCGTACTGTGTGAAGCAATGAAGCTGAGCGTTGTCTCACTGTGACAGGTTGGAACATATTCTATAACCACCTCTCTGCCTTTCCACTCCCACTCTTGGTTCCCAAGCTACAGGGTTAGTTTCATTTTTTTTAGTATCAGACCTTGTATGTGGGACTGTATTTCCTTTTAAGTGATACCAAAAACAAGTTGATTTGGGTGCTTAGATATGTAATCTGTTGCCAATGTCCTCACCTTGGTATCTGTTTCCTTTCTTCATCAGGAAAATGGGACCGACTACCCTAGTGTGACCTGCCTCTAAGGTGCAACAAAATAAAGACCACCTGTCCCATTTCCTCAGACACCTCCCAGCATGGATGGCTTGGTTGAGCAGAACAGTGTGCTAATGCACAGTAAGATTGCTGAAGCTGGGAAAAGGAATGGTTTAATTAATACGAGGAACTTAGTAGCAGAAAGCCGAGATGGTCTGGTCTCTGTGTACCCAACCCCACAGTATCAGAGCCACCGAGCAGGGAGTCTTTCTTCTCCAAGCTGCCGGGAGAATAGCAGGAATGACCCTGTGCAGCAGCTTCTGGACCCCAACATGCTACAGCAGACAGTGGAGTCTCACTACCGACCCAACATCATCCTCTACTCGGAGAATGTGCTGCGCTCGTGGGGTGAGAGCATCGGCTCAGAGTGCTGTGAAACCACCTTCATTGAGGATCGATCCCCTACCAAAGACAGCCTGGAGTACCCAGACAGCAAGTTCATTGATCTCTCAGCAGATGACATCAAGATTCACACCCTCTCCTATGATGTGGATGAAGAGGAGGATTTCCAGGAACTAGAGGTCAGATATTATTTGAGATACATGGGGAAGGCTCAGGGGGAGTGGGTCATATTTGGGGTTCAGTGGACAGCCTCCAAGAACTGCTATGCAAGGGATTAGCTGCTTTGGAAGCTGATCTGCACAGGATCAGCTCTATTGTTCTCTCCTTTGGCCAGGACATTGAGCGCTCATCTTTATTATCTGGGTCAAGTCCCAACACTGTGGTATTAACGGCAAAATTGCCACTGGCCAGAATTCAGCATTTCCTTCCTGCCTCTGAATGTGCTGGTCAGAAACTGAAGACAACCCATATTCTTAAATGCTGTGCAAGGCTGAAGTCAAGAGCATCTGTCCACATATGTGGAACTTGTCTTACTCAGCAGGACAACATCACCTCTTACTTTTTCCTGGCTTGAGGAGAGCATAAAGCAGATTTTTTTGCATTCTGGCTCAAATACAAAAAATTCCTGTGTTTGAACAAACACAAACCCAAAAGTCTTTGGGTTTCAAGCTGCAATGAATCCCCTGTCTCTGAAACAAAAGATTTTTTCCTGATGGAGTGAAACACTTCATTAGATTCTAAATATTATTTTTTCTTTTTAGATTCTTGTGCTTCGTTGTTTGCTTGCAGACAGTAAGAGAAATTTCATTCTACAAATGGGACAGACTATGGAAATCAACTTCATTCTTTCTTAAATTATGCATTTTCTTACTTAAGAAAACTCTTTTTGTTTTTGGCTGAAGCCAGCTGCCCCAGTGCAGCACAGATTATGTTTGCCAGATTGCATGGGAATGGAGGGGATGCATAATGCTGTTGATCCCAAAACTTGGGCACAGATTCCTAACGTAGCAGAGACCATTTGGCTGTCTGGAACAAAGGCATAGCTTCCACTCAAATATTGAACATGTGATCAAAAAACTATTTTCTTGTGTTTCTCTGTTGCAGGAGTTTTCTCCACTGAGACCTAACAAGTCCTAAAACTTCTATTTTCATTTTTCTATTTCCCTGTTCTCTTGTAGCACTGGTGATTCACCCTGTGGTCAGCAACCCAACAAGAGCCCAACTTCTCTGTTACTCTCTTTTCTTCCTCTATTGATAATGTAGGGAGATATTGAAAAAGTAGGGGGAGACAGGTGTTTTTCCCAGTGAGTGCCTGTAATGCCATATTAAATGCCACTGCAGTGAGACAAGAAGTTTCTCTCTGAGGGGATGAGAGGGTGTTAAACTCAAATCACACCCTGCTACAGCATCTCAGAATTGGCTGTGGGAAGTCTTGTTTTCATAGTCCCTAGTTGCTGCCTTTTTGCTCTAGTTTCTCTCATGCAGCTGTGAATCAAGTGACTGCAGCAGGTGTGTAATTGCCTAATGGTAGTATTGACATATCTGCCCTGATGTTTAGGCAGCAAAGCAAAATGTCTCCTTCTTGTCAATCCAAATCCAGCAAGACCTTGTTTAGTCAATTGTTGGAGGACTGGCTAAAAATGGCCGGGAAAATATGCAGGGCAACGAAAAAATGTTTTGTACCCAACATATTTTTCCCTTGTTTTGGTGGGATATTTGAGGTACCTTTGCAGTGTTGGGCCCTAGATCAGGGTGTCTCTTCAAAGTGGTACCATAGGAGCTTGACTGGCTTTTCATGGAGAGAACGTGTTTCTAGAAAATTACTGGTAAAACTGAATGTCCGGAGAAAGTGGCTTTGTAGAATCATAGAATGGTTTGGGTTAGAGGGGACCTTAAAGGTCATCCTGTTCCTACCCACCCCCCAGCCATGGACAGGGACACTTTCCACTACATCAGGTTGCTCAAAGTCTCAGCCAGCCTGACCTTGAACACCTCCAGGGATGGGGTGTGCACCACTTCTCTGGGCACCACCTTCACAGGAAAACATTTCTTCCTAATATCTCATCTAAATCTCCTCTCTTTCAGCTTAAAAACACTCCCCCTCGTCATATCCCTGCACTCCCTGATAAAGAGCCCACACACAGCTTTCCTGGAGCCCCTTTCAGTACTGGAAAGCTGCTATAAAGCATACCTGGATCCTTCTCTTCTCCAGGCTGAACAAGCCCAACACTCGCAGCCTGTCCTCATACAAGAGGTGCTCCAGTCCCAGATCATCCTAATGGCCAGAGACTACTAGCAGTTCCTCAGGTTCTGATGTAATGTTATTCAGACTGCCTACATAAATCATAATTATCTGGAAGGAAAAACATTTCTGAAACAGCTCTCATTAGCATACACATCCCCACTTCACTCCAGCAATTATCAGGCATGAAAGCAGAGCCTGTACATTCTCTCAAAGCTTTAAACTTCTCTTTTTGGTGCCCACCCCTCAAATCAAATGGTTCCCTAGTTTGGCATCTCTGGAATGCTTATAAATAACTTATAAATTCTTTACGCCACAACTAATGGACAGACAAGTTGTCAATTTGGCAGCAGTGAAATATTGCAGTAGTTGCAAGCTGAACTACCCTCCTGTTAGAGTTCATGTGTGAATGCAGCACCATCTTTTATCCTGAATCATCATTTGTCATATTACACTCCTGCTCGTTTTCCTCCAAAACCTCTAGATAGATGGCTTATTTAGAGAAACCCAAGCTATTGATGGCAGCAAATTGAATTATTCATGTGTCGCATAAAAGAATACTTCTGAGCTCTCTCTTAACCCCTCTTTTTTTTTTCCCCCAGCAACATCTGAAACAGTCTCTGAAAATGAAATAAATAGAATGTTCCAGGGAGCTAAAGAAGAAAAGAAATGTAGAGCTTTCAAGCTAAACCTTCATTCTTTTTTCCCCTCTACAAATTGCTGGATGCTGCTGTGAAATTCATCCCTTTGACATGAGCATAAAAGTGTAGAGACAGAAGGTGGATCCTAAGCTATGCTGCATTTGTCTAACCCTTCTTCTCAACATTGCCAAGCACCTTCTGGCCATGTTCAATGGGTTATTAAGCAACCTGATCCTGTGGAAGGTGTCCCTCCAATGGCAGGGGCATTGGAACTGGGAGATGTTCATGGTCCCTTTCAACACAAACCATTTTATGACTCCATGAGAAAGCCCTGGAGGGGTTTTATGCACATCAACGTGCGTGTTATGTCTCTATGAGGCTAGCTTAAACAGGCTTGGAAGGTCTTGAATTGCTATAGGAAGAGCTGAACTGCTGTCTCTTGACCCTCCCTTAGGAGTAGGTATCCAGAAAGCATGTTTGGACAAACCCTGTGTGGCTGAGTGTGACGAGGTTCCCCATCCAGAGAGCTTTGCAGCCTGGGTGAAGAGCCATTCCAGTGCAGATGTGGGAGGCTGTAGCATAGACAACATCTGAGGCACATCTTGCATGCTTTAGGGACTTAGTTTTATGGCCATTTCCCATCAGGGTCTTTTCACTAGTGAATTAAGTGGTCATTGGAGCACTTGTGAGATGGCAAAAAAGTGTTTTCTCTATTCTGCACTTGGGAAACTGAAGAAAACGGTGCAATAAATGTCTTGCCTAAGCTCACAAATGGATGTGTTGTGGATCTGGGAATGCCATTTTGTTTTCTTTTGTCCTGTGACACATGCTTAGAAGAACATGGGGATATGGGATAAGGTCACAGGGAAAGGTGGAGGCATTTGTGCTCACTGTCAGTGCTGTGAAGTCCCATCGAACAGTGTGCAGGGCAAGCTAATAAATCAAAGAACTGATGGGTAACTTAAAGACCAGTTTTGAGTAGAAGAAAGAGTGCTGCAGCGTAGAATCATAGACTAATTTGGGTTGGAAGGGACGCTAAAGGTCATTCAGTTCCAAACCCCCTGCTATGGGCAGGGATGCTTTCGACTGCATCAGTTTGCTCAAGGCCTTATCGAATGTGGCCTTGAAAGCCTCCAGGAACAGGGCATTTATGACTTCCTTAGGCAACCTGTGCCAGTGCCTTCCCCAGCCTCACAGGAAAACATATCTTCCTAGTATCTCATCTAAATCTCCCCTCTTTCAGCTTAAAATGGTTCCCCCTTGTTCTGTCCCTGCATCCCTTCCTAAAGAGCCCCTCTCCAGCTTTCCTGTAGCCTCTTTTTTTTTACTGGAAGGCTGCTCTAAGGTGTCCATAGGAAGTTTGCTGCTGTATTGAATCTCTGAGGAACTCACTTTTTTACGAGTGAGCTAAGGACATATTTAAGATAGAAAATGATCAAGAGGAAGTGGCAGCCTCCTTACAAGGAGGAATGAAAAGGGTTGGGACTCTACATTTTGTAGAGAAGGCGGCTAATGGGTGCATGCGCCAGGTGCACGAGATCATGAAGGATGAGGTGAATGCAGACCTGCTGTTTGCCAAATCTGCAGTATTAGAAGCAGAGGACACCTGAGGGAACTCCTAAGAGTCTGGCTTGACACAGATAACAGAAAATCATTCTTCACATACGAGGTAGTGACTACTTGGAGACTTGCTGCTACAAGAGGTTATGGCTTGTCAGCAAAGGCAGAGCATGGGGCTCAATGGACCACTGGTTTGACTCTACAGGACACGCTTTATGACCCTGCATTCCTTCACAGGCACCTTATTAACAGGTTACAAGAGTGATTACACTGTGCATTTGATTTATTTTTCTCCCTTAAAGTAGAAACCACTGGAGGCTGGTGATACTGAACACTGCCAAGGGATATTAACCTTTATTAGCCAGCCCTAGGTGAACAGAGCATGGAAGGGAAGTCACCTTCAGCAGTCTCCAAGTATCCTTCTATGAATCTTGTTAATAGCAGCCAGAGGCTGGAGCAATTCCCTTTCTCATGATCACTTCCCTGCGTTGTCCGACTGACGCTAATGAGGTCCCTGGGCTTCAGCCCATAAGTAGCACGAACTCTGGATGAGCTGCATGCCGTCATTTGCAGAAGGTAGGGATGGAGCACACTTTGAGGACTGGACCACGAAGGAAGCTGTGTCAGCTCTAAAGCAAAAAGAGGATAATCATGTAAGGTCATCTTGGGCTGTGTACCGCTAACCCTTCCTGCTGAAGTGACTCAGTGATGAGGGGTATCTCCCTAATCTTCCTCAACAAGCAGTGTTGAGACAAAGACCATCTGCTCTGCAGGGATGACCTTCTCCTCGTAGCAGGACCCTCTGTATCTGCAGGCTGTGGAGGTCTTCCTCTCCCTGAATGAGGACCCTAAAGTGATGCTGCATGCTGTGAAGGACACCGATGAAGTACATTACATTCACTGCAACTTCACCCTTCTTAACAGCTGACAGCATAAGCTGTGGAGAGCCGCTTCTCGCCCACCTGTAAAGCCATGAGCGTGCCGCAATAGACACGTGCCTTTCCCATGAATGAAAAGGGATGTTGGGAGCTCCTGTCATTCATACAGAGATTAGGGATATTTACTTTATGGCTGTGATTACTGCTATCTGAGAGAAAGAGTGTGATTTAGGAGACTGTGGCAGCTGCCTGTTTGAGTATGGATCTGTTTATTTCTGTCTGCTGTAATCCCCTTCCAGTGGCAGTGTGTTGAATGCAATTTACTGATGAATTGTAGGCAGACTGGCTTTGGGTGTCTAGAAAATGTTACAAGGGAGATGGTGAAAATTCATTGACACAGGAGGAAGAATGGGCTTGGGCAGCTACATCCAGGGATTTTGCTCCAATACATTTTGGTTTTGGAAGGTTAGATATGAAAAGCTTTCCAAGAAAGGAGAGACCTCTGTGAGCCCGTTCTAGAAGGTTGATTCCTCGACAGATAAGGCATTTTAGACTGTTAGTTGGAGAGGAGCTTGGACCAGTTTAGTGGATTATGGATCATTTAAATTCCTTTAAAATTGAAAGGGAGCAACTGCAAAACTCACAATGGTAAAAAGAAATAAATAGGCAAACAAATAAATTAATAATACATCACAAGGGTTATGAGGAATGGCTGAGGGAAATGAGGTTGTTTAGTCTAGAAAAAAGGAGACTGAGGGGAAACTTTATCATTATCTACAATTATCTGAAAGGAGGTTGTAGGGAGTTGGGTTTTGGTCTCTTCTCCCAAGTAACAAGTGCTAGGATGAAAGGCAATGGCCTCAAGTTGCATGAGGGGAGGTTTAGATTGGATATCAAGAAAAAAAACCATCATCGAAAGGGTTATTAGGCACTGGAATGGACTGCCCAGGGAAGTGGTAGAGTCATTATCCCTGGAGGTATTTAAAAGACAGGTAGACAAGGAGCTCAGAGATAGGACTTAGTAGTGGACAGATATGGTTGGACTCGATCTCAAAGGTCATTTCCAACCCAATGATTCTGCGATCAGGAGATAGAATCCATGATGGCAACAGGTTTTAGAGACACCACCTCTTCAGAAAGTATCAGCCAGATGCTCCGCGGTGATGAGTAAGTGTGAGGCAGAGCAGTGATAAACTACAGCCCTTGGTGGGAGTGCTACTGTCCCACATGCTGCCTTCGCCATCTGCTGCATTTAAGTCAACTCAGGCTGCCTGAAGAAGAGTAAAGGGATGCAGAGTGCTGGTTAGAATAGGGCATCACCTTTAACTGCATTACTGAAACAGGCACTGTGTGGAGGGAAACAGAGTACATATTATCTCTTAGCTGCATCACATGTTGGTCTTTGTCAAAAACAGATCACTGGACCATCTGGATTTGAAGCAGATCCCACAGGGAATTAGTTTTGTATGCAGTGTGTGCATGTTGCTGAACTGGTTGCTTTGAAGGAAAAAAAGAAGCAAGACCGAAAGGGCTTTTTCCTGAGTATCTATCAAAGGTTGCTGGCAGCTGTGTTTCATAGCAGATGTTGTTTGACTTCTCCAGTGTGCCTAGCATTTTAATACTAGAAGGGACTAGTATCAAGTCCAGCCTCTGCTATGTCGCAGGCAGCCCACAGCAGGCTGCCTGCAGAGCCTCTCTTCACTCATAATGTCTCAGTTGTGGTAACGCATATAGCTTTTAGGGACAGCTAGTCTCAATTTAAGAAAAGGCTTTGTGTAATAGAAAAATCCATTACAGCTGTAGAAAAGTGTTCATCACCATCTCTGTTAAAAATCTGTACCTTGTGTCTGCTCTTCATCTGTTCTGCTTTAAATCGCTGGAGCTTCTGCTTTTCTGCAATGAAAGAGCTGTCTCTGATCAGAAATTATCTACTCATGCAGGCACTTACAGACTCTGCTGAAATCGCATCTTAAATTTATCTTACAAGTGAAGTTGGCTTCTCTACTTTCTTCCTGTGTAGATTTTCTGTGGCATGATGCATGTACCTACTTCCTAATTCCAGATTTCTCAAATGTACTTGGGAAATGGTACCAGAACTGGGCCCAGTACTTACCTGCCTGTAGTACTGTGCCTTTCCTTCCCTCTCTGGGGATCATGTTTGTTCCTCCTATGGTGCACCACAAAGGAAACTTAGTTTCAGCTTGCTCTTGATTGAAAATTCTGGTCTAGTTGTTTTCTCAGGATCACTTCCTTGTGAAACACAGTCCAGCGTGCATATACTGTGTTCAGACAGCCTTGCTCTGTGCTGACTCCCACTCCCAAGCCTTGGTCCTTTCAGGAATGAGAGGTCTATGATATTCTGTACCTTCCTTAAATATACTCTTCTCTCTGCACTTGTTTGCTGAGGAAGAACTACTATCAGCTGAAGCAGCTGGTTGAATTTCAAGGTGGTGAAGGGTCTGGATAACAAGTCTTATGAGGAGCAGCTGAGGGAACTGGGGTTGTTTATCCTGGAGAAGAGGAGGCTGAGAGGAGATCTCGTTGCTCTCTGTAACTACCTGAAAGGAGGCTGTAGCGAGGTAGGTGCTGATCTCTTCTCCCAAGTAACAAATGATAGAACAAGAGGAAATGACCTCAAGTTGTTCTAGGGGAAGTTTAGGTGGGATATTAGGAAAAATTTCTTCAATGAAAGGTTTGTCAGGCACTGTGAGAGGCTGCCCAGCTAATCAGTTGAGTCAACATCCCTGGAGGTATTTAAAAGATGAGTAGGTGAGGTGCTCAGGGATATGGTTTAGTAGTGCACAGGTACGGTTGGACTCAATGATCTCAAAGGTCATTTGCAACCAAACAATTCAGTGATTCTATGGTTTTATGATTAAAATTTATTAATCTTTTAGTTTTGCCCTGTCAGTCTCCAGGGGGGTTATGTTCAAGGCTGACTTCTGGCACTGGTCAGGAAGTACCCAAGGCAGGACCCGTGAATACAGACATTAAGGTTTCCTCTTGAATAGTCTAGCAGTCAAATTCCAGCTGCACTTTGTTTCTGGGAAGCAGACTTTTCCTTTCTCCTAAGAAAGTTAATTTCTCCTCTTCATCCTTTGTCACATCCAGTTTCTGCAGAAATCCAGTTTAAGTTCTGTTCATATTGCTTGTGACTAGTGCATTTTAGGGCTGCAGAAATGTGCAGTATTGAAAAGTATTATAAATAAGACAGTCAAAGAGCTGATGTGGGTCTCCCAGTTGGTTCACCCAGTGAAAGGTTTCTCTGTGATGGTGTCACCTCTAGGTAAGCAGGCCATAGTCTACAGGTCCTTTTCCCATACTGCTAGGGGAAAATAGGAGGGAAAGGAAAGGGAAGAGAAAGGAATTGCTGCTTGCTTTCTTTACCATTTACTGTAATCAACATTCATTTGTGTAGGGTGCTGTGCTTTCTACAGGAATTCATGCTCTGTGGAGATGTCCTCTGGGGCCTGATCTTCTGAGATATGAACACAGTGATGTTGTCTGACTGACAGGGATGAAGAGCCCTTTTCAAAGAGGATAACTTGATTATATTTATCACCTCAGCAAAAAGCCTGGAGTAACTGGGAGCTGTTAGGATAGTAACTATTAGGGATCTTTGCTCTGTTGATGAACAGAATGTTTCAACCAGTTGCCCAAGTTCTGTCTTGATTGCTTTTTATTTGGTTGAAGGATGCACACTGGTGGTACACTTATAGAAAAAAAATTGATAGTTTTTTATTTCTCATTGCTTAAAGTAATCAGAAAAAAAAAGATAGCTTTTTATTTCTGATTGCTTAAAGTAATCTGACTTAACATCAAATAAAGAAAGGTTTGTCTGTGCAGTCTTGCTGACCACTCAAACCTTGTAAATTAATTAGTTATGCTATTACCTAACTTGTACTTTCAGTCAGTTTAGTGAAGTTATGATTTAATTGTGAATAGTTCCATGTAAATTTATAAAGAGAGTTAAACATGAAAGAGTAGTGCTGTGGACACGAATATTAGTGATCATGCAGGATTAATCTGCTAACCCAAAGTGACTGTAATTGTAATTCTGTAAAGACTGATTCTGGCTTCTCAGCACCCCTAACGTCTAGCTCCTTCAGTGTCAGTGTGCAGCTCTTGCAGAACCTGGAACAAGTGAAGACAGAGAGCTAGGAAGCCAAATTGTCAAAGGCTTATGTCAGACATAAGGGTTGGGATGTCTCAGTCTCTCCTTGTACAGCTGCTAAAACAGCGGATAAGTGCCCTGGTAAGCTGTCAGGAGGGCAGAGATGGAGATGTGCCACAGCCATAGTCCCAATCATGAAGTCCTTCTGAAGGATGCCACTGGCTGGCGTAGACACTGCAGGAGGGCATGCAAACTCCTGTGGTCCTATTGCTGTGGGGCTATAGCAGAGCAGGATAAGTTCATGGACACTGACAAATAGGTTCCATGTGCACCTAGAGCTGGCCTTGTCTAGAGATTCTTGTATGGCAGAGGCTCCAGGTAGGTTCACAATAAGCCTTCTACCATGAGTACTGGAGGCCTCTCTTGATGTCAAGGGATTGCCCTGGTGTGACAGAGAAGAGTTTTATAGGCGGGTAATCACAGCTTTGGCCCATGGCAGAGGAGAAATAATGTCATTAACCAGCACCACTATGTTTCTCTGTCTCTTGCTATTCCAGAGCGATTACTCCAGTGACACAGAAAGTGAAGACAATTTCCTGATGATGCCACCAAGAGATCATCTTGGCCTCACTGTGTTCTCCATGCTCTGCTGCTTCTGGCCACTGGGAATTGCTGCCTTTTACCTGTCTCATGAGGTATGTTAAAACATCTGCTATTTCAGAGTTTTGCATCCACAGAGTAGCCATCCTCCACATCAGCAGGGAAATTTCACCAAAACCCAAATGTGGGCAAGACATTCTCCAGGGTAGTGGGAGGTGGTTAAACAGGGTACTATGTTCCCCACCTTGGTAAGTCTCTGTGATAGTGGTGGTTGTCTTGTAAGATATTTGGCTGAGGTAGGAGTGTATAAAATATTTTAGGTTTTAGTTGACAATGGTCAGGTTCCATGTCAGGTTATATGATGTCTGGCTAGAGATTTTCTGTGGGCATGATCTTTGAGTGGAAAAACACCCGTGCTATCTCAAATACTTGGATTTCCCAATGAGAAATCTGATCACTTGATTCCCAGGAAATACAAGCCAGGTAGTGTCCTTTCAGGAGCATAAAAACAATTTATGTTCTGCAGAAGCAAATTTGCTTTCCAGGAACCATTACTTTTCCCTCCGAAAAAAATTGCTCAGATTGTTCTTGTCCAATTTTAATATGGCAATATTTTTTACTGGAGAAATGACAGTGTTTTGCTTTGTTCCCTTCATAAGATGGGCTTGCTGATTTCCAGCTTGTGCATAACAATTACTTCATGCCCCATCATTTGTTTCGACAAGTGCCTGCAGAGTATTTATTGAGTTTCCCAGCATGGCAGATAATGTAACATGACAGAAAAGGAGTCCACTGGAAGTCTCATCAATGACTGCAAGGAAATGTTCACTTATATCTCTATCTAGGGGTGGTAGCGATGCCTATTGCAAACTACAGTCTGTACTCCACAGCACCAAAATTGTTCACCCTCTCACCTGCCTTTCTAATCTGCCTGCTCTAAACATCTACCAGCACTGGATATTTGTCAAGACACTTCAGATCTGAAGAATTCTAGTCTTCAATATCAAAGATAGAGATACAGCATGACTATTTTTTGTTTTAAATGAAGTGTCTGGCATTGAACTCGCAAGCCTCAGAGACAATTAAAATTTGTCCAGTGGAAAATAGCATGTTCCCTTGTTTGAGTGTTAGTGATTTCTCAAGTTTGTGTCAAGGGATTTGCCTGGTGATGATGACGACAGCAAAAGAAGTAAAGCATCCAGTGGGATCCACACACATTTTTTTATCCTGCCATTTTATCCTTCAGGCGGAGCTATTTATCAGCATTTTCAATGGCCACATACGTGAACTAGGCAGGATTTTTCAGCAATGTGGCAGCTCAGGAAGGTTTGAGAGCTTGTCACCATTAGGAGGGTGTTTGCTCTGTGCTGGGGAACAGTGTTTTCATTAATTTCCTGCAATGGTGTTCCTTCAGGCGGCCTAGTTTTATATGAGCAATGAAAGCACAGCTACAAAACAAACAACATAATTAAGTACTAAAAAGCAGTGAGGTTGTTAGGCTAACTGTGCTGAGCGCCGGTGTGCAAAGGACAGGGCATCTGCAATAGCTGTGAACTAATCCCAGGGGCCATCCATAAGACCCTACCACCTAGATAGGAGCACAAAGGAAGGTGGAAAAAGTTGCACTAAGACAGGAAAAGATGAATAATATTGTGCTGAAGGATTTAGGCCCTGGGAAATGGAAACCTGGGGGCTAGTTTGGTTTAGTGTAACAATGAAGAACTGCAGAACGTGACTACCTAAAATTAGGAGGACTAAGAAAGGTGCTATGATTTTATTAGGTTGCAAGGCAGTAAATTTATCTTTGTTAATTGACCCCTTGAATTCACCAAGAGAAGCTGTGACTAAATCCAGCCAGGAGGAAGGACTGTGTTTCTGATGAAGTCTGATTTCTGGTTTTTTTTGGTTTTGCATTGGAAGTAGAATTCTTTTTCTTCTTTCCCCATTGAAAAATGGTAATAATAACACCGGCTCTTCATGCTCCTTTCCCCCTGTCTCTCCTCTTAGCTGATTCAGCTGTTGGAGAGAGCTGAGAACGCTTTTCCCAAATCTCTCACAGAAAGATGGTTGAGTTCCTGCTCATCCCAGTCCAGCCCAGGCATGTCAGTGTGTCTGCTCCCTGAGTTCACAGGCAGCTACCTTCACTTCAGCAGGAGAAACCGCCAGCCTTCATTAAAAGTGGCATTTCTGTACAACTCCATATCAAACAAAGTGGCATTTTCCAGGGGAAAAAAATAAGCTCAAATTAAGTCCAAAACCTTTTATGGCCAAGAATTGGCTAAACCAGAAAGTATAAAGCACCAAATTCCTGCATGCTTTGGGGCATAAACCATTAAGCCAGCAACAAGTACTTGCAGCCCAGAAAGCCAACCATATCCTAGGATGTGACCAAAGCAGTGTGACCAGCAGGGCAAAGGAGGGGATTCTTCCCGGTTCTTCCCCTCTACTCCGCTCTCATAAGACTTCACCTGGAGCTCTGCATTCAGTTCTGGAATCCTCAGCACAGGAAAGACTTTGATCTATTGGAGCAAGTCCATGAAGATGTCCTAAGGGCTGGAGCACCTCTCATACAAGGGCAGCTTGCAAGAGTTGGGCTTGTTCTTGCCTGGAGAAGACAAGGATCTGGAGACATCTTATAGCAGCCTTCCAGTACTGAAAAAGGGCTACAGGAAAGCTTGGTGGGGGCTCTTTATCTGGGAGTGCAGGGATACAACAAGGGGGAAGGGCTTTAAGTTGAAAGAGGGGATGTTTAGAGGCGATCTTAGGAAGAAGTGTTTTCCAGTGAGAGTGGTGAGGCACTGGCACAGGTGGCCCAGAGAACTTGTGGCTGCCCCATCCCTGGAGGAGTTCAAGGCTAGATTGAACGGTGCTTTGAGCAGCCTGATGGAGTGGAAGGTGTCCCTGCCCATGGCAGGGGGATTGGAACTGCGTGATCTTTAAGGTCCTTTCCAACCCAAACCATTCTGTGATTCTATGTTGTGTATGTAAGGGAGAAAAATATTATGTCCTATTAGGACGCAATTTGTATTTATATAAGTCTTTTAAATTGAACTCATGAATAACATTTGAGATGTCTTTTTAATACCAAAGTGTATTCTAGCATTCCTCATCCTGAATCAAAAGTCAGAACTAGAACTGAAGATCAAAACTTGTCATTTGCATTCAGACCTTTTTTTTGGCATTTGCTTGAGCTCTTGAAAATTTTATGTTTTCAAAAGTCGTCTGGATGATTCTACTAAAAAATGCCCTATGTGGGAAAGACTTTGAACCTCCTAACAAATAGGAGCCTCAAAGGTTGTGGGTGGGTTCGTAGTGCCAGAATTTATCATGTGTAGTGAACTTCTTTAAAAAAAACATGATCTCCTCTAAGTGCACAATGCCTTTACAGAGGAAGGTCTGATTTGTGGAAAATAAATTTGTAGAACAACTCAATCAAAAGGGGCAGGTGGTTTCTGTTTAATCCTACAGTACCTGGCAGTACATTTACACTGCATGAGTCTATGTCATGATGAAAAAGAATTATACGAGGATGGATGTTGTAAGGTTTCAAAGGTGTTATTTATGAATATAAAGATTAATTTTCCCCATGCTACATAAAAGCAATGCGCTTCCTGGGGGGGTTATTTCTGTTTTGTGTGAGACTGTTTCCACCAGGGCCCTTGCCAATATGCTGCTGGCTTAGGGCTTCTTGGAGGCACCCTGTTCCAAATAATGCAGCTGTGCAGAGTCTGTCTGCATGCTGGAGACGAGGATGTGCATCAGGTTTAGCTGAACCAGAAGGGAGGAAGACTAGACTCAGAAATGCACTCTGTGAAAGTTAAAGCAGTTCCTTTCCATTGCCATGTTCAGTTTTCCTGAGCAGGGCATCACCTGGTGATCTTCCTATCCCAAGCAAAGCTGAGAGTCTTTGCTTTTCATCTTCCCTCAGTAAAACAGAGCCCGAGGCCATCACTGTGCTGTATGCTTACTTGTTTACTTGCTTCTGTTTTGATCTGTGTTCCCATTTCCACCAAAGACTTACACCCACTGCTTGTGGCTGCTCAGTACCGGTCTTCCTGCCAGCTACCAGTAAATCACTGTCAGGACTAGGCTATTTTTTTCCCCCCACGTATCCTGTCTTCCATAATGCTTGCTTCTTTGGACCAGGAGATTGGGACATGATGACTCCCATGGCCTCGAAGGCACAAGGTGTCCTCCTGGTTGTGCTGGTGTCATGCTAAGTGGTGACCAGGTCCCTGTTTCGCTGGAGTGGTCACAGCTGAAATACAGGGGCTTTGCACAGATGAATCATTCAGGTGACTGGTCCAGGGGCCACCTCTTTAGGGTAATCTCTCAGGGTGCATGAAGTCCCCGAGAACTCTGATTTTGTTTTTTGGCTAATTTACCACTTTTCTGCAAACAGGGCATGTGGGTTTTCATGCTTGCAATTTTTTTTAGATTAGCTGCTTTCCTAACAGCTCATGGTTGAGTTTAAGGGCTCCTTCAGAGGAGGGGGAGTTTGTGCTTTTGCTGAGGAAAATGTAAAATGTTGTACACCTTTCACTGTAAATTTCTCCTCCACTAACAGCATCTCATCAAAAAAAAAACAAACAAACCCTCAGAGGCCTACAGGAAAGCTGGGGAGGGGCTCTGTATCAAGGAGTGCAGGGATAGGATGAGGGGGAAAGGTTTTAAGCTGAAAGAAGGGAGATTTAGATGAGATATCAGGAAGAAAGCTTTTCTGTGAGGGTGGTGAGGTACTGGCAAAGGTTGCCTAGGGAAGTGGTGGATGCCCCATCCTTGGAGGTGTTCAAGGCCAGGTTGGATGGGGCTTTGAGCAACCTGATCCAATGGCAAGTGTCTATGTTCATGGCAGGGGCCCTGGAACTGCATGATCTGTAAGGTCCCTTCCAACCCTCCAACCCAAACTGTTCTATGAGTCTATGGTTCCATTTTTTCATAAATCTCTCTCCTCTGGAGTCATGCATGTGCCTCAGTTTCCTTTTTTTTTTTTTTTTATGTGGAAGTTTATGTGGAAGTTTTTAGCTTTGTTAGATTGCAGGGAAGTCTGAAGCTTCATAAGTCAGAGAAAGAAGTTAAGAAAAAAATATTTTTGTCTTGTCAAGTTTGCCGTTAAATCTACCAGGTGATTTATCAGGACCTGTCAGGATTTCTGCTTGCTGGGGTTTGGTAATCTTGCAAGGTCTTTTTAGTCTGAATCCTCATTTTCTCCCTGGGTTTATTTTTAGGAAGGAGAGCAATACCTTGACACACATTTTTTACTCCTGTATAAAGAAATTTGTTATCAGGAACTTATATCTGTGCTGGTGTGAATAAGCTTCACTTTACACCCGCTTGTGGGATGTAGGTGGTCATATGGAGCCCTTTGCCCCCAGTAACTCATCAAAGCATCCATGAGGTGCAAGCCAGAAACAGAAGCATGTACAACACCTCTGTCCGTCTTCCCTGTAACCTTCATGGAGCTGGGTCAGGCTGCCACAGGCATACACCTGAAAAATCCCACTGGATGCTTCTCAGCTTGCTTTGATGCTCAAATAGCCTCCAAATCTGCTTTCCTCTCTGGCAGCATGTGTGACCTGCCAGGCAGCATCCTGCAATCCAAGTGCATGAGAGCAATCGCTTCCCATCTCCTGCACTTGCTCTGTGCCATAATTTCCTCCTTCACATGGTGATCGAGGAATGCACTGCTCTGATTATTTCCCTAGCCCAGGGATTGCTTGAACGGGCATAGCTCCAAATACCGTTACCTGGATAGTCTTTAAAGAACCATAGGGACTGCTCACTGGATAAAAGTATTTGCTCTGGTTTTCATACAGACATGGCAAAGGAGTAGATTGTCTTTCTTCCTCATGACTTTTGAACAATCTTGTTACTTTTTGTTGTTTTCAGAGGCACAGGCTTTGAAAAAACTTATTTTGGTAGGTTTCAGAGGTGACTGGGGAGAAGAGAGAGATAATGTTTGTCCCCCCAATGGAAGGGAAAAGATAGCATAAACATAACCTTTATGAGAGCAGAGATTAGATACTCAGCACACATGAGTATGTTTCTTTGCCTTTCTGCATCAGATTTTGACGTCTAGCCAATGTTGAAAAGTCCAGCAAAATAACAGCAAGGTCTTATCTGTTGTTTATTCATTAGAAATGTGGTTCATAGTTCCCATCTCACCTGGGAAAACCGTGAGACATGACAGCAGTGTGACATGCCACACTCCACCAAACTGGCAGGTGATGCCGATAAGACCTTTCAATGCTCTTATCAGCCTACCTTGATTTTTTACTGTTCCCATTTTCATACAATCATAGAATTGTTTGTGTTGGGAAGGACCTTAAAGATCATCCTGTTCCAACCTGCCATGGGCAAGTACACCTTCCATTGCATTAAGTTGCTCAAAGCCCCATCCAACCTGGCTTTGAACACCTCCAGAGATGGGTCAGCCACGACTTCTCTGGGCAACCTTTGCCAGTGCCTCACCACTCTTACGTGAAAAAAATTCTTCCCAAGATCTCACCTAAATCACCCCTTTTTCAGCTTAAAACCATTCGCCCGTCATCCTATCGCTTCACTTCCTGATAAAGCTTTACTGTAGCCCCCTTTTAGTACTGGAAGGCAGCTTTGGGGTCTCTTGAAAGCTTTCACTTCTCTAGGCTGAATAACCTCAACTCTCTCAGCCTTTTTTCCCATCAGGAAACAGAATATAACACATGATAAACAAATTGACATCCATAGCCATAAGTGTACATTTGTACTGGTGATGGTGCATCCCCTTGTATCTAAGATGAAAAGGCTAAATCTGCGGTATGGCTATCTACAGCTTCCTAAAAGGAGGTTGTAGTGAAGTGCATGCTGGTCTCTTCTCCCAAGTAAGAAGTGATAGGTTGAGAGAAAATGGCCTCAAGTTGCACCAAAGAAGGTTTAGATTGGATTGTAAGGAAAAAATTCTTTACTGAAAGAGAGGTTAAACAATTGGAACAGGCTACCCTGGGAAGTGGTGGAATCTCCATCCCTGCAGCTGTTCAAAAAATTATTAGTTATGACACTTTGTGGCATGGTTTAGTAGGCACAGTGGTGTTGGGCTGACAGTTGGACTTAATGATCTTTAACTTATTTTCTACCCTCAATGATTCTATGATTCTACAATTCATCTGGCTCTGTGTGTGCACCCATGCTGCTACCCTTCTGATGAAGTTTTGTAGTCTTTCAGCTGTAAAAGTCTATGAATAAAACCTCTGGACAACTAACCCCTCTTATGTCAGGAATGAGTCAGAAGAAGTCAAAACAAGTTCTTTCTCCCATAAAGCTGCTAAGGACTTTTGTGGTAAAAGTATTCCTGGCAGAGCTCTGTGCCGGTGTCTTGCTGAAGCAATATAGAGCTGTTGTTCTCGTGTGAGAGCCCGAGTGCTGGGAGGTCCACTGCTTACCGGACCATGTCCCAGTTGCAAGGTAGGTGTCAGATACCATGACTTATGTGTTCCTCTGAGCCTGTTTCAATCTTAATAGCTGATGAATATAGATTTTGTTTAGTTAATATTTGTTATTTCTTGACATGTCAACTCTTCAGCTGGTGGAAATCACCCCCTCTCTGCTCACTTCCGTGTGGAAGATCTGGTTTGCCAGCTCTGTCTTACCAAGGAAGGAACCAAGCCAGGAACTCTGATGCTGGAGCAGTCATTGCTGATGTGACTTCATCCCAAGGTGCTTATGGCTCTTAGACCCTTGTGTCACAGGACTTAACTTCTTACTGAGATGAGCTCTCTGCTCTGGGACTTTTCCTAAGTGATCGCTCTCAGAAAGAGCTGAGTTCTTCCAGCCACCTTTGTAACACAGAATTAGCTGTGGAGGACTGGAATGTTATATTTCTGAAACTGGGCAAACTTTGAAACCATTGAAAACAAGGTTTAGTATGAGGAAATATGGAGTGAATATTGCTTGCAAAGTGCTCATACATCTCTGCTTGCAAACCCTCTATGTGTATGAGCGCATATGCACACATATGATTCCTGACAGAACACAGCACTTGCGTGGGTAAGCACTTCAAGATCATTGAATGACACCATAATTTTAGCTACCACAAGACAGCTGTCTTGTACATGGCTCTTCAGGCATACATACATAGCTTGTTCTTTGATTTGTGTATATACTTGAATCTAGGTCTGGGGAGCATGAGCTATGCTAGTCCCTTTTAGCTGATGGCTTTTACCTTGTCCACTTAGGCAGTCGGAGCAAGGGCTGTGGCTGCCTGTGCGTGGCCCAGGCGTCCTGCCCTTGGCAGGTCTGTGGTCACCACTGATACTAACCTGGAGGTGGGTCTGCCCTTGAGAGAGGGGGCAATGCTGTGCACCTTGATCTCCTTTCATTCACGAGTTCATCCATGAAGAACAGACGCAGCCCAGTAAACTGTCCACCACGCATGTTCATAAGACATGGCGGTAGAGCCTGTTAGAGGAAAATACATCATGCCATTAAAAACAGTCCAACAGGGACAAAGCTGCTGCTGCTTCATGCTCACAGGTCCAGCCAGCGGTTGGGCTGGAGATGCACTTCCAGCTGGTGCACACAAAGAACACACATACATACCATGTACACCATGTATTTGCACATATACATGGCTGGCCACACAGATCACAGAAAGACTTTCAGAGCACTTAACAAATGCAGGCAGCACCCTCAGCCTCATCCCTCTACTCTTTCTGAGTAGGATGGAGGTCGACTAGTGAGAAATAAATAATACACGCACACACACATCCCGCCTCCTGTGGAATGTGGATCCTTCCAGTACCTGGGCTCAGGCAGCCAGTCTGCTAAGTAGTGATGTTGAGGATCCCTCAGCCTTTCCGAGGAGGAATGAAGGGCATGAAGGAGAGGGAAATATGCTGTGCTGGATGGGGAAACTGAGCCAGGGAGAGAGACTGTGATGAACTGGGATAATTTATGAGGATGGCATGAGATGTGATAGCTTGGGCAGGGCCAGCATGCTCTTTCAAGTGTAGAATCATAAAATGGCTTTAGTTGGAAGGGACATTAAAGATCATCCAGTTCCAACTCCCTGACATGGGCAGGGACACCTTCCACTAGATCAGGTTGCACAAAGCCTCATCCAACTTGGCCTTGAATACCTCCAGAGATGGGGCATCCACAACTTCTCTGGGCAACTTGTGCCAGTGCCTCACCACTCTCACAATAAAGAATCTCTTCTGAATATCTTATCTAAATCTCCCCTCTTTCAGTCTGAAACCGTTCCCTCTCGTCCTATCCCTGCACCCCCTGATAAAGAGACCCTCCCCAGCTTTCTTGTAGCCTCTTTCAGCTCTGGAAGGCTGCTATAGGGTCACTCCAGAGCCTTTTCTTCTCTAAGCTGCACAACCCCAACTCTCTCAGGTTGGTCTTCCTTGAAGAAAAACATGTTAAATGTTTTACCTTTTAAGGAGGATTAAATGTAAAATTGTATGAATACTGTACGGGTCTTTCTCTCCCACTCACATGTGAGCATGTTCATAAGGCAGATGGTTGCAGCTGTAGACACCAAATAGATTGGTATGATAATCCCTGTCCTCACCCTTGGTACCAAGTGTCTCTGTGCGGGCTGGGAGCAAAAGGAAAATGCTCAGAGGATAGTGCCCCAAGCCAGCAGGGCCCATGGGGCTTGCAGAGCATGTGCATGGTCAGGGTGTGGATAAAGCTGTATGCAGAAGAGCTGGTCTGCAGAGTGTTGCTGCTGGCTGCCTGTCCACACTCCTCCCCTTGCTACCAGCAGACATGTGGCAGGTTTGTCAGGAAGGGTTTGATAGAAAATACTGAACAGCACAGCCTGTGCCAGCATAAAATAACATGGCTACTGTTCTCAACAGTTATACAGAAAGAAACTACCTACTATAGGAACATATATTGCTATGTAAGAATACAGAGCTTCTTGTTCTTGGAAGAGGAGCTCTGAAGTATGTGTCCCTGCCCCTGATTAGTGACATTTGGGTGGTGTCCCTTGGCTTTGCAAAAAGCTCAGTACATTCAAAGTTTGCAACTTCTGCCTCTTTCAGAGGGGAGGGAAAGCTTGGACCTGGATGGAGTGGCAGATGATGCCTCACGGCCCTTTGATTCCCCAGGGTCTGCCTCAGACAGTGACAACCACTCTGAAGTGGGGGTTTATTAACTACTAGCACCTCTCATTCCCTGCTTTCCAGGCAGGAACTGGCTCCCAGCCAGTTTGAGGGTGGGTAGTCTTTGCTCATGCCAGCTTTTCCCTTTGGGATAGACGTCTCCTGAGAAGAGAGATATTTGTGCGCACAAGAAAACAGCCTTTTAGAGTGCTTTGTGTGTCAGCAGCTGCTGATTTCAGTGTGGTGCGGGTGAGGTCTTGGGCCAGGGAACTTTGTAAGTGTCTTGTATAATTTCCTCTTCGTTCCTCTTTGTCCTTTTGATCTTGTGGTCACATTTCCAAGTCACAGACTACAGCTACGAAAAGGGATGAGATTAATGAGTGGCCTGATTGCTTTAGCCCTTAAGCTAATTTTAAATAATTGGAGAGGTAGCTCACCAATAACAATCCCTGGAGAGTTTAATTCATTAAACAGGTGTTTAATTACAAGGAAGTTTGGGGACAGAAGAGAGACCAATTCAAAACGTTTGAGGAGATGAGGTGTCTCTTTTATTAGCAAAAACTCCATGTGCAATGGTGAACTTTATACATGAATTGTTCTAAGCCAGACTTCTATGCCTTGCACAGTATGCTGAACCAGCCAGAGCCCAGAGACATATCACTATAGTCATACTCCAAGGGTATAAAATATCATTCCCTCCTGGCATCCTCTTTTCTCCTGCTGTTACTTTCTTTTGGTCTTCAATTGACTCATTATTTCACAGGCGTACACGACAGTGAGGAGCATAGAATCATATAATGGTTTGGGTTGGAAGGGACCTTAAAGATCATCCAGTTCCAACCCCGCTGCCATGGGCAGGGACACCTTCCACTGGGTCAGGTTACTCATAACTCATCCAACCTGGCCTTGAACATCATTTGAGTGCAGAATAATGCACTTTCAACTGGGCTAGACATCTGAGAAGTAAGGTAAGTAATCTTCCACAGCAATTGATCCAGGAGTTCAGGCCCTCTGACATTTAAGTGATTCTCAGTAAGTTTAAACAAATTTTTTATCTTAGGCAATGTTTTTATTTGTGGCTTTCAGCTTAAACAGCAAGGATGCATTTTGTTAGCAGGGTTATGGATTTAGAGGTGTTAGCAGGCACATGGAGTGGCTTTTGTTAGTAATCCTCACATCCCAGCTAAATACTGGATTTTTCACATCTGCAAAGGTAGAATGTCCAGGATGGATTACATTCCTAGTGAGGTCACAGAAGGAGCATGCTCCAGTCCAAGGGGAAACAAAAGATTTTGCACTTTCCCCATAGTTTAGTGTGCTGGAGGAGTCATGAGAAGAGACTGGAACACAGTCCCCCGTTCTGGGTATCCCAGTGGCTGCTTCAGTTGTCAGAAAATCCAGAAAGTTTTGGATGATGCTGCAGTGGCTGCTTCAGAAGTCTGGTGATGTGATGAAGCTCCTTGCATCCAAGGTGGTAAATGATCTCCCTTGAATTCCCCTATGGCAAGAATAACAAAGTGTGTGCCTAGAGTAGTTCTTTGGGCACTGTTTATATAATAAACCTTTCTTTCATCTTGCAATGTGACAGCGCCCTTTTCCAAAACAAAAACAAATGAAAGGAGGCACAAACATCTGAAGTTTAATGTATGCAGCAGCAAATGAATGGATGTTTTCAATAGCCAAGACTTAAGGTTAACCTTTTATCAATCTGCATAATACTCAGGTATTATATTTCTTCTTCTCTGAGATCAATATTGTGTACCAGAGACCCAAGGCTATATTCTAATCTTGAATATACAGCTTGCTATCTCTCAGCATCTGTTCTGGTTGGGACTACTGAATTACAACTCTGTTTGGATGTGTAGAAAAGTTAATTGATTACTACTGATTACAATCTATGTATCTCTTTCAAATGGGCTGCAGAAAAACACTTTGCAGTGAAGACATTACTCCAGTGATCTAGTCACCCAAAGATGCCTGCCAGACAATTGCAGCTCCTCATTGAATTCACTGATTTCCCAGCAGCAGAAAAGAAATAAATCTTTTATATATTTATTTTGGGATGATCTACAAGAACCAGGGAAAAGCAAGGTATTAGGATCTACTCGGGGCTTACAGATTTTATCTAAAACTGGGGACTGCGTTTTCATGAGTAATGACTACACTTTTAAACCTAAAATCAATACTAGATTATCCATTTTGAGCTTTGGGACCCACTGCAAGGCAGAACCTGGGGAAGAAATGGAGCTGTTGTGTAAAATGATACAAGGGGAGGTTTAGTTTGGATACTAGGAAAAGGTTCTTCACTCAGAAGGTGGCGGAGCAATGGAACAGGCTCCCCAGGGATGTAGTCACGGCACCAAACCTGACAATATTCCAGAAGCATTTGGACAACGTCCTCAGACACATGGTGTGAATGCTGGGGTTGTCCTATGCAGAGACAGGAGCTGGACTTGATGATCCTTGTTTATCCCTTCCAACTTGGGACATTCTATGATTCTGTGACAATATCTGATATAGGGAGGGAGAAGACTCTGTGTTTTCAGCTGTTGTGCCCAAGCAGTGTGCAACTTCCCAGTGGTTATGTGCTGAGGTTTTTCTCCAGAGCCAAAGGTTGCTGTGGCTGTCCCAGCAGTGAGCCTACAGGCTTTCCTGCTGAGTGCAAGGGTTTCTTCTGATGAAAACTAAAACAGACAAAGAAGCCACATCATGGGACCCTGGAATGCAGCATAGTAAAAGCTTTCTGTTGCTAATGGCAGAGTCCAAGGGACCTCTGTAAAGCTAAGCTCTGTGCCAGACAAAAAGCTCGAGAGCTAACAAGAAATAAACCTGTCCTATTGAAGTAGATGGAGAGATAGCACTTTGTTTCACGTGACTGGGGACAAACTATTGAGCCTAGCAGAACAGCTTCCTTGAGGCAGCCACTAGAAATTCAGTCTGCCAGGGGCATACAGATATACAACTACTCTCCTTCAATAGTTTGGGACTCTGTAACAGTCTTGACTCTCTTTCTTACCAGTCTCTGTGGTACCTTGTTTCTAGCCCTTGTTTCATTTGTGCTTAATAGAATGGTTGAAATCTTTCTCTCAGAAGTTAAAGATTAGTTAATTATCTAATATTATTGCATTGTTCCCAAACACTGTTTCCTAATCTAAGGAACTGTGTTTGCTGAATGCTTTGCCTCCAGGTAGGCAGGACATTAAAGTACACCTATCGAGGTGTGTGATCTTAGTGTACTGTGGTAATAAAACTAATGTACTGTTCTATGTGTTTTGGGGGAAAAAAATCCACCAACATTTTCATATTGTGAAAATCTTTCTTCTCCCTTCCTCTGTGCCAGTTTATTATTAAAATACACTCATTATGGGATGCAACGATCAATGAGTTATGAATGACATTTCCATATCTTGGGATTTCTTGTGGTTTCCAAGACGTGTGATAGAGTCATGGTTTCTTGGGTGAATGCAGGTCAAGGCATGTTCACAGAGAGACTTGGCTTCTTCCAGGAGGATGAGGCAGGCCAGAGATAAGACAGGTCACAGCACTGAGCAGGAGAGATGGAATTGGCAGTCCCTAATCAAACATGTTCGTCAGCCTGCTTTCCTTGGAGTGAGTACTTTGCCGTCAAGAAGCCTGGGAGATAGGATGCAATTCAAAACAGCTTTTACTGAGAATTCCCAGGTCCCAGCTCCAAAGATGGCCAATGGATGTTAGTGTCCTTCCCTATGAGGACCTCTCCTTATGGCTACTGTTAGTAGCAAGAGATGGAGAAATGTGATGCTGAGAACAAGAAAGACCTAATCTTTTCTTCCCAGGTTTGTCCAGGTAGCCACCTATGGCTGGGCTTTGGACTTTTTGTTGCTCAGTCATCTGATGAGGTATCTCTTTAAGTAATCGTGTCCTCTCTTCACAATGGGGACCAGAAGCTGGTTAAGAACTCTCTGTCCATGGTTGAGAGCACTGCTCCCAACCCTTCCCTTTACTATGGCAAGCAGATGCTACAAAAGCTGAAGGTGGGCTGATAATGGCAGACACAGCAACTTCCAAATCCTCTCAGGTGTGATAACTCAAGAAATGGAATTTCATGTCCAGAGACATGTGGGCCTTTGAACTAATTTAAATAGTAATTGTCCCAGACTGTAATTTCTGGATTTCATTTAAGACACCACACTCAGTAATTGTGTTGACTGTGTCCCCATTTCTTGACCTTGTTGCACAGATGGCATTGTTCTAAGCAGGTTTCTACAGACTGCAACTAATTAAGCAACTAATTAGGAGGGAGCACTTACACAGAAGCTATTGTAGAGCAATAACTTAAGTGACTTCATGAGACCTGGTCACAACATTGGTCCAAAGGCTGTCCAGTTTCCAGCTGAAGTTCCAGTGCATCCACCAGTCTCATTTGAACCACAGCTGGGACAGGCTGGCTCAGCCTAACTGGACTCACTCTGAGCATCATCTTGGCCTTTTTTGATATGTCTTCAGGATGCCTCACTTGTATTTGAAAGTTTTCCTTCCTTCCCAGTGAAGACCACCTTGTCCCATGACATTCAGTGGCTCTTACTAAATTGTGATGAACACAAATTTGTTTCCCAGGACTTTAAGTATTCCCATAATGATAATTCCCATAATGAATATTTAAATCACATGAGCATTGGCTTTTATTCTTCTGTATCTTTCTCTGTTCTGTCAGCACTGTAACATTTTCCCCATCAACCTCATTTCAAGCCTTCAGATGTTCTGATTCTAGTTGTGTCACAGAAGTGATGCCTTATGACTCCCTCCCCCATTTCTAATACCTTCTGTGTTTTATAATAACAAAACCATTATACACACTTTATATATCTGTGGAATGGGAAAAAGATAATCGTAGAGGTTTCCAGGGCACGTATGCACTCTGGCTGGAAAAGGAATAAGCAGCATTACTTCTCCTTCATTCCTTTACTAACAGCAAGGAATATCAAAGTGCTTGAGGGGATTGGATTTGGCTTGGGGAACTGGTAACGTTATTTGTCTAGTTTTTGTTCATGAATTGCAAGTGCTGTTTTGTTCTCCATACATTTCTGAGACTTACTTAGTAGAAATGTTGAAAACAAAGAATAAAGTGACCTTTAAGCAAACTTTAAGGTAAGCTCAAGGAGCAACTTTTTATTGTGACACAAGTGTATTAGTTGAGGATTCCTGAGAACTAACTCAATCCTTGCTCCATACATACCGCGTTTAAATGGGGCTTACAGTGGCTGCCCTTCATTGAGAGAACTGAGGTCTCAGGAGCAGAAAAGCGTTCATCTTGGAAAGATTATAAGAGCATTTCTGCATCTCCTGATGATGCAGCTCTCTGCAGACCGTGACTTTCTCTAGGAGACCTTGGATCCATAACCACTGGCTACCTAGGACACCCCATGCTTGGGCAGATGACCACATCCACATTTCAAGAACAGGGAGCTGAATAAATCCAGTGAGTTTCTGCCATGTTCATTGATACTGAAGTTTCCTTACCTCGCCAAGGTGTTTTACCAGTATGCTGAGAGGGGACATTGCTCCTCCTGGTATGAGATGGGATTACTGCAATAACAGCACTCACTTGCTCTTAGAAGTACCTATACTCTCCTGAATTTATATGCCAAATCAACCTCTAATGTATTTAATAATGGCACAGGTTTCAGTTGTGTTTCTTTTATCTGTCAGTGTATAAAGCAGCAGTAAGTACGTTTGAAAGCTGCCTATGCCTTTGCTAAATTTCGCATGGAGGTGGCTTGTGTTACCACTTCAAAAAGGGATGAGCTTGAGTCTTGATTCCACTTCATTTGCAGAGGACAAAAGGAGGGGCCTCTACAGGATGACTCTGGAAGAGGACCGTGACTAAGACACTGTGGCCATGGTACAGCCTCACTTTCCTAGTGCTGCTATTCTTGCAGTCAATCTGTGAATGCTTTGGTGGTGTTCTCTCTGCCCTTTGGGTCTAGCACTCTTTGGATTGGAAATTTCCCATTTGCTGTGGCCCAGGGTAAATGAACAATCCAATCTTAAAAACCCTCCAGGGATTAATTACAAGCAGGAGTTATACTGTTTCAATTAAAGCAGCATACTTCTGGAAGCCCATTCCTGTAACTCAGGCTTAGTATCAGTGTCCTTTATACTAGTAAAGATCTTCCTAGATATAATATAATATAATATAATGAGTAGAAGGGAGTAATCTTTCCTCCTGAAAGCACAAATACACTGGCACGCTCTGCTACAATTAGCTTGAAAGAGAAAACTGTGTCCTGCTGGGTGCAGTTATACCACTGCCAATCTGTATGTTGAACTTTCCTCATGTGCCATTCCAAATGCTGCTGGAGTTATGGGTGAGAACCATATAAATGACAGTGCTGGAAGAGCTGGAATGGGTACATCAGTGTGTGGCAGTGTTGGGGAGAAATAAATCTGCCTTTTATGATGTATTACACACTGAAAGAGATTTTTCTTTGGGGAAACGAGCAGACCAGACCAGTGGAGCTGAGGAGCCCTGTGAGGAGCAGGTATGGCAGGAACACTGATGGAAGTGTGCCACTTGCCAAGTGTGTCAGTTGGTGCCAAGGACCTTCTTGCTTATCTTTGAACCCCAGAGAAGAAGAGAAACATAATTCATATTGAAAACCAGCAGGATTCAATCTGCTGAGTTATTCATCAGCATTAACAAAGCAATCTTGTATTCATTAGCAACTCGTAGGTAAAAAGTGTCAAACCCAAACCCACTGACAATGAGAGATTTTTGTTCTCTGTGGTCACCTGGCATGTCAGAGAGGGTACCCTAGAAACCAGGGAAGAAAAAAATCAGTCGATGGTGTCATATTTAGTGGGGATTCATAGAATCATAGGATGGTAGAATGTCTTGAGTTGGAAGGGGCTCAAAAGGATCATTTAGTCCAACTCCTCTCCCTGCGTAGGACACCCCAACATTCACAAGTTGTGTTTGAGGGTGTTGGCCAAATGCTTCTGGAATATTGTCAGGCTTGGTGCCATGATTACTTCCCTGAGGACCCTGTTCCACTGCTCCACCACTCTCTGGGTGAAGAACTTTTTCCCAATATCCAACCTAACCCTCCCTGGTGCATCTTCCTGAAATACCCTCAGGTCCTATCTTTGGTCACCAGAGAGAAGAGATCAGCACCTGCTCCTCCTCCTCACCTTGTGAGGGGAGCTGTGCACTGCTATGAGGTTTCCCCTCATTCTCCTCTTCTCCATGCTGAACAGACCAAGTGACTTCAGCTGTTCCTCATAATATGGCTTCCCCTCTAAACCCTTCTCTAACTCTGTGCCCTCTTCTGGACGTTCTCCAGTTGCTTTATATCCTATTTATTCTATGGCACCCAAAACTGTACATAGTACTCGAGGTAAGGCTGTACCACTGCAGAGCAGAGTGCGTTTGGGAAGGCTTCTGCACAGGAAAGGCAATCAAGGCATTCACATAAGTCCTTTCAGGGAGTGCAACAACCGTAAGTCCAAGTTGGTTCTTAAAAAGACCAAGGGGGTGAACAGCAGGAAGGAAGAGAAACAGCTGACCCATCTCTACAGGCCAGGCTTGCTGTTGTAGGTGTCAGAGTCATATCTGAAGTTTCCAGCCTTGGATATTAAAGATGCCACACTTTGGCATCAAGCCTAGAAATTTAGGATGTCTTTAGGTAAAAAAGGTCAGGTGATGGGCATCAGAACTTTCTCAGTGTTGCAGATCAGACTTGCAGCTCCAGTTGGAGCTTGGGGGAAGTCTGTTTTGCTTTTGAAATAGAATATGTGTGAAGTTGAAGATGGTTTGCTGTTTGTCATAATGTGATTTTGGGAAATAGCTGCTTCTGCTCATTTTGGGAAGTCAGCCAGACCTGAACAATCTCACAGTGAGCAATGTCACACTGAAACCTGGAGCAGGGATTCCTCTTTCCCTGCATTCACTGTGTTGTTAGGACTCTGCTATTATCATAAAACCTCTTTTTTTCTCCCCCTCTGTAACAGCTCCCTTGTGGATTCCAGGCTGTAATATTTTTGTGACCATAAAGGAAACATCATGTTTGAAAATTTTTTTATAAGGCCAAAATAATTTACCTCCTACCAAGTGTGACATATTTTGGCAATTGCTAATTAAGCTGAGAGCTTTCTGTCATAGCTCTGTGCAAAGGAAAATCACCATCTCTGTGAAATCTCTCTAGCAGAATGTGCATCATCTGCCATCTTCAGTATGAGCACAGGGTGGTGATAGTATTGCCGGTATTAAATCACCCTTCCAGTATGTTCAGCTTCTCTTTTAATCTACCAGCCCATACTTCACCAACCTGGAACCTTCACCGTATGTTCTTGCATCTGTTAGCAAACCAAGATCATACTTCCTAGCAATTGCTATGTTGAGGATCAAGGGTAAAATGTAAAATGTCACAATTTGTAAACTCTGGCAGATATGTGAGCTGATTAGCCTATTTGGTGTCCAGTCTGAGGATATTTGTTGTAACAGGCAGGAGGATGCATGTTTTCCCAGCTCCTGCAGGGATGTGGCTCTGTACCAGTGCATGGCTTGCTGGGAACAACAGCTTTTGCGCTGTGTGACTGCATGATTAATGAGGAAAGAATTGGGAGATTGAAGGCAGTGGTGCTGATACAAGTGGTCATGACAAGATACCCTGCCTGGTATTTCTTCAGTAAGGAAAGGTATTGAGCTGCTGGAGCATGTCCAGAGAAGGGAAAAAAAGCCAGTGAAGGGTCTAGAGCACAACTCTTATGAGGAGTGGCTGAGGGAACTAGGGTTGTTTAGTCTGGACAAGAGGAGGCTGAGGAGAGATTTCATTGTTCTCTACAATTAACTGAAAGGAGGTTGTAGTAAGGTGGGTACTGGTCTCTTCTCCCAAATAACAAAGGAGAGGATGAGAGGAAATGGCCTCAAGTTGCACCAGGGGAGGTTTAGATTGGATATTAGGAAAAATATCATTACTGAAAGAGTGGTGAAGCATTGGCACAAGCTACCCAGGGACGTGGTGGAGTGTCCATCCCTGGAGTTGTTCAAAAAGTGTGTAGATGTGGCACTTCAGGACGTGGTTTAGTAGGCACAGTGGTGTTGTGCTGACAGTTGGACTTGATGATCTTTAGAGGTATTTTCTAACCTTTATGATTGTATGATTCTGTGATTCTTTTGCTGAATAGAGACAGAAATGTTGTCTAGTCCAGGTTAGGGATCCCAAAGCTTCCATTTTAGGGTGACCAGATGGAGCAGGGAATTATACTAAACTCAACACTGAGAATAACCTCAAATTGATGCCAGAAGCAAGCTGTAAATCTGAGAGTAAAACTTTGGTGGACTATATAGTATCCTTTTTTCCACAAAAATTTCCATTCATCCCATGAAAATAGTTTCTCAGTGATCTCCCTTGCTTGGAGGCATCAGCAAACAGCAAGATTAGGGGCACTCCACAAGGGAGTATGGAACCAGATGTGGCAGTAAGGCAGGGCATTGTCATCATCACAGGGAGCACTCCCACAGCATCCAGCTGCTGAGACTGCTGCTGCTCTCAAAGCCCTGACAACACGTGCCTACCCTTTCCCCCTTGCAAGGGCAGGAGAAATGATATCTGGAACATTAGGTCTCCTGGAGACATGAATCACTGGTTTGGGAAGGCATTCCTATGTGTAGGAGGTACAGATAAAGTGTAGGGGGTACAGATAAGTTGAGCCATGGTATCTGGACTTATATAATTTGGTATGTCTTATAAGGCCTAGAAACTACTTGACCCTAAGTAGTTCAGAAGAGTTAATCAGCAACAGGATCAAATGGCCATATACTCCTTTAAACAGGAGACCTTCTTGCTGTATTGCCATTTCATCCTCACACTTGGTCACAGAGGCAGATTAAGATGATAATTTGCAGAGTTTGGTGTCTGGTTTTTGCCTTCAGCCTGTGCTTGTGAACACCTGAGAACAAATTGCTCTTTCAGCTTGAGTAGTATAGTTTGTGCTAGAGAACCTGGAGTAGATGAACCTGGTCAGGCTGTGTAACAACTAATGGATGAGGGACTGTGCTGGAAGGGTGTGAAGAGCATTGGTGTGGGTCATACAAAGCAGCAAGGACGAAGGGAGAGTTCTCTAAGGAGGAAAAGGAAAATATGACCATGTGTGGGGTAAGGATTTCTGTCCATTTTGATTAAGAAGCTCTGGCAATGTAGAGAAGATGAGAAGCTCATGTAAGATGTCATATTTAGGTATTTCATCTGCGGAGTTGGTTTTACAGCCCTGCAGCTACAGAAGCAAATACCATTACATATAGTTACTATTTTTATTTATTATCTGTACCATGTACGTACCAGAAGAATGGATTGTGTTTTGGGGGAGAAGCAGAGAATAAAAAACAAAGCGACAACCTTGACATGAGCTGTGAAGTTCTTTCTTCATTATCAGCATTTTAATCACTATAAAAAAGGGCAAGTCAACCAACTCAACTTGTGCTTGCATTAAGCGATCTTCTCTCTCAAGTCACTGAGCTGTCAAAAGTGAAGGGGTAGTATTTGAAGAGGAGGTGAATTGGACTTCACTATCCCTGGATGGTTACAGTTTACAATTGAAACTGCAGATTGTCTCTGGTTGCCATCATCTGCTACTGTGTCTTTGTCTCAAAGCCCTTCTTGTAACTAGGCAGTGCTTCAAGCAGCATAGGAGCATGGGAGAAGAAGGAGATGCTTCTCAGCAATGCTCCTTTTTCCATCAGTCTTGGCAAGCTGTGATCCTCATGTGCTGGCAATGTGCACTTGAAGCCCAGAAAACCAACCATGTCCTGGGATGCATTAGAAGAAGTGTAACCAGCAGGGCATGGGAGACGATTCTCCTCGTCTGCTCCACTTTTGTGAGACCTCATCTGGAGACCTGCACTCAGTTCTGGAGTCCTCAGCACAGAAACAACATGGATCTGTTAGAGTGAGTCCAGAAGTGGCCATGAAGATGATGCGAGGGCTGGAACACCTCCCAGAAATGCACAGGCTGAGAGAGTTCGGCTTGTTCAGCCTGGAGAAGAGAAGGCTCTGAGGACACCTTAGAGCAGCCTTCCAGTACTGAAAGGGGGCCTACAGGAAAGCTGGGGAGGCAGGGGCCCTTTATCAGGGAGTGCAGGGACAGAATTGAGGGAGAAGGGTTTCAAGATGGAAGAGGGGAGATTTAGATGGATCTTAAGAAGAAATATTTTCCAGTGAGGGTGGGGAGGCACTGGCTCAGGTTGCCCAGAGAAAGAGTAGCTGCCCCATCCCTGGAGGTGTTTAAGGGCCAGGCTGGATGGGGCTGTGGGCAACCTGATGGAGTGGAAGATGTCCCTGTCCATGGCAGGGGGGTTGTAACTATATGCACTTTAAGGTCCCTTCCAACACAAACGATTCTATGATCCTCCTTTTTTGCAGCAAAGAGCTGGAGTAGTGCTGGGGTTAGAAGGTGTTAGCAGGGAGGAGTCTGTGCTGAGAGGAAGAGCTCTTCTGCTCCAGGGCAGTGGAGAAAGGAGAGGCACGTGCTAGGAGAGCAGTGAGCTCCTGTCTGTGTAATGCTCGTGAATGATATGGAATAATATGAGTCCTTGAACCAGCTCAGGCACCTTTGTAAGCGAACACCACTTCATGTGAAATTATGTGTTGCAGACACATCCACTGTGCTGTAAATCCACTATGGAAAATCCTGACTTCTCGCCTTAAAATAAACTAAGGTAGCAATAGCACTGTTCTGAAAAGCATAAACAGCCATGCCAAGAGGATCTCACCAGGGCATTTTAGCCAGCCTAGCAGGACAGAATGTTCAACTAAGCAGCCAGAACAAAAAGTGCTGCTAAAAGCTGCGGTTAAGTATTTCAGTTGCTGTCTGGATGTATGTATTGCTGAGACGTTGCTGATTGGTTTGTGATGCCTAAAATTCTTTTACTTGCTCAAAGACCAAGTTGTTCTGCTTTGCTTGTACAAGAGAAAGCCTCTTGCTTTTCTCTGGTAGATTGATTTAGAAGAGAGGGGAAATATATTTTTGAGAAAGCCAGTTAAAGACTTTTTGTTAATGATAAGTGGCTGAGCATAATTCAGTTTATTACTAATTCCAAAGAAGGGAAACAGAACCATGATGTCATGTCTTTTTAACTCCATTCAAACATTTAATCTCCTCCTTTTCTGACGGAAATGACTCATAAAATCATGGACATTAAGCATGGCAAAGACCTTTAGGTTCATCTTGACCATCTGTCTGCCACCACTGGGTTGTTATTTAGAACAGTAAACAAGAAAACCACGTTACAGACAGACACAATGTTCTCTTGAAGAATGGGAGTACTAAGATAATTCTTCAGCCGTTTGTGTACATCACCTGGGGTCTGAGACCAGGGACCATGATGTCAATGTGAAGGAAGTCAACACCACACAGTACCAAGTGAGCCTTAAAAAGATCTTGCCTTTCTGGGCTGAGTCTTTCCACAGGGAAAGAGCTTGTTTCCATCTCTACATATTCCTTCCCCCTTCTCTTCTTGCTTACATCACTTCCCACAGTTGTTATGTTGTCTGTTGCTTTTGGTGACTTCCTTTTAGATTTAGTGTTTTAGTTTTCAAAGTTACTGGTTTTCAAGAACCACTGGTTGAACTCTCTGTGTTTTCATGAAACCTTGGGGGTTTCACTTGGGGGCATCTGTGGCTGGAAATGCCTCAGGTTCAACAGTCAAAAATATGACTGCTAAAAAGTAAGATAATCCACTGGAAATCCAGTGTTATAAGAGGCAAGCCTTGAAACAAAAACTAAGGGAGGAGAAAGGGTCTGTCATCACACCTGGGAACAGAACCTGGCATATCTGGACCCTGATGCCCCTGAGACAAGGCTGAGGGACACATACCAAATCCACACTGCCTCTGTGGGTCAGGGACCATTTTTCAGGTCAGTGTGTTGTGGCACATGACCTCACATCTGCGGTTCCTAAGTGGCAAGTGGTCTATTTATTCAGCAGATGCATTGCACCAGTGCCTCTCAGTTAGGAGCTGAAATCACGCACAAGCCAGTCATGCTCCCTGCCTCTCCTCCATACTCATTCATTACTGCTGTTCTGACATCTCTGCTGTTACTGCTGACTGCAAGTCTGGATCCTCTGGCTGCTGTCCTGAGAGCATTTTTACAGGAGCTGGCAATACAATTTTGCAACAGGGCATGCCAGCACTTCCATTTTGACAGTTAACCTTTTCAGCTTGCTTGTTTTCTGGCCACATGTATTCTTGAGCATCATGAGAACCCACAGGAAATAGTTATCTACAGGACAACACATCAAGTCCTAATGCATCTCTGATAATGTGCATCTATTTTGCTCTCAGAATACTTGATGAGTTCACTCCTCAGCTCCCAGGATCACTTCTGCTGTGGCCTCAGCAGCATGTGGACATGGGCTAAGCCTTCCCTCTGTAGCAGGAGTGACAGGGACAGCCTCCATCCTGCTGAGCCTCCCCCGCGGGGATGCTCTGACTTCTCTGATTAGCTGTCTGTGGAAGAGACCTCTGTGAGAGCTTGCTGCCTCTGAGCCCCTGCAAGGAAGGATCGTTAACATGCAGCCTGCCTGCCTGCGGAAAATGATATCTGTATACCTAGCAGCGAAGGATAACCAAATCAACACCCAGTCGGACTCCATTAACATAGCCCTCAGGAGGCAAATGCCTCTTAACATGAAATTATGTACCACTGATCATTTCAGCACCCAGGGCTCCTGATTGGTTCACAGTCCACTTTTCATCTAGTAAAACATCTTCTAATAGCATCTTTCTCAGCAAGTGGATCTCCTTCCTCACAGGCAAGACTGAAACAAAAAGTTGTCTCTGGGTATTTTCCCTGCAGGTGCTGCAAGTGGCACAAATATCTCAATGTCAGAAAAATGCCATCTGCACCTGGATTGCAGGGACTGTCATGCAGTGGTACCTGTACCTCTGTTTTACCTCCTTGTTTTACTACAGAGTGCTAAGCACAGAGTGCAATCAGCATAGCAGCCCAAACTCTCAAATACTTTGTGAAATCAAGTTTTACTCAGCCTATTAAAACAAGAAAGGTGACAAATGGTTAGTAGTGACTAACAACAAGTTAACAATAACAGCTTTAAAGGCAATGTGTCTGATAATTACTACAAGAGAGTAGGTATAGTAATTAAGAAAGATACATCACCAATTGCCCTATTATCATCATTCAGATCCGCAGTCACCACAGGAGCCCCTTTTGCATGAGGATTTGTAGAGCCTGTCCTGGACAACTCAGGGGTCCTACGCAATGCGTCCATTCATAGATGGGGCCTCCCAAAGATGACTACAAAAGGATCCAGCTTTTATTAAATAATAAATTTTGTTAAATAAACAACTTACATCCTTCTGAAAACATGGAATTTCTGGCCTCAACTGCCTCCTCCTCCTGAAGCATGGCCAAGGCACCAGGAGAGGAGATAAAGAGATGGCTGGATATGTCTTGTCTTTAAACTACGTGGCCTCTTGAGCTGCATAGATCTGTATAGTTCTTCTTTCACACAGTGTCCATGCTCATGCTGATTGGTTAGCCAGGGTGCTGATGGTCTTTTTCTCATCCTGCGTATGCTGGAGAAGCTACAATTAAGATGGCATAGCCCATTTCTACTGTCAACTATGATGCATTTTCTCACACTATGTATTAAGAATAGCACAGAACAATTCCACTGATGACAGCAACATGAGACATCACAGATTAAACAGTACACATAGCAATGCCATACAAATAATCCATGGGTCACCCGTATTGTTTTAGGCCTATCAATCTGGCTCTGTCACTTCACTCTTCCACATCACCTTTCAAGCCACAGGTGGGAGAATAAGCAAGAAATGGGCTGAAGGCCACTTTAGAGCACTCCCAGAATTTAAGACCTACCACCTCAGGGGAGAAGCCAATGGTGCAGTGACAAACTGCACCAGCTGCTTCTCCATGGTGGTGTTGACAGAGCAGCACTGGGCAATTTGTGTACAGGTTAGGAGCTTGGAACTCATTTCTGGTGCAAAACCCCAGCTAGGAAAAACTCAAATCCTCTGGGATCATTAAACCCATTTTGTCATGTCTTTGTTCTCCCTCAAGACAAGGGTAACACTTGTTTTGGCACTTCCTTTCTTCATAGAATTCTGGAATGGTTTGGACTGGAAAGGACCTTAAAAATCATCCAGTTCAATCCCCTGCCATGGGCAGGGACACGTTCCACTGGATCAGGGTGTTCAAAGCCCCTTCCAACTTGGCCTTGAACACCTCCAGGGATGGGACATTGATTCTCCGTATATTGGAATTGGCTGTGCCCACAGATACGCCTGGGCCCTTCCACTAGCTATGCCCCATGCTCAGTAAATCCCTGTCACTGAATCCCTTTCAGTCTCTCTTGGCCACAAGGGAATTTCTAAGCAGTAATCACTGGTCACCCACTATGCAAGCATTTGAGGTTACCACTCTCCAGGCTTAGCTCAGCCTTCATCTTCCAGGCACCTCCTGGGAGGGATGACTTTGCAGGACTTCATTTAAACAGTCCTATGGGTCAGCTTTCATGCCAGCGTCTCTGCAGCAAAATGAGCTGCCAGTCCCTTAGCCAGGAGGCTGTCTAGGCCACTTGCTTTGAGAGGGGGTGCAATCCAAGCAAAGGAGAAGTCTTTTCTGTTGCAAAGCAAAGACATGCTGGCAAAAGCAACAATGGGTCCCCCTTGGCTTTGGCAGTGCTGATGATGCTGATGTTGGATCACCGTAAGGGGTCATTACTTGGCTTTATATTTGTGATTTACATAGATTTCATTGTAATGGTTTACAGTCTAATATATGCATTTGCTGCTCTGTTGGGAACTGTAAAGACGAAAATCATGTAATAAAGAGCCTTCTGGTCCTGACATAAAATTCAGCACAGTACATATTACTACCTCTGCCTGTGCCAGCCCTTCCTTCTTGCTGTTGCCTACATTTTCAGTATGTGGCAGTGTTACCAGCTCCTAAATGCCGACTAAGGCTCCTTGATGACGTAGATCAGAACAGAGAAATATTCTGGAGAAGAGGTGGACAAGGAGAAATGTGGGAAAGCCCTCCAAGTGTGTGAAAGGCAGATGTGAACAAGGAGGGTGGTGAGGCACTGGCACAGGATGCCCCATCCCTGGAGGTGTTCAAGGCCAGTTTGAGCAACTCGATGCAGTGAAAGGTGTTTGGAACTGGATGATCTTTAAGGTATCTTCCAACCCAACCCATTCTATGATTCTATGAAAGTCTTTTCCACGTGCTCTCCAGGATGACTAAAATCCTGGGTTCTAGGTTGCAGAAAAGTGGGTCTCTGTTTGGCTTTAGGGAAAGCTGTCTAGAGGTAAAAAGAGTGAAATGCAATATCACTTTACCTGTGTAGAGGATGGAGAACAATTCAGATGACCAGTCAAGAATGACTTTGTAGCTTTTTTTGGCAGAGCTTAAGATTTCTACAAGCTTATCATTATCCTCTCTGATGCCTGTTTGATTTACCCTGGAGCTGATTTATTAACACGGCTCTGCTCTCTGTTCTGTAACTAATCTCAGCGGGGGAAAAAAAGCATAATAATGTTTAATTACACACAGTATCAATAGCTCTCAGTCTTGAATTAATTTACTGGTTACTTGATAACTAGTGTGTTTGCAGCCCTTTCCAAACTGGCCTGTTTACAAATCCTGGAGTGGGCTACTACTCCTGTCAAGATTGCCACTCAGCCTTGTTAGAAAGCATAATGCCAGAACTCGTTCAAGCCACAAAGGTGGGTAGATGGGACTGGAAAGTAGCTCGTTTCTTTAAGGACCAGTGTTTGCAGTAAGGACCCGGTGCCTACCTCCTTGCACCAGTAGTGTGTCCATCAACTGGAGAAAAAAATTAATTTCCCATCCTGAGAGATCTTCTAGACTTAAAAAATTTTCCTTAGGATGAAATTCCAGTTCTGAACTTTTGATGCTTTTCATGAAAAGATGGGAAAATGGTGGGTCCAATGATTAAAAATCAAATTTACAGATCAGGAGACCCTGCCTTACCATATAAGTGTTCTTCATTTGCCAGTAAAAAGTGCATTTATGACTCTAAAGTTTTGTTTTCAGCTTGAGTTCTATACACTGAGTGAGGGGACGGATCAGTACTCTGGGCTGGTTCATTCTGAATTATTCTTGTTATCTGGGAGCTGATCCTTGTGCCATCTACACAGTCAGACTTTCCCTTACTTTCAAGTATCATGTTCATCTTTGCACGATGCTCTCACTCTCACTTTTTCCTGCAGGTTTTATCTCCTTTAATTGGTGAAGGTAATCTACCGAACTGACTGGAGGGCTTTGGGATATTTGTGATTTGCTTATATTAACTTGGTCTGATGTCATATGGAAACTGCATATAATGTGCTATTTTCGTGGCTTTCCTAGATGGTGAACTAACTGCTTTTGTAGGATTGCTGAGTTCAAGGCTGTGTATTTTTGGAGTAGCATTTACTTATTTGATGCTTTATTATATTAACCCACTACACTCTGAAAATAAATTTTCTTCAGCAGGAGGAAAACTGTCGTATGGGTTGCTTAATATTCACTAAATCCATACTGGCTGACTAAGAATAGTTACTAATTCACAGCAGCAGACTGTGTTGATATATTTACAGCCATCAAAAAGGGTTTGACAGCTCGTCCAAAAGCAGAGTATTTTCTTTTTTTAGCTAGCTGCAAAGAAGAGTTCAACAACAAGAAGAACTCATAGAATCACAGAATGGTTTCGGTTGGAAGGGACCTTCAATTTCATCCAGTTCTAAGCTGTGCCAGTGCCTCACCACCCTTACAGGAAAACATTTCTTCCTAATGTCTAATCTAAATCTCCTCTCTTTCATCTTGAAACCCTTCCCCTCATCCTATCCCTGTATTCTCTGATAAAGGGCCCCTCCTCGGCTTTCTTGTAGCCCCCTTTCAGTACTGGAAGGCTGCTATATGTCTCCATGGAGCTTTCTCCAGGCTGAACAAGCCTAACTCTCTCAGCCTCCTTGTATGGAAAGTGCTCCAGTCCTTGGATCATCTTTGTGCCTCCTCTGGACTCGCTGTAACAGAGCCCTGTCCTTCCTGTGCTGAGAGCTCCAGAGCTGAATGTGGGACTCCAGATGAGGTCTCAAGAGCGGAGCAGAGGGGGAGTATCCCCTTCCTTGACCTTCTAATCACATTTCTGATGCAGTCCAGGATACAATTGGCTTTCTGAGAGAGAATACAATAGGCAAAACAAAACAAAGGAAAACCCACGTTTGCAGCTGAAAAGGCTACTGGCCTCCATACAGAATTACTAGCCTGCTTCATATTTGTGCTCTTTAGTGTTTACAGGACTCCCTGCAGGAACGTCCTGGGGCTTCCTGGCCATGGTGTATCATGGTGGAATGGCAGTCACAGTGGGAACGCTGGTCCATAGATTAGAGGGAGGCATTTGGCAGCAAACTGCAGCTGCCTTGGAGCAGCACTGCAGCAAAGTATTGGAACTGAAGGATTTTCCTTTTCTTGGCACTTTTTTACATGTATCCAGGAAAATTTTCAGAGAGCGCAGTCATGTTCTGTCAGACTCTATATCCAGGCAAACAAACATAAAACACATTGAAAGAAAATTCCCAGCCAGGTTCTGCTGTTTGCTTCTGTAAATCTAGGCTTCTGCCTCGCAACTTTGCTGGTGAAGAAAGGTCTATGACGAATTCCCCCTTGGGGCTCAGGTTTTCTGTGCTGTTGGGGCTGTGTATCTATGCCAGCTGACAGCTATTTCCTCCATTGCAACTTATCCACTTACAACAGGAACACTGTTACTTCGTGCCCCAGTCACAGCTATTTTCATCCCCCTCTTCTGCAAATTCTGCATTCTGCACATCCCCCTTTTGACATGCACATCCTCTTCAACCAGATCATGCAAGCAAACAGCTGCTTTCGCAGCACCCTGATCTGGAATATTGCTTCAAATTACAGGATGCAGATGTGTTTATTAATATTTAAGATCTGTCAGTGACTGCATTAGCCAGGCTGATGGTTCTGCTGAAATCTTCACTGCAAAAAGAAATGAACAAAAGAACAAAATGAACAAAGGGATCACTCCTGTTCCATAGCAACCTTCCTTGAAGACTAGATGACTGCTTATAGGAAATAGCATGATGTCCTTGCCCTGCCCTTGTATACTTGCCAAGTCATCAGTTACTTCCCATTGCTGGAGACCAGTTATAGGGAGTCTTTCCTCTCTTGTGTCTATTCTTTCATTTTATGCAAGTTCTTAGTTTTTCCTGGTCCAGACTTGCTGAGGGGCAGCAGAACTGCTGATGGAGTAAGTAGTGATCTCCAGCTTTTTTGTATCTCAAAGATCAGTCTGTCCTCCAAGCCTGGCAGCATTAGAGATGAGATTTCCAAAGATTCATATCATAGAATTACAGAATCGTAGAATGGTGAGAAGGGACCTTAAAGCTCATCCAGTTCCAAGCCCCTTGCCGTGGGCAGGGGCACCTTCCACCGCATCATGTTCCTCAAAGCCTCATCCAACTTGGCCTTGAACACCTCCAGGGATGGAACATCCATGACTTCTCTGGGCAACCTGTGCCCGTGCCTCACCACCCTCCTAGGAAAAAAATGCCTTCTTAATATCTCATCTAAATCTTCCTTCTTTCAGCTCAAAACTGTTACCCTCTCATCCTGTACTGCCTGATAAAAAGCTCCTCCCCATCTTTTCTGTAGACGTGCTTTACCACATGTGCATCCTCTCCCAGCTGCAGCTGTGCCTCATCACCAAGTATGCTTGCTCTGAGGTCCACCAGTTCCACCTGTATATGCTCAAACATCAAATAGAGAAAGAGCAGACCATCAGCCTAGGGCTGGGACTAAGGGACCCAAGGCTATTGTTTCTACTGTGTGACCTGAGCTTTTGCTTCCCCCCCTACCTCCATCCACTGCACACTAAAATTCCTGATGCAAAGGGTAGCTCCTGTTGTTTGAGGCAAGACCACTGACAAGGTGCATCAGTGTTCTTGCAGTTGTCTAAGGGAAGGTGGGAGGTAGAGCTGGTGCAGGCACCAAAAGGTGTCTCAGCTCTGGCTGCTGCTGACTGCGTGGATTCCCAGCAGAAGTGTGTTGCTAAGTTCCCCAAGCAGCCCTGGGAGTGTGTCATTCTCAGTGTGGGTGGGTGTAAAAAACTCTTTCAGAAAGTTTCAGAGCTGCAGTTCCATGCAAATAGCCAAGGCCCATGTACATAACACGAGTGCCACCCCCATTCGTCACAGAAATCAGCTGACAATGGCAGGAAAGCTGTAATTTCTTCCCTAAAACCAAGAACGGTCCTCACTCAAAACTTGATCCAAAGGGCTTTGAACTCTTTTCAAGGCTAGCATTTCATTTACAGTGATTTTATTTACATCAGATATTTTATTATAGAATCATAGAATCGTTTGTTTGGAAAAGACCTTTGGTATCATCAAGTCCAGCCATACCTGTCCACTACTAAGCCATACCTCTGAGCCTCATCTATATATCTTCGAAGTAACTCATTGAATGGAGACTCCACCACTCTCCAGGGCAGCTGTTCCAGTGCCTGAGAACCCTTGCAGTGAAGAAAATTTTCCTAAGATCCAATCTAAACCTCCTCTGGCAGAACTTGAGGCCATTTCTTCTCATCATATCACTCTTCACATCCTATTACTTGCGTGAAGAGACCAACACCCACCTCATTGCAACATTATGTATATGCATGTGTCTAAGCATGCATAGGTATGTGTGCAGCCAAGATGTCTCCTTGCAATTAATTCAAACAAGAATTGGATATGTCTCATGGCACCGTCTTGAGAGTCAAGCACTGGAATAGCTGAAGAGAGTTATCCACACTTAAAATTCTGGGTCGTTGCTGAACCTAGCATATGGACATGTGGGATCACCATGCCCATAAGACCAGTGAGAACCAAACTGTTGAGTCCAGCATGGCACTTTCCCAGTCATGGGGGAACCAGTAGATTAGAAGATCCATGATCCAGTGATGCGGGAACCAGTAGATTAGATGATCCATGATCCAGTGATGGGGGAACTAGTAGATTAGAGCACACTGACCACATCCTTGCTAATGAACTGAAAGTGCCAAGGGCTTTTCTCTGATTCTCTTGCAGTTACAGAGTACTTCCTCAATACTATGTACTGTAAATGGATTTCCCTCTAACCCTTCCACTTGCCTTCACTTTCTTTCTCCTTCACTAAAACCTTGACTGGCATCAGCCACTTCTGTCCTCTCTGCATTTGACACTGTTCATCTCCCAGAGAAACAGCTAGATGTAAAATGAAAATATCAGTGCTATCCTAACTGTCTGCATGTGAAGGAGAAGCATCACTAATCTCCTGAATTATTGGCATAAATGCAGACCTGGGCTTCAGAGAACATTCTTGACTTATTTTGCTTGTTAGCTGATCTCCCAGAGACTGTTCTTCAGTCCCTGTTTGTTCCAGAGGAGTGGAGTAAACAGAACAAGACAACCAACAAGTTAGTGGGATGTCTAGCAGCAGAATTTTCAACTTCCCCTTCCCACTCTTTACTTGCAAGGAGCAATATCCAGTTTTGGCACATGGAGACAGATAAACCCAGATGCACTCAGGTGCGGGCAATGAAAAGATCTGTCTGACAAGTTTGCCACATTGTCATGAATAGGCTGCTTTTCAGTCACCCACCTTTCTACTTTAGAGCTGGGCAGCTATCCCTATGCAGCAGAAAAAGCTTCACGTCCTTGTGCGGGTGGTGAGGCACTGGCACAGGTTGCCCGGAGAAGGCATGGATGCCTCATACTTGGAGGTGTTTAAGGCCAGACTAGGTGGGGCTTTGAGCAACATGATGCAGTGGAAGGTGTCCCTGCCCATGGCAAGGGGTTGGAACTGCATGAGCTTTAAGATCCCTTCCAACCCAAACCGTTCTATGATTGTATGCCTGCAAGGTAACAGGTTTTAAACATCTTTGGTTCAAGCCTATGATCCAATGCAGGAACTACCACTCATCTACCATATGAACTCATCCATCTGATTTCAGAAATAGAAGTTCTGGTAACAGAAGAAGACTCTTCTTTCCCACATCAGGATATGAGCTTTGTTTTTTAGCCTATACATCCCTGAATTTCTTTGGAGGACCTACACCTGATTTTGGTTTGCAGACATGCGCCTTGGATGCTCAGGCTGGCTCCTTGGGTGCTCAGGCTGGCTCCACATAGGCAGGCTGTGTTGCTCGAGCCTGAATGTGTAACTGTCATACAGCTCTGCTTGCAGAAGCTGTTGTAAAGCCTGACTTGCCGAGAGAGGAGGATGGCACACATCTTCTAAAAATGCCACTTACTTTATATTCCTCAGAAATCCTGTGGCATCTGGCATAAAAAAAAAAATGTTATTACTGAAGTAATTTAGCATTATTTTTAATAGCAGTTATATTAAGAGCTGGAAGACTGTGTATTCTTACATCTTGTGGAACCCTTCCAAGAGTTTTCTTGCTTGCTCACCTGTGTTCCTCTAGCATTTAAAGGAAAGTACACATTGTGCTCTGGCCCTTTACAAGGTAGAAGAGAGCTTGCCTAGCATTAATAAGTCAATTAGAATAATTAAAAATGTTAGCAGCAGTTGCAACTGCACTAACTATACTCTTTTCAAGAAGTGTTCATTGTGGTGCTCCAGCCCCTCAGTGTCCTTGTGGTGAGGGGCCCAAAACTAAACACAGGATTCCAAGTATGGCCTCACCAATACTGAAGAATTTGATATCCTGTTGCAATAATATTTACAGCAAGGCTCAGTTATGGATAAGTTTTACTTTGCCCTTTCTACTATGAAAGTAGAGCACTTCTTTAGTAGGAAGGGGAAGATTGAGCACTACTCTTGTTCATAATTGAATTAGTCAGTCTGCTTTTGCATTTGCTGAAGTAGGAAATCCAGGGTTAGAATGGAACAGCTGAACTGAAGAAGGAAGAAATTAGCATTAGAGCTGAAGACTCAAGGCATTCTCATTAACATATAATCCCAGGCTGTAAGAAGTCACACATGGACAGCTTCAAGAGGATTATCATTTCCTATGTACACTCAGACAGCTCCTCTCTGCCACCCCAGCCAGATTAAACAGTGATTTTCCAGAAGAAAGCTGGGAAATATCAAAAGAACTGGCCCCAAAATGAGTACAAATCTACAAAGGAATTCAGATATAGAAAGCTTTTCCAAAGAATTAGATTTAAAGAGGTCCTCTAAGGAACCTGTTCAAACTTTCTTAAGCCACTGGGAAGTGTCCCATCCATTTCACACAGCTTCAGATCAGATTCCAGAGAAGCCAGAGCTGAACAGGACATCTCGGGGCAAGGTCCTGAACTCAGAATCTCACTTGGAGCTAGTCAGTAAACCTCACAAGCCTTGTTGCAAGTATCAAAGAGCAACCATCCCTCAAAGGCTGAGAAACTGATGATGTAAATTCACACCCTTCCATCTAACTTGTGTGCAGGGCCAAAACATCATAAGCGTATCATATGCCTCTGCATGAAAGGCATGAAGACAACAAAATGATGGATATAAATCAACCTTGTTCCACACAAATAAGCGCAGATCCTTTGCTTTACTCTCTCAAAGGCATTTCTGCAAAATCACACCCTTTAGGGACCAAAGAGTGAGAAATAAAGCAAAGAACCATCTGAGAAGATACAACCTTGCACTAGCACTCCAGTGTTTCAGAAAGCCAATGTTTTCCTCTGGAAATAATTTATGGTTCTCCACAAGCAACAGGAATCTGAAAGCGAAGTATAAGGAAGCCTCAAATTGCTGCAGACATCCCTTTCATTATTTTCTTTTCTGTGGCAAAGGCCAGCACCTTAGTGCTTTTTCACATGAAATTAAAGGGAAAGCAAAATGATTTTAAAGAGCACTGAAGTGACTCAGCCTAATTGCTCCAACAGCAGCAAAGGCAACCAAAACACGCTTGAGATGGCTGTCGTGTCCTGGTGCTTTGCTCCAAGCCACAGGCTTGAGAATAATAAACCCACTCTTACTCCCTAGTGAAGGGCTGATTTGAAAGTGGACTCCAGCTTCTTCTGTTTTCAGTATTGATGGTTTTGTTTCTGTGGAGCCACATTACTGCCTTGGTCTCAGCTGGTTCACAGTTCACACACCGTCCAGCACAAAAGTGGTGATGGACAGAGATGTTGCCCACCTGGGTTTTCCAGAAAGCAGCTCCCTTGCTTTGATGTATATGTGAGGTTAAAGGTGCCCTGTTCATCATTCACCAGCCTGTGAGCAGCTTAGCAACACACTTTTACTGCCTGATCCACGAAGCCATGCATGTGTTCTCTCATTCTCTGTGAAGATCCTGTATACCAAGTATCTCATCCAGTTGTTCACAGAACTCCAGTCTTCTCTCATCATCCCAGATGTCTCTGGACACTTGAAGTCCCTCTTTCTGCCTGATATTGGACTGTGAGACACATTTGCTCACATACCCTGAAAGGGTTCCTTCAAGTGCATACTTCTCTCAGCTGGTGTTCACCCTCTGGCATGCAGAGACCACTGAGCATGTCTTAGATCTGTCTCAGCTGGAGGTTTGAAATGTTACAGAGACATTTGCTGAAGGAGTCAGGGACAAATTCATGCAGCACTCGTTCCCATCGGGAGCAGTGGAGCTGTGGCCTTTTGAGAGTGATTTCCTGTCTCTGAAAGTTTTGTATAAGGTGCTGCTGTTTGTATGAGGAACAACAAGGTAACTCCACTGAGCAGGAATAACACTACATATGATTATATACTAGGACTACAAAGCTGGTGAAGGGTCTAGAGAACACATCTTATCAGGAGTGGCTGAGGGAGCTGGGATTATTTAGCCTGGGGAAGACGAGGCTGAAGGGAGACCTCATTGCTTTCTACAGCTCCCTGAAAGGAGGATGTCGTGAGGTGGGTGCTGGTCTCTTCTCCCAAGCAGCAAGTGTAAGGATGAGAGGAAATGGCCTCAGCTTGTGCCAGGAGAGATTTAGATTGGATATTAGGAAAAATGCCTTTACTGAAAGAGGGGTGAAACATTGGCACAGACTGCCCAGGGAAGTAGTGGAGTCTCCATCCGTGGAGGGGTTCAAAAAACGTAAACATGGCACTTTGGAAGATGGTTTAGTAGGCACAGTGGTGTTGGGCTGACAGTTAGACTGGATGATATTAGAGGTTTCTTCCAAACTTAATGACTCTATGATAATAAGAAAGAAATATTACCTCTGTGAGCAAGCAGCTTTTCTGTAGTGGGAGATAGAAATGTAAACAGAAGTGTAATGTATCTTACGTGATCCTCAGAGTATTTTTGCAGTTAGCATCTTCCTTCTGTGAGAACCTTGTCTCTGAATTGAAAGAGAACAAAGGCCTGAAGAGCTCCCTGTAATAACATTTGTGTCCTGTTCCAAAAGGATTAGACCCTGGCCATGCACTCTTTTCTAGTGGAGGAGAAAAGTGTGGACAACTAACTTAATGTTGCCGGGATGCTGTTTATAATGTCAGTACCTTTTTTACTCTCACCAGCACTTGCCCAGGACAAGGATCCCTATTGTGCTAGGTGCTCTACAAATCAAAGCTAAAACCTTGGAAATCATAAGAAAAATGCATGAGCCTGTTCTCAAGGGATTACAGGTCAGAAACAGTGAGAGAGCAAGACTGGGAGCAGGAGCAGATGCAGGGGGAGCACTGGTCACCATGGCAGACAGCTGCTTTAGACCTCAGGCTGCATAGTTATCATGAAGTCATTTAGCACTGAGCAAATAATGAAAACAGTTGTTCATGAATATTTTAGTGGAATATTTTCAGAAAGGATGTATTTCAATCATGAAGCATGTATTAGCCCAGTGGGGCAGAGAGATGAAAGAGAGAGAGAGAGAAGCGGGAGGAAGAGAGGAAAGAGGGCAAGCTCTGAAGTAATTATCAAACCCCTCCCAAAGTGAATGACTTCTGATGGATGAAAGCAACAAAGATATCAGACCAGGACAGACTTTGTGCCTCGCTAGCACAGCCCTCCTGCTGTAGCTGCACTGTGCAGTGTGGAAGATGTTTAAGCATCCACCCAGTTTATGTCTGCACCCAGACTTTCACCCTGCTTGTTTGCTGTCAGCTCTGGACATGGCCCGTCCTGTCCTCTTCCATACCCTTTTGTGTAAAATGACAATGAGATGTGTCTGTTTCTCCTCATCTCCCCTCACCACATGGTTGAAATCACGCTGAGTGAGTTTTGAAGACTTGGGCTCCAGGGGCAGACAGGAAAGGTGGGGAGGGGCTCTTTATCAGGGAATGCAGAGATAGGAAAAGGGGGAATGGTTTTAGGCTGAGAAAGAGGAGATTTAGATGAGATCTTAGGAAGAAATATTTTCCTGTGAGGGTGGTGAGGCACTGGCACAGGTTGCCCAGAGGAGTCATGGATGCCCCATCCCTGGAGGTGTTCAAGGCCAGGCTAGATGAGGCTTTGAGTAACCTCCTGCAGTGGGAGGTGTCTGTGCCCATGGCAGGGCAGTGGGAACTGAATAATCTTTAGTGTCCCTTCCAACCCAAAACATTCTGTGATTCTATGATCTTTTTCACTACTCTACGCTTACTCATGTAGTGAGTAAGTAAAGAGTACTCGTGTACTGTCAGCAGCTAATGGGTGGCAACTCGTGCTATAGTAGTGTGGTATGCTGATCCCTACCACAAAAAGTGGCATCCTCTATTTAACAGGCATGAAGTGTTTTCAACTGGGTTTTGCAGGAAAAGCAAAGGCAAGCTTACAGCAGTCCTGTGCCTGCATGTGTGTGATGGAGTAGCCTTGCATACAAGGTGACCAGACAAAAGGAAGCTACATGTGAAAGGGATTGTCCCTGTAGTGACTATCTTCCTGCCAGATGCCTTGCACATTCTACTCCCAGTACCTTAAAGGGAAGTAACCAGAGAGCAAGAAGCAAAGGGTTTTCAAATCAGAGGGAGCCTGCTCTGACAGCTGAGGTTTACATTTCAAGGAATGAGTCTTCTGTTCAACCAGGGCATTGTGCTGATGCTTTTATCCCTCCATGTGGCGTATGGGTCGTGTCTTCCTGCAGTGAATATGTTTGTGCATTCCCTGCCTCTCTGCAGCAATCCTGCTCAGCACAGGACGTGCACACTCAAATACATCATCCCCCTGCTGTGAGGGACCAGGTGTCTACACCAGCTGCCGTTCAAGCTTGACCCAAGACAAGCCAACTGGCTGTGGAGGGCAGCTTTTGATTTTCATTGTTCCTTACTTCTGGCAGGCAAAGCAATGCCAAATAAACTGTGTGGAGCGAGATATTTGCTGTATTTATGCAACAGAATGAAGGAGAGGGAGAAGAGAAAAGAAGCAGACTTCATGTTCTTGTTTGTACACCCTGGAATAATTTGATATTAAAAAAATTTGGCCAGGTTGTTGATGACCCCTCGGAGCCACTAGGAGGTATCCTTATTAGCAATCTGTGCTCTCCCTCTTTGACCATTAGGACTTATGTTTGTATGCTAATGGGTTTCCACTGAGGAAGAGCTCTACCCCTGTGGAGCAGTTTGTTAAAGGGAGAAGAGACCTTTGGGATGGTCTCTACCTTCCACCAGTTATGAAAGCAGCAAATATTCTGACTGGGGGCCCCATGAATTAAAAAAAAAATACTCCCAGCATGCTAATGGAAGAACTGCTGCAGCTGTGCTCCATCCTGCTCCTTTCTCTTAGTTTGGCAATACAGGATTCAGGGAGCAAGCAATCTTACAGTGAGAAAAGAGTATATAAGGTGATTATTGTAAGCGTTCATAAGATGCTGGAGGAAGAGAGGATACCTAAGTGAGAGAATCCTTGGGGATAAGTCTCAAGCCAGTCTGCATTCTTCCTGAGGGCAGGAATAATCGCTAACTAAGGTATAAGGAAGGTTTATTAGGTAGACATTCTTGCTGTCATGGAGGTGAAACCAGCAGCTCTCTGCAGGGGTTCCTCACTTGGCTTTTGCATAAGGTGCTGCAGCTGTGTCATCTCACTGCTATTTCTGTGACACCACCACACAAACTTGGGGAAGGCTGTTATTGGTGTTCAGGCAGGTGACTCATTCCTTAGCAGCAGCATTCCTGGAGGACTCCCCTGATCTCTCACAAGTGTTCTGACCTGCTCACCGTGCAGCAGAAGAATGAGCAAAGCCTTTCCAACTCACTTTAGCTGCTGCTAGGCTTCTTCCAGCTTCTCACCCTGGGAAGGTGGTTGGTGCTGCCTGGATGTCTTCTGTACACCCACACCCCAGCTCTTCAGAGAGCTCTGCTCTTGCTGAAGTGCTCAGCATGTGGCATAGCACAACTTCCACCCTTCAGAACACCTGCACACATTTCAAAGGGTGGAGATAATGTCCACAAAACACAAAAGCAGGGTTGCTATTTGGATAGAAGAAAGAGTTATCTAGGAGCAGAGGAGCAACAAGGGAAGAAGAACTGAATTACAAGAGATCAAAGAGGAAGAAGTCTACAGATGGACAAAAGGACTTTGAGGCAGCAAAGCGTGTCCAGAGAAGGACAACGAAACTGAGGAAAGGGATGGAGAACAAATCTTATGAGGAGTGACCGAGAGAATTAGGATTGTTTAGCCTAGAGAAAAGGAGGCTGAAGGGAGACCACATCACTCTCTGCAACTCCCTGAAAGGAGGTTGTGGTGTTGATCTCTTCTCTTAAGTAACAAGCAATAGGACAAGAGGAAACGGCCTCAAATTGCACCAGGGGACGTTTAGATTGGATATTAGGAGAAATTTCTTCACTGAAAGTGTTCTCAGGCACTGGGACAGCTACCCAGGGAGGTGGCTGTGTCACCATCCCTGGAATTATTACAAAGATAGTTAGATGAGGTGCTCAGGAATATGGTTTAGTAGTGGACAGGTACAGTTGGACTTGATGATCTCAAAGGTCTCTTCCAATCAAACGATTCTATGATTCTACAAGGAAAGAGCAAGGGCTGAGATAAAGCCATTAAATAGGCTCCTTACACATGCAAGCCACTGCACCACTGAATCATAGAGCTGTCTGCCTGGGGGTGCTGTCTTTATAGGAGAGAGGACTTCTGTGCACAAGAGATGAGGAGCTGGTATCTACTAGCACGACAATGCTGCAATGTGTTACTGCTGGAGAACATGGAGTTCTTGTCTTGCAGACACTGAGTCATAAGAAAGACAGAGCAGTCATTTCAGGATGTTGACAGCTTAATACAAGGTTAGACCTTCCATTTCCATGCCAACAGCAATGGTGACAAATACAAATGAATTTTTTCAGGTCAGCTGGTGAACTTTCTCTTGTAGTAAAAACTGAGGTATTGGTGAGGCCTCCTCCACTGAGTATGGAGTTAAGTCAAGACTCCACAGTTTCTTCAGCCTGTGCAGAGGTGTTGCTGGCATTTGTAGATGCTGGTGGGTGTCTGGGTAGGATGCCTGTCTTACAGCACAATGTTTTTCTCCTTATTCATTCTTTCCACATACATGGACAATTTTGGAACCTACACATGAAGGATGGAGAGTATCTTCTTTGCATTGCAGTGATCACACTACCTACCAACTGCAATTTCCAGGTCTGCCCCACAATACGAGCAACTTAGGAATAATTTCCTTAGTATCTCCCTTCAGGGTGTACTCCAAGGTAGCAGAGTCAGCTTCAGGTCTGCATTCAGAAGCAGGCACAGTATAGAGTCATAGAATCATGGAATGGTTTGGGTTGAAAGAGACATTAAAGATCATCCTGTCCCAAACAGCCTGCCATGGGCAGGGACACCTTCCACTGGGTCAGATTGCTCAAAACCTCATCCAACCTGGCCTTGAACACCTCCAGGGATGGGGCATCTGTGACTTCTCTGAGCAACCTGTGCCAGTGCCTCCCCACCCTCACAGCAAAGAATTTTTTCCTAATATCTCATCTAAATCTCACCTCTCTTAGCTTAAAACTGTTCCCCTTCATCCTATGACTGCGCTCCCTAGACACCACATATCCCCATAGGTCCAGACCGTGTCTTCTCAGAAGGGTCACTACTCCACAGGAATTTATTCACTTGAGGCCATCCCAGCCCCAACAAGGGGAGCAGCTTCCTCAGAAAGGAACTAATGAAGATGCAACATGTGTTGGCTACTGAAAAGCAATTAAAAATTGAATGCATAATGACCAATATTTGAGCCAAATGAGAATTTATCCACCAAAGTTTATTAATTTGTTGAGAATGTTTGTGTGTATGTATATAGAGTATGCATTTCAGAGTTTCTTTGAGAACTTTCATGCCTCAGAAGGTGTTCAACAAACATTGTGAAAAGGCTGGAGCATCTCATATCAATACATTTTTCAAACAGAACAAACCAAATCCCTATTTTCAATTGGAAAAAAACCTTTCAACTGAAAGGTTTGATTAATGTGCATATATATGTTAAAAAAAATAAGCTCAAAACCAATGTGAAATACTTCACATTTATCTATATAAACTGCTTAAATTAATTCTCATTATTTTAATTTTTAAATTCTCATAGCACACATATCTGTTCATTTTTTTGACACTCTTCTCTGCCATTGAGCAGAAAGAAATATCACATTTCATGCTTAGTCCCTTGCCTGTATATCATACAATCTTCAGATCATTAAGGTTGGAAAAGACTTCTGAGGTCATCAAGTCCAGCCATCACCCCAACACCACCAGGCCTACTAAACCATGTCCCAAAATGCCATGTCTACATGCTTTATGAACCTCTCCAGGGATGGAGACTCCACCACTTCCCTGGGCAGCCTGTTCCAATGTTTCACCACTCTTTCAGTAATGACATTTTTCTTGATTTCCAATCTAAACCTCTAAACTTGAAGCCATTTCCTCTCGTCCTATCCCTTGTTATTTGGGAGAAGTGACCAGCACCCACTTCGCGACATCCTCCTTTCAGGGAGCTGTAGAGAGCAATGAGGTCTCCCTTCAGCCTCCTCCAGGCTAAATAATCCCAGTTCCCCCAGCAGCTCCTCATAAGACTTGTTCTCTAGACCCCTCTTCAGCTTTGTTGCCCTCCTCTGGACATGCTCCAGCAGCTCAATGTCTTTCCTATTAGTCTCGAATGCAGTTTGGGTTGTTTTATAATTGTAAAAGGTCTCTTCCTTCTTCTTTTCTGCTCCAGAGCTTTTAAAACTTTCCTCCTGAGTTTCTATCTTCTGAAATTTCACAGTTGTATCTTTTATGGGACTTTAATCAATATTATTTTTTTTGCTATGTAAATATAGAACCTATTGTAAAACAGTGATAAGAGTAATAAAATGCTTGAAATAAGCGAAAATTAATTAAATCTTGTTTAAAAAGAAGTATGTCTCTTATAAAGGCAGAAACTCACTGCTTTATTACCATACTTGTTATCAACTCAGAAGTTTCTGGAAAAAATGGTAAAAGAAGTCTGAGCAGAAAACCTAAGGAAACTAGTAGTTCACAGCACTTTTTTGCATACTTTAACCAAGAACAAACAGATTCTTTTCAACATCAAAACACTGTGACTTTAGCTTTTACACTAAATAGGTTCGATTTTTATGTCAGCAAAGTTAACAATCTTTTGTTAAATAAATATGGGAATCGCATATTAGCATAATGGATTAATTCAGTAATTGTAAACCTGTGCTGTAAACCAACAACGCTGAACCCTTCTAAGAACAGATGAAACTCCTGGGTCAGACCAGGGGTCCATCCAACCCAGTAACCTGACTCCAGTGGTTCTAATATCAGATAGGAACAGAAGTTTTAAGAATAGAGCAAGCATATGGGGGGAGCCTACGAGAAAGCTGGGGAGGGGCTCTTTATCAGAGGGTGCAGGGATAGGATGAGGAGACAGGAGATTTAGATGAAATATGAGGAAGAAATATTTTCCTGTGAGGGTGGTGAGGAACTGGCACAGGTTGTCCAGAAAAGTCATGTCTGCCCCACCCCTGGCGGTGTTAGAGGCCAGTCTGGATGAGGCTTTGAGCACCCTGATCCAGTGGGAGGTGTCCCAGCCCATGGCAGAGGGGCTGGAACTGAAAGAGCTTTAAGGTCTCTTCCAACCCAAACCAATGTAGGATTCTGTTATTCTCTATATTTCTGTACTACTTTCTTCATATTCCCAAATAATATCTACAATATGTGCTTTGGTAAAAATTTGTAGATGTTTTCAGAAATACAGCTTCTAAGAGAATTCCCCTTTGAGACTGCCCTTTGATAGAAAATACTTTGCTGCTGAGTTCAGTAGGGGAAAAAAGTACAATTTCACATCTCTGGTGTCAGAGGGAGCTGTGCATGGAGATCAGAGTGTCCTTTATGATATTCTTCAACATTTTTCAGGGAATTAAGCATCAAAAAAAAAGGAAAAAGAATGTATGCAATTAAATGAAGTGTTTAACCATGATATTTTGTGTTATGTAGGGAGGAGGTGTTAATCATTTTAATTAGAAGAGAAAAGTAACACATCACATTTTTTAAAACACCTAAGTGTCTGCCAGAAAGAGTTAATTTTGCCCAGGGCCATTTATATCTTTGGGATTCCCAGAGCTTTGAGACACTTGAAACGAGACTTTCATGGCACCCTGCTGGTTTGCTACCATCCACTGGGCTTAGAGCCAAAGTCAGGAGATGGGAAAGTGCTGACTATGAGAGGAGGGAGCTGCTGCTGGTGGTGGGGAAGGGTGGTGGGGCGGAGGAGACGAGTGTGAAGTTTCGGTCCTACTTTTTATCCCTGAGCTCTGTAGGGCCATGTCTGGCACTTCCTGCTTGCCCTTGGGAAAGCAAACCATCAGCAGTTAGCAGGAATTGAATTTATTCAGTTATCATACAGCTCTATTGTATGTGAGGACACTCCTGATGCAATCAATAGCAAATCAAGGCTAGGCACTTCCTTTCTGCAGCCATACACACATAACCCATACACTAGGGAAATTCACAGCTTGTATTAATTTTTTGTGGCCTTTGTAATTGTCTGTCCATCTCTCCATTCGCCCTCACTGATAATTTTCAATCCACTGGCCAGTTTTGCTTATCAAGTAACTAGAGCCATAGTTCTCCCATAGATTATGAAGTCCATTTGTTGTTCAGAAAAGCTGAGAGCAAGGCAAAGGTAGAATCATAGAATCACAGAATCATTAAGCTTGGAAAAGACCCCTAAGATCATCAAGTCTAACCATCAGCCAACCCTAATGTGCCTACTAAACCACTTCTTCAATACCTCCAGGGATGGAGACTCCACCGCTTCCCTGGGCAGCCTCTTCCAGTGATTCACTGCTCTTTCAGTAAAGGAATTTTTCCTAATATCTGGTCTAAATCTTCCCTGGCACAACTTAAGGCCACTTCCTCTCATCCTATCGCTAGTTACCTGGGAGAAGAGACCAGCACCCATCTCACTACAACCTCCTTTCAGGCAGGTGGTAGAATTAACCCCAGCTGGACACTATTGGCCAGAGCAATCACAACAGACTAAACAACCTAAGGTCTCTCAGCCGCCCCTCATAACCCCTCTGCTCCAGACCATTCCCCAACTTTGTTCCCCTTCTCTGGACATGCTCCAGCCCCTCAAGGTCCTTCTTGTAGTGAGGGGCCCAAAACTGAATGCAGGCTTCAAGGTGTGGCCTCACCAGTGCCTGGTATATGGGGATAATCCCTTCCCTACTCCAGCCAGCCACATAATTGCTGGTACAAACCAGGATGCTGTTGGCATCTTGCTCTGAATGTAGCTTTTTCCAAATTTAGGAACCTACCTGCAGCAGGTCCTTCAGTGAACCCCTAACAAAGTCATCACAGGGCTTTAAAAGCCCTGGTTTTGCCTGTGAAAAAGAGAGGAACTTCACTAGGCATATTTGTGTATAAGGAAATTGACGGTGAATAACAACTTTCACAGCTTTGTACAACTGTCAAGTCTTCACAAGACCACAGAATGGTTGAGGTTGGAATTGACCTCTGGAGACTGTCTAGACCATTCTCCCTGTTCAAGCAGGTTCATAGAGCAGGTTGGTCAGGATCACATCCAGTGGGGTTTTGAATATGTCCAAGAACTGAGACTCTGTGGACTCTTGGTGACCTCTGATGTTGACCACACACTAGATGCAATTTCAGGAGACTCTTAACGGTCCTGAAATGCAAACTCATTTGTGGTACAGTCCAGTCAGTCCCAATCCAGATCTTGTGACAGAGGTAGGGGCAGCATAGGCAAAAAGCACCTCATGATGTCCTCTGCGTTGAGGGCAACTTCTCCCAACTCACAAAATGGAATGTGAAAACTAGGAATCACTTCCAGATTTCTCTTCCTCAGTAATGCTCACATTTTAAACTCTGTGTCTTCACATAAAGAAGAAACAGTCATCAAAACAGGAGAAATAAAGGAGCCCATTGGGACTGAATTGGTCACTAATAAATGGCTGATAAACTTAAGTTGTACCTGAGATAGGTGCATCCAGCCTCTAGGCAAAAGATGGATATGTCTATGTGTGGGGACACAAATCCATGTCAGCTACGTGTAAGTCTGTGAGGGCACGTGTGTGTGTGTGTGTGTGTGTGTGTGTGTGTGTGTAAACTAGGCCTCACCACATGACACCTTTCCCAAATGTTCTCCTTCATCACAAAATGGCAACATCTGCTCAAAGGCTAGAAGCAAAGTACTGGGGGGAGGTCATAATCTTTTCCATAAATATCCAAATTCCTGTATATGCCAGGAAAACAGAATTGCCCTTGTATCACGGGCTGAGGTCTCATCCTCTCAAGTGCAATCAAATGAACTGCTGTTGCTGTGGAGCTTGTCTAAAAACATCTCTCTGCATTCTGCTCATTCAGGCCTTTGATGCCTGCTGTTCTCATTATTATACTCTTGTTTTTCCAAGTGCCGAAATCTCGGACATTTATAGTTTTATCTGCACTTGAATACACAATCAAACACCACAGGCAGCACTAGCCAGGGGCTGAATCACATCCTTGCCTATGTCATATTTTCAAATTTCAGCAGAAAACATTGATACAAAAATGATCTGATGGCTCAAACACTGATGATTTGAAAATTGATCATGCAGAAGAGGCTCATCCTACTCTCCATTTATACACCCTCCTCCCAACTGACATTCTCTTCACCTGTCCCTTTCATGGGTTTCCAGGACTAAATATTGTTCCCAGTACATCTCCTTTCACCAAAACAGCATCATTTAATTTGGTGGCAGTAGAAATCCCGTTCTCAGGCCTCTTGTTTTCACTTGCCCTGTCACTGTTCAGGAGCTTGGTGGGATTTTGGCCAGGCTGGAAGTTCCTGTTGCAGAGCGAAGGAGATGATGCTCACAAAGAAGGAAATGCCACTTGAAGGGCTTGCTGGAGTAACATTTGGTTAAACAACATTTATCCTTGAAATGCAATAGAAAAGACTACTCCAGACACAGGATAGTCACCAGCCTGTCCTTCTCAGTGCCCGCACACAGATGCCTGTTCCTGCCTTCTCTCTAATGAGCCCATTGTTTGCTCCATTGCCATGCTGAACAGTCAAGAGAAGGAAAGAACTGAAGCAGGTCAGGAGGGCTGCTGCTGGGAAGCAGCAAGTGTCCAATGCAATGCACTCACATCACAGAATCATAGAATGGTTTAGGTTGATAAAGAGCCTCTCTCTAGCTTTCTTGTAGGCCTTCTTTACGTACTGGAAGGCTGTTTTATGTTCTCCTCAGAACCCTCTCTTCTTCGAGATGAACAAGCTCAACACTCTCAGCCTGTCCTCTTATGGCAGGTGCTCCAGCACACAGATCATCTTTGTGGCCTCTTCTGGACTCACACTAACAGATCCATGTCCTTCTTATGCTGAGGACTTCAGAACTGAACACAGGGCTCTAGCTAAAGTCTCACAAGAGCAAATTAGAGGGGCAAAATCCCTGCTCTGCTGGTCCCATTGCTTTGCATATAGCCCAGCCTGCTGAGAGCACAACCCTATTTTCTAGAATGAGGGTTCACTGCTGAAAGAAATCCTTCAGGGCTATGTTTTCGCACTGGATTTTGTGTTGTCACTCTGAGGAGCAGTAGAGCGCTCAGGACATCTGGCAAAGCCTCAAGCAAAGCAGCAGCAGCAGCTGCAAATGCCAGTTTATCCCATCTCCATGTGTTAAGGAAACTCTGGTGACATCCTACTATTATCCTTTTGTCACTGCTACCCAAGTACTGGTAGTATTTCAGCATTGCCCCTGGGGAAGTTCAGTGTGAGTAGACATTTGCTGTCTCAAGGTCTTATTCAGCCATCCTGACTTCATCCTTTCCCCATCTGTATGTTTAGGAAAGACTCTGTAGTCTTTTATTCACTGTCAGTGAAAATAAGTGATTTAAACCTGAAGGGAGAAGATATTGCCCAGAAATTATGATCAGCAAAAGTACAACTTGGGCAAGTTAAAAATAATAGCCAGTGATTTTGATTAGAAGAGATACAGGAGTGGATACTGGAGCAAAAGAGTTTTGTGTGTGAGTTGCTCCTAGATGATCTTTAAGGTCCCTTCCAACCCAAACCATTCTATGACTCTGTGGCATTTTTTTACATCAATCTGGCCAATGGCTGCATGGAGCTTGTACATTCCTGCTCCCTGCTGGCTATTTCTTCCCATGAAGTGAAAAGAAATCCTCTCAATACTTGACCAAAGAGGTCAAGACACCTACATGGAGCCATTCCTGCTCTCCAGCCTCCAGCAGATGGGGAAAAATTAATAATTGTGATCAATGTGTTTCGTGTTTCCAGATACAGTGTAGCAGAAGGTATTTTGTGAGTGTGATATATGAGTCACTGTGGGATGCAGTAGAATTTTTTGGCCTTGCAGCTGTGGAGATACAGTATTCATCTTCTCTCAACCTATAAAACATGCAGCCCAGAGACATGATGAATATGTTTTGCAAAACTCAAGTGGAAATTCCAGGAAAGCTCCTTGAGAGTGTTTCTAAACAACAAAACATTCATTTTGTTAGTTGAACAAAGTAAGTTAAACCTTCCATCTCTCCTTACTCCTTCTTCCCCTGCCCCTCCTCACTTTCCTGGCTTACTTCCAAAGCCTCTAGAGAGAGGATTGACTAGGGGCTGGTATTTGCTCAAGCCCCTCTTTTCAGCTTTGGAGTACCTGTGTGCCAGAAGGTTGATAGTTTTATCTGGGCATCCAGAGGACCCAGACCAAGGGAAAACAAAGAGGCAGGAGTAGTCCAGGTACACAAAACCTCTGAAAGAAAAGTATCTTATCTTCTGCCTGTGCAGTGAGGGGACTTGCCTGGTGCTATGCGGTAAATTATTCCCCACTCATAATTCATCCCATGTCTCAGACTTGTCCCCTGCTCTGTTTATCAAACCTGTTGGTCCCACTGCTGCCCAAAGACTGTATTAAATTGGTTCATCAATCATCTGGCTGCCAGCCACAATCTTGCCAGAGAAAGGAAGAAGCAGATGGATACATCCATAGATAATGTAATTCTTATTAGGAAAACACTTACTTCTGCATCCACTTTTAAACCCATTTGAATAGCTGTTTGTATTCCTTATTACCTAAATTAAGGCACTTAGCTTGAAGAGGCTGCAGTGAATTAAGTCCTTTGGTGGTAAGGCATTTGGACCTTCATTCTTGCATCAGTTGGTCCTGGCTGCATTACTCTCCAGAGTCAAGGATGATGGTCTAGTTAATATTAGATTGTTATTCAGCACAGTAATATTCATAGCTGAGGCTTTGCTTTTCAGGGCAAAGAAGTAACAAAAGCAAATATTGCCTTAGTGAGCCCAGAATTGAGTCTGCAAGGAGGAATTCACAGAAATTCATTTCCAGACTGGGTATGAACGGCTGGATGAACAGTGTGTTTGTACCATTTGGCGCATCAGCCTTAGGAGGTTGGCTAGAGCCCTGGTGATGCACATTACCCCATCCTCACCTCTAACTGAGCAGAAAAGCCTGGAGGGATGCAGGTATTTGTCATCTCAGGCAAAGCTTCTGTGTAGACTGGAGTATCTGTGGCACCCAGGGCTGTACAGATCATGTCCCGCATGGGCACTGTGGATATCCAGGATGAGGCTATTTAGTGTAAGTGGACACAGCATCAGTCTAACACACCCTGCCTTGTGGTAGCCGGCAGGCTAGCACACTGTGAATGTGACCTCATTTGTAACCAAATTTTGATGGGTATTTTCTTACTTGGTATTTTCATCTGAAATACATGGGTTTTTTTCTTAATTAGTTAAAATGGATTTTTTTTTCTGTTTCTGAGGAATTTTAATCACAGTAGTATGATACAAACATTTCTCGCTTGACCCAAAAGCATATGTTGAAAAAGGTGAATGGGTTCATTTTGATGCCTGAGGTCTCAGTGTTGTGGCTGGCTGCAATGACCAAGAAGGATTCACAACAGATATCGCTCTCTGTACTTGTGCCTATTTTGGCTCTGGATATTTGAATTTCTGAGTCTACTTGTCTGTCTGTGGTATCTGATTGTGGGCTTAGGTGGACGTTCCTTCTAACTAGACAAGTTTTGTCTTTCAGCTAGCAGTACCAAGGTACAGACACTATGAAGACCAAGAAGCAGCCTGACCACTGTATGCATTTAGATGTCCTAGTTTGGTTTTCGTTTTAATGATTATCATTTTCACCTTTCACTTTTACTTCAAGGAAAAGCTGGGGAGACTGGATCCTACCAGGCTCTCTAAGCTACACAAGACATTTCTTATTCTCATTTTCCACATGGAAGTCACTAAGGCACAGGCATCCCTGGCATGGAAGTCACCACTTCTTTGTGCAAGTCATCAAATGGGCTGGGTCATAAGCTGTTGGATGAGTACCCAACCCAAGAGACTTCCTCAAAATGCAAAGAGATACAAAAGATCTGATCCTTGTTAAAAAAAAAAAAATCAAGAAAGTCTGCTTGTTTGTAGCCAGATTCTAATCTGTTCAAATTGGCTTCAATTGCATTTTGTATAGTAACTATTTGCCAGATCTGTTTAGCTTAATCCTGCAGAAATGCTGCAGTGACACTCGAGAGTAATGGTGTTATATATTTTAGCCCCAGCCCAGTTAGACCAGCAGCTAAATGTGAACAGTTGTGTCCCAGTTTCCTTCCCCCACTCCAGGAAAAGGGGAAAGGAAAATGAGAAAGAAGAGAAAAACTTGTGGGTTGGAAACTAAAACAGCTGTAATGGAAGAATAATGATGAAGAACATACTATTAATAAGAAAATAATAAAATATACACAAATCTATGACATTGCACCATCTCCCCTGTCAATGACTATGTCACCACTGATGGTACAGAGCAGGCACAGGGAAAAGTCCTGTGCTGGACTCCTGGGCAGGAGGGAGCTGGAATCAGGAATGCATGGATCTGGGATCAGGGACAAAAACACAGACAAAGTCCTCAAGGGACATCAGCCATCAAAGAAGAGAGCTTAACCCTTGTGATCTTTCAGTTATATACCAAGTATGACATATACAGGCTGGGATCCTCTGCTGGTCAGTTTGGGGTCACCTCTCCTGTTTGCCCCTCCCTGCAGGTACAATCCTTTTCCACACCTTTGATTTACAGCATTCCATGATCTCATGGATGGCCTTGGTTTCTATGGGTAGATGTGTAAGCACTGGCCTTCTTGCATCCCAGTCCCGTGTTATCATTTCTAGAGACAGACACTGTCTGAGAAACATGCAGTTAGCTTTTGGAAAATGAAGTTAAACAAGACTTAGCTGAAGTTAGAAAATTGATTCTGCTTTAACTCAAACCACAACATTGGCCTCAATTCCATTTGTAGAGTAAATATTTGCTAGATCTGTTTAGCTTAGTCCTGCAGAAATACTGCAGTTTGAGTAGAGTGACACTGGGGAGTAATGGGATGGTTTTATGAAGTAGAGTATAGCAACAAAAATATTTCTTAGATAAGCAAATCCTGCCAGACTGGTTTTACACTGATGTAGAATTGTTTCTGTGCTGGTGGTTTCTCCATCCCAATGGAAACTTTTCTGAATAGAATAAAGGGGGAGCATAAGATTGTCCTTCCCAAGTGTCCTTACCAATGCACTCTACATTCAGAATTCCATATAGGGGGGATTTGATTTCGCTAAGTCACAAAAATAGGTTAAAAGAAAAAAAAAAAAAACAACACCCACTCAAGTTGCTAACTTGTTGGAAACTAGAAGTTCTGTGAAAGCTCAGACCTGTACCCCAAGCAAAATCAAGCTATATAGTAAAGACAGGAGCTGCAAAAATCAGCACGTCTATAGCAGCATGTGACTAATACAAGACATCTGGGGTTTGCTGGGCTGAACATTTTAACAAGAAGCTGGATTTTCATCATAGGTCCAATCCTTTCACAAAGGTCAGGGCTGTCCTCAAAGAGTTCTTCAAGAGAAAAAACTGTTCTTTGTGAGCAGGTTTGTCACTGGGTTGAAGATCCTATCAGAAAAAAAGCTATTAGTGCTTTACAAATCATCCTTCTGAATCCCTTTGGGTCATTCAACACATCATTTTGGGTAAATCCGACATCTTTTACTGGATCCAATCAAGACATACTGTCAAGTTTTCAGATTATTTGACACTTTGGCTAAAGGTTTCTTTTCCCTTTGAGTTTCCATCTATTTTTAAATAGGAAAAAAATACTGGTTTGAAACTGTACAAAGTTTAATTTAAAAGAGGTCAATCCAAAATGTTGCAGAATTTTCCGTAACATAATGTGACATTTCAGAAATGTCAAAATTAAATGTTCCAGCGTTTTCTAACTTTCCTTCAATTTGGGGGTTGAAAATGTTTATCTCAGTTTATCCAAAGGCTCAAATAGCTTCAGTGCTGTGGTTTTACTTTTTCCTGAGAAATGTAACCTAACTTCTGCTAAGAAGAACCTCCCTGTTCAGGTCTTTTATCAATGCTGTGATGCTTGCAGAATGCTGCAGATGCTTGAAGAATATCTTTGAGGAGAGCTGAATCATCAAATCACAGAATGGTTTGGGTTGGAAGGGAACTTAAAGCCTATCCAGTTCCAAATCCCTGCCATGGGCAGGGACACTTTCCACTGCATCAGGTTGCTCAAAGCCTCATCCAGACTGGCCTTGAACACCTCCAGGACACCTCCAGGGATGGGGGAGCCAAGGCTTCTCTGAGCAACCTGTGCCAGTGCCTCACCACCCTCATGGGAAAACATTTCCTTCTAATCTCTCATCTAAATCTCCTCTCTTTCAGCTTAAAACCATTTTATCCTTCCCTGCACTTCCCCTCCCCCCCCGCCCAGCTTTCCCATAGGCCCTTTTAAGTCTTGGAAGGCTGCTATAAGTCTTCTCTTCTCCAGGCTGAACAAGCCTAACTCTTTCAGCCTGTACTCGTATAGGAGGTGCTCCAGCCCTCAGATAATCTTTGTGACATCCTCTGGACTCGCTCTGACAGATCCATGTCCTCCATGTGCTGAAGGCTCCAGAGCTGGGCACAGGACTCCAGGTGAAGTCTCCTGAGAGCAGAGTAGAGGGGCAGAATCCCTTCCCTCAACCACTTCTTTTGATGACCAACTTTTTCTCTGCTTTCCTTGCCGAGACTGTAAATGACCCTAAGAAATATTTCCATGATCCCTGAAACCCCTGGAATTTTTCTGGAAAGGACTCTTCTTTTGAGCGCTTGGAGGTCCTAGAGAATCAGAGAATCACAGAATAACCAGGTTGGAAGAGACCCACCGGATCATCGAGTCCAACAATTCCTATCAAACACTAAATCGTGCCCCTCAGCACCTCGTCCACCCCTGCCTTAAACACCTCCAGGGAAGGTGAATCAACCACCTCCCTGGGCAGCCTGTGCCAGTGCCCAATGACCTTTCATGAAACCCGTGTCACGTGCTGAAGGGCCTGGCTGAACAGGACATGAGCCAGTCCTGTCCAGTTTGTTACTATTCTGATATAATAATTTTCCTCCTATCTGCACCCTAGTCTCTCTCTCTTTCAATATGTATTGTTTTACATTGTTTCAGCCTGAAACATTATAAGGCATTATGCCTAAAAAAATTAGGTTGATGAATGAGAAGAGACAGTTCTCCTAATAAAGTCATTGACAGAAAGGCCAGAAGCCTTTTTTTCAGAGTGGAAGCTTGTCATTTGGCTGCTGTAAATTCCTCTGAGTAGTAAGATAGTAAAAGGAAAAAAAAAGACAAAAATAGAGCAATAGATGACACTGAAGCAGAAAATGTCCCAGCAAATCGATCATTTGTGGAGAAATACAATTAAAGCACTACAAATTGCTCAATCATTGTAACAAGGGAACAAAGGCTGTCTCAGAACTTATGGATCTCATATGCTTCTACAAGACTTTTCTTGGAGGTGACAGATGTGTTACTGGCTGCTGGGTGACTGCTATTACATCACAGTCCATAAAAATAACATCCTCCTTTTGTCATTCTGCAAGACTGAGAACTGCTGAAATGGCATTAGGTGGTCTTGTCGATGAGTAGATAAGTCCTGTCTAATTTTACCTTTCCTTTGCTTGTTTTGAGCAAGGATTTTGCTTTATCTTGCCCCCAGGGCTCATAGGTGCCTGGAAGGTGTGTTAGAAGAGCTGATACTCAAACACTTCTCAAACTCTAGGTGTAACTTTCTGCAGTGGCCATTCCATTGATGTAATTGTGACTGTGGGATCATCACAGGGGATGATCCCTACTCAGCTGTGATTCTGCTTTCTGTGTTCATTATCGAGAACTGTGCTAACAAGCTGTAGCTTTGTGAGGTTTGTTGTGCTCAAGCCTAAGTGCTTTGCATCTAACTTTGGGAACTTCAACTGTTCAGGTTGAATTCAAGGCACCTGCTTGGATACTCAAAGATACACAAAAGATGTGATAGAATTATCAGGGCTTTGGATTAGTCTGCTGAGCTACTGGGAACCACAGCAAGAGATGCAGAAGCCACTTTAACATCATCAAAATGGGAACTCTTCTTTCAGCTGACAGATCCAGCTGAATGAACCATGCCCAGGAGAGAAGACTATGGCTCCAACACCAGTCGTCCTATTAAGCATGCGCATCATCCCCCTGATAATCAAGGGCAATGTCCTTCTCATGTGCCTAAGTGTTCATCTGCATCAAGGCTGACAAGTTGTCTACTAGCTCTGGTTTCCTAGGTGTTTGTCCTACACTAAAGCTCAGGCCTGAGTTAGATGCAAGGAAACTGGTGATGTCCGGCCTCTCTGTACTGCCCTGGAAGGGAAAATTCAATCTCTCTTTTTTTTGTCCAGGTAAGAACAGATTGAACATTTCACCTGTCTTAGAGGAACATTTTTTTGCAAGTGGCACATTTAAAGGGTTTTTCCCTTGTTACCTTTCCCATCCAGGCTGGAATCCAGCCACCTCACAGAAGCAGGATTGTAGCTGTGTCTGGAAGGGACGTGTCAGGCCCTTGGCTCACAGCCCATCCATCTATGCCATCAGGGGAGGCTGAACCATCTCAGAAGTCATTGTGATGCATAGTATTAAATGTTAGGATATGTTTACGCTTAAAGGCACTTAAAAGTACATCTTGTGATGCCTTCAGTTTTATTATCATCCTAATTGTGCAAATAAGCTTATTTGACTAAAAAAGTATCTGTTTTCTAACCAGTTGCTGTCATCTCCTAGGATCATGTTTCAGCCAAGAAATGAGCATCACATCTTCATTTCCAGATGAAACAAATAAATACATTACATTCTTGTTGTTCTATGTCTTGCAGACAAACAAAGCAGTAGCCAAGGGGGACTTCCACCATGCAAGCTCCAACTCCCGTCGAGCACTCTTCCTGGCTGTCCTGTCCATCACAATCGGAACTGGCATCTACGTCGGGGTGGCTGTGGCTCTTATTGCCTATCTGTCCAAAAACAATCACTTATGAGCCTCAAGAAAGGGGGAGAAGCAGCCACCCAGCATCTGCACTACAGTACTCCCCAGCAGATCAGAATGCATGATTTTTCCAAAAAGATCAAGAAGCAAACAAACACCTTCTGGGCGGGGGGCAGATACAGGATAAGATGGGCTTGTACATTATTATAGAGTGGGTAGCTGGCTGGAGTGAGGAGAGTTCCATCATTTGTGACACACAAGTTTTGCTTCTCTTCATTAACACCAGTACAATAAAGAAAGAGAGAAAGAGCAAAAGAGAAAAGGAAAAAGAGAAAGGGAGAAAGAAAAAAGAAAACCAAAGGAAGGCAGCTAGGGGAGGTGTGGAGAAGGGTGTTTTGCCTTTGTCTTCTTTGCAATATGGTGTTTACAAGAAGCTGGCAAACAGCTGTTCTCTTAATACCTTCTTGGTCACCTGAACTTTGCAGCCAGCATGAGCTTGTGCTTGGTTTGCCTGTTAAGCACGGCACTGAGATCTGGGAAAGCATGGACAGTGGTTGGTTCTCTGAAAGAGCAATATAACAACAGGAGGAAGAATATGTTTTCTCTTTTTTTGAATGCAGGACTCATTTGCCTAAGTGCAAAGCAGAGACCTCAAGGCAGAATGGCATTGCCTATTCCTCTTGTGTGCATAGGTTTCCATGGAAGGAGAAAAGGAAATAAAAAATATTTTTTCTTTTATATCCTTGGTTTTTGATTATGATGTGACCCAAAAGCCAACCCAGTGTAGAACAAGGTCTGAGGTTACTGCAAGACTTGGCTCCACAGACTGAGTGTGAGGTCAAAGCAGCATGGGATCTCTCATAAAATGAATTCCTCCATCCAGTCACATTGTGATAACAGCACATTCCTGTGGCATATTGCTTGTCTGGGTTACTTCGCCTTGCCATGGAGACCCGCACAGCGATCAATCCAAGAAACCTGGGGGGAAAAAGTGCAAACAGAAATACTTTAAATTAAACATCATGGTAAAGCATGGGAATTAACCAGGGGAAGGAATGCTTTCTACATTTCTGAGGTGCTGCTCATTCACCAAACAGTGAAGGACACCACTCAGATTACAAGCTCACAGCTCATCCATGGACCAAGGACACAACATAGCCATGGAGAGACAAGCATTTCCCTCGATAAGCAGTGCAATGGTACATTGCAAGGGAATTGAGCATTGTCCTTACTTCACTGACTGAAATGATACATTTCTTTTCTTCTTTTCTCCTTCCCTATAGTCACTTTTCTATTTTTTCGGTCTTACAGATGTACCGTTTCATCCCATGAAGGGTCTATCAGGATAGATAGATAGGTATCTACATATATACACATACAGAGAAGAGAGGAACTGGTCAAAATAATAAGCATTTTATTATTCACTGCCTTGTGTTTTACAAACATGATTTCTTTACCAAAAATGTCATCAAAGAATTTTTTTTTCCCAACTTTGTATTGTGTGTCAGCTTTGCTCTGGGACAATTTTTTTCTTCTATTTTGGGGTTGATATTATTTTGGTTTTCACTTGACTTTTTTTATTTTATGGGGAAGGGGGACAAACGCATCCGAAACTATTTTTCTGCTAGTTATACAGTTTATTAAAACACATGATATACAGCTGCTGATGATCTGTGTGACACTTTCTTTGGATGGACATGAAGCATCAGACCAGGTGAACATTGCCCCAGTACCCTAAGTTCAGCTACCCAGAGAAGTATCCATATGAAACATCCGTGGACCAAAAAGCCTATTACAGTCACTGACATTTCCTCTTTTGAACTGATTTGTGGGCCTTCAGACTAAGCCTGGAGACTAACAATATACTCATACTCATAGAAACGTAGAATCATAGAATCGTTAAGGTTGGAAAAGACCTCTAAGATCATCCAGCCCAGTGCCACCATGCCTACGAAAACATGTCTCAAAATGCCACATCTACACATTTTGTTTAACACCTCCAGGGATGGGAACTCCACCACTGCCCTGGGCAGCCTCTTCCAATGCTTCACCACACTTTCAGTAAAGACTTTTTTCCTAATATTCAATCTAAACCTACCCTGGTGCAGCTTGAGGTTATTTCCTCTCATCCCATCACTTGTTACATGGGAGAAGAGTCCAGCACCCACCTCCCCACAACCACCTTTCAGGTAGCTGTAGAGAGCGATGAGATCTCCTCTCAGCCTCCCCTTTTCCAGGCTAATCAATCCCAGTTCCTTCATCGTTATCTGTTATTAGCTGCCTCTAAAGCTGAAGGCCCAGTAAATAAGACAAGGATAAGGAATTGGTTGGGTGATCATATTCAGAGAGTAGTGGTCAATGGCTCAATGTCCAGATGGAGATCTGTGACAAGTGGTGTCCCTCAGGGGTCTGTACTGGGACCAGTTCTGCTTAATATTTTCATCAATGATACAGACAGAGAGATTGAGTGCACCTCAGCAAGTTTGCAGATAACACCAAGCTGAGTGGTGCAGTTGTCACACTAGAAGGATGGGATGTCATCCAGAGGGACCTGGACAAGCTGGAGGAGTGGGCCTTTGTGAACCTCATGAGGTTCAAAAAAGCCATGTGCAAGGTCCTACATCTGGGTCAGGGCAAACTGCGGTTTCAATACAGGATGGGGAACGATGTGATTGAGAGCTGCCCTGTGGAGAACAACTTTTGCGTGCTTGTCAGGGTTGGCTCCTAACACCACTAGTGTTTGGGCCCCCTCTGGACCTGCACAGTCAAAAAGGGAGGGTTGTTTGAAACCTGGACAGCAAATCAGAGACTAACAAGTCTCCTAGGGTAAAATCAAATGCAGTATTTCATTTAGACACAACCAAAATAACAAAGCAGGTAGGGTTGTTTGAAACCTGGACAGCAAATCAGAGACCAACAAGTCTCCTAGGGTAAAATGAAATGCAGTATTTAATTTAGACACAACCGAAATAACAAAGCGGGTAGTCAGGTACACTCCAAATGGCATCTTCCCAAAGTCGCAAAACCAGATCTCAGTCTGGTTAGATCACAATCTGATACCCTGAACACAACCAAGGTCACAAAATAAAACACTGATTCAATCTAACACACTAAAATGCCAGGAAACAAAAAGACAGCACAGTAAGATAAGTAAGAGAGAAAATGTAGGTAGCAGGTGGAGAGGGAAGAGGGAAAAAAGGGTCACCACTTCAATGAGGCATGGCTGTTCCTCTGGAAAATGTGGAAGCAACTCCAGCAACAGTTCTTCAGGAATACATGGTCACTTCTCCAAGGTGGTTCTGTTGGAGTGGTGGGCATGCCTGCTATGTTTCCTTAGCAAGATCTCTTTATAGGGCAAGTCCATGCCCCATTAGCACGTGAGAGGTGGTCTTCCTGTGCATGCACAGAAGCTCCTTTGAGAAGGTTCTCAGTTTGAGGCTGGGGCCTCCAGAGCAGTCAGGTGGTGGTGGTTGAGCCATGCTTACTGCTGCACATTCTTCTCCTGCCCTCTGCAGCAGCTGCCCCATCAAAGGCGAGAGGACAGGGGAGTGGTTTTACTCCTACACCTCCCCCTCTCACTGCTTGAGCAGAGCTGGGTGGTCCTGTGCATTCAGATATGGGTATCTCCTTCTGCCTCATGTTTCTCAGCAGCCCAGCCAACGTCTCACAGTGTTTTGGGGTAGAGATGCAACCTTTCCACATGGTGACTCCCAGGAACATGGTGATGTGTGTGGCTGGAGGTCCTTAGAAGCAACGTGCCTATGGAAGGGATCAACTCATGGCAAAATCCCTGTGCATTCTGAGCAGAGCTCTTATCTTGCTCAGCCCATGGGTGACAACCAGGCTGGAGAGCATAGGCTCCTGTTATTCATCACTACCTTGGGAATCTTTGGGGACCATATAAGTCCCATCCAAGACCCCAGCACTGAGCACCACACATCAACAACTGATCCATTTACTAAATAACTCAGAATTAAGTGTGTTTGGGTGTGGTTCATCACAAGAAAGTAGAACGATGACTGCAATTCAAGACAGCACTTTGAGGACACCATCCCACCCCTGTGTGAAGGACCTAAATGCCACAGTGTGTGAGATGTGCAGTGAGGCCTGTGAGCACATATGTTCACTTCCATAATGCACAGGTGCTCAGTGGGCTTGAATTTGGCCAAGGGAATACATTTTAGTTAGGATCTGCCTTTCACCACAGGCTGCTGTGCTTTGCCCCTGATGCAAAGAATCACACAGCAAAGGCAGTGGATTGCAATGTGTAACATGCTCTTCTGTTATGTCAGCATGATTTGTGGGGAATTAGATCTTCCTCTGAGAGCCTGAACTTTGGAGCACATGGTATTGAAGAAGAAACTCAGATTTTTTAAAAAGAAAAGAACTAATACTCCCTACTCCCGATCTGAATTTAACCTGGAGTTCAAAAATTAAAAGGTAAGTACTGAGACTCTTAAGGTCATTAGACATGCCCAACAATATTCATTATTCATTTTCAAACCACTCTTGTAGCTGATGGGTCTGCCTTATGATTTTTTATGATGGTTGTGGAGGCTGAATATTGATCTGAGAGGCAAAAGTCAGCTCTGGATCTAGAAGAAACTTTCCTAGCCTTGAAAAAGCCATAGAGGCCCTTAAAATTACCATGTCAATACATAGGGAGTGCAGGTTTGCATGTTTCTAGGAACTGCCAAGGGACAGTAAACAGGAGCAGCACTGTGGGAAAGAAGTGCGTAGCAAGAGCACTCCTTAGAGCATCACCTGGCTGAAAGGTGAAGATGTGCCTTTGTGCTACATGTGCTAGAGCAACCCACCATGCGAACAGCAAGAATCAAAAGGCGTAAATGATGCCTTGGGCTGCCTATGACCTTGTTTGACATTGATGAAAACCACAGGCTGGCCACGTCAGGCTTTTCAAACACACATGGGGGGATTTCTAGCCTTTCTGCTGAAGAGGGGAGGGACTAGGTGTAAACAAAATCGCAAGTCCCTGGTCCTTAAGCTGGAAACACAGCTATGAAATTGGGCAGTCACATGAGATTCATGCACTTTTATTCACAGAGAACAGCGTGTGTGAGCCATGCTGCAACTGAAACCACATTGCCAGATTTTGCTTGCTGAGTACCAGCTGCAAATCACTACAGGCCATGGACTGACAAGTTCTCCACCAGTTCAGATGTAACAAAAAATAAGCTGTCATGGCATTTTTCACAGCTGTGTTAGAGTAGGTCCCACCTGCCTTCCCCTAGCCAGAATAGATCTGGCATAGAATCATAGAATGGTTAGAGTTGGAAGGGACATTGCAGATCATCTTGTTCCACCCCCCTGCCATGGGCACAGACACCTTCCACTGCATCAGGGTGATCAAAGCCTCATCCATCCTGGCCTCCAACACCTCCAGGGATGGGGCATCTGTGACTTCTCTGGGCAACATGTGCCAGTGCCTCACCACCCTCATAGGAAAATATTTATTCCTAAAATCTCATCTAAATCTCCCCTTTCTGTCGTGCATTCAGGCAAATCTGGCAGAAAGACCAGTATGCGCATCTGCCTTACTCAGATGTTGTTGGCATTTCTGACTGATGCCAAAGTGTGCAAACCTACAGGAGTTAGGAAATCACAGTCAGCTAGAGGTATATGTTCATAATGGCTACAGCAGTTACTCCTGTTGGTTGAGAGCCATACCATTCAAGACTGTCTATGAAATATTGTGAGCAACTGTTGAACTAAGAAAGCATTCTGCAGATGATCATTCATTGTTGGCTGCCTGTTGTTGATGGTTATTCTCTGTTTGTAACCCTTCCTTTGGGAATGGAAAGGTTTTGTGACCAGGGAGGGAAGACAGGGATTCTACATCTGCTGTGATTGATGAATTTGAAGAAGTCAGGTGGAAGTACTGGCAGGTAAAGATAGACCCTTGAAAGTTTACTTCTCTACAGAGGGACACCAGGAAATGAACCTGGGTGCTTTCTTTTTTCAAAGCAGCTTTTTGAAACTGAATTAACATACTCGTCATTAAGTTGAGCTTGAACCTGCCCCTTAAACATAACTGTTATTCAGAAGCCATTGCTCCTTTTATGCTCTCTCCAGGCTTAAAGTCAACTTTATTTTTAATAAACATCATTTTTGGGGTAGAAGAGTGCTCTGTCTCCCTATGTTTGGACACAGGGAAATCCTGTTTAGTTTACAAAAGAGCTCTGCCATCCCCGAGAGGAGAGAAGCCTAAAGACTACAGCTGCCTCATTGCTTCCCTCCCTTTCTGAAGTGGGACCTTCATCCCATATTGGCTCAATCAGGAGTTATCAAAGAAGTGGCGCTGATACCTTAACCAGATGACAAGCTGTAGTGATGGCTAAGATTTGCTACAGGGAAAAATATCGAGCTGTAAAGTCCAGGGTCAGAAGGCTCCAACTTAATCGTGCAGTGTAGGATGTCACTGTGTATTAACCTCAAAAGATGCATGGGAAGCACTGAACACTCACTGAAAGGGAAGAATAAAACCCTCTTTGTGAAAGTCTGAGCTCAAGGGAGCAGAGGCTCTCAACAAATAATATACTGGGTCAGATACTAATTACACATTACATCTGCTGTCTGACAGGATTTCTTAACCCCTCTGATAACTTTATTGATTCTCAGTGCCTTCATTTGAGAATCTTCCTATCCCTTGAACACTTTTTATTGCTCTGTCAGTGTGAAATGAACTTCTGATATCTTCCATGCAACACCCACCATACAGCTGGCTTGCAATAGTCCCTGCTGAGGCAAGAAGAAGGCATTGTGAGTATAATTGGGACCATTGCTCTACACCAAGGCTGGAACAGATGGGAGGTAGACATCAGCCTGCCTGGCCAAGGCAAAGGCAGTGACAACCACGTTCTCTGGGCTGACTGCCATGCCCCCTTCACAGCTTGGGAAATGCCACCTGGAGAGCTGCAAAGGAAACTCACAGCCAACAACAAGCAGCCCCTCTGAAATCTTCCCTTAATTTTTTCCTGCATCAGTACAGGAGTTAGAGATGGCGGTCTGCACATGGGACCACAGAGAAACTCAGTTTCAGAGAGCACCTCTGAACATCTCCACTCTGGCTTCCTGCTCAGTGCCCTGTGTTTCAATCTCTAATCAGCTTGGTAGCCCTCACTAGACTCGCTCTTCTTTGTTCCTCCATCTCTTGCACTGAGGAGCCTCAGGCTGGGTAAACTCCCACCAGTTCCAAGTAGAGGGGACTAAAATCAGTATTATCACTCTAATGACTCCCTTCACGCTGCTGGCTGCACTTTGCTGACACAGTTGGCCTCCTTTGTTGCGGGGGCATGCTGCTCACTCCTGGTTCCCCCAAACTGAAGGACAATTTGAGCACCGACTGGATTATGATTGACTCACATTTAGAACTGGAGCCACATTTCTTACTTCTGTCCTAGAATTGGTTTATTAATTCTATTTTAAGAACACCTACTATAGACTTAGCATATTCATTATTTTCTACTCATTTTAGACATACCCAAGAGGCAAAACCAATGACAATAAATAAAAAGCTGCTCAAATGAGCCAACATGCAGGCTAAGTAATTTGACTTATTTTGTTTTTCAAAACCAGATCCATGAAGCAGCAGCTCGTATTATTACTTAAGTGCTTTCGTTATGAGCAACTTAACAGCCATGATAAAATAACAGCATCATCAAGGAACTGAGCTATCCTGAAGACCTGAAAGGACATATGTACAACTGCCACACTGACATAAAAGAAGTAGCATGCATGCAAAAGTACCACTGGAGTCACAAGCAAGAAATTAGGTCAAGAAGAGGCTCTTTCAGAGGTCTCTAAAGCATGGATATGGTGACACAGCATTGTGCTCAAACACCTCCTTGGTCCACAGCAAATTCTGGGGTGTCCCTAGCTGTGACTAGAAGAGGTGGACTAATAAAATAAGAACATCTCACATGAGAGGTTAAAATAAAATGATCTATAGAAAAATCATCCCCATTCCCAATTCCTACTAGGTAGGATAGGACTTTACTTTTTCTTTTGGCCTCCCATCCAATAGCTTTCTGAGTTGCCACAAGGCCTGTATGGTGCCTTGGGATTGATAGAAAATTCTCCTCTTGTCTCCCACAGTGAAGATCTGGTTCTGCATATGACTCCCTCCTTCTTTAGCTGCATCCTCATATGGGTTGGCTGCACATCACAGGTTGTTCCCCAGCTGTGCAGTGCTCCGTTACTCTCCTGGAAGGTGCAAATCTCTCAGTCCACAGCAAAGTAAAACAGGCATTTCCCTCCTGCTCCCAAGCCCCTTTGAGAAACAATGAATATCACCAGCTACAGATGCTAACCTGTCAATCTGGGAGTGTCGAGAAGCATCCTAGAGCCAGTATCTTGTCATATGGGTCACCCATAGCTAAATCTCAGAGCATGTCTCTGAGGCTCTGCCAGCTGCTGCATGTCCCGCTCCATCCCCTGGGTGATCAATACAACACCTGTGTAGCTTTAGGGACAGAAGCAAATCTTTTATTCCAGTGTTTTGTGAGCCAACCCTGAGGAAATATTGAGAATGAACTACTGTGCCATTTCCTTTCCTCAGGATCTTCTGGTATGCATGGTTAAGGCAAAAGTTTACCAGTATCCCTGTGGGAAGTACGATCCCAGAAATTTTCTGTCACTACTGTTGGTTTCTACTCTTCTATGGAAAACCAGAAGGGTTTGACCTGCCAGAAGGCTGGGAATCCCAAATCCTAGTTCCCTGTGTCTCCAAGTAGTGCTCCCAGGGACAATGTTCTCCAGTAGCTCCAAGAAATTCCCATACCACAAGTATGCCAAGCACAAGTGTTGTTGGTAGCCAATAGCAACCCACAAAATTGAACCATGAAATAAGTAACCTAAAACCTCTTATGAAGTCTGAACATTCACATGCAAGAGGAAAAGAACTCTTAATGTGACACCTAACAGTGCCAGTTCTGGAAACAGTCAGTTAAGTAGAAGCTGCAGAACAAGTTATATCTGAAAGTAATTAAGTGACCTGAGCCTTGAGAACAATGATTGGAATTGAACGTGGTGGCAAACTAGGGTACTGCAAATTCCTGTTATGCTGATTTCCCCCATCATATCAAAGCTGTGGAGATCCTCTCTAACCAAGAAAGGAGACAGACATGAAAATATAGAGAGTCCTTGGTTTGGCATCTTGGTCAATAAACTTTTACATTTTCAGGTAGTGATGCATACATACATGTTGTTGCGAGGCTCCTTTCCATTCTGGAGTGCTGCAAATGCCTCTATAAAGCAGTGTCTCTCACATTCTACAGTTCTGTAGAGCATTGTCTCCACCCTAAACACTACACACAAATATAACTCTTTCTCCTATTTCTTCATATTTTTATAGGAGCCTGGAAAGGAACTGAAATGGGTTTACCTATCACGACCTGTTCTTACCTTCCTTTACTATTTCATTTGATTAATTAGTTCATCAGACCATTCTGGAGCCTGCCTGTGAACTCCTACTGGTAACTTACAAGCAGCCAGTGACTTGTGGAATGTGAGAGGGGAGGGGATGGAGGCCAGGCAGGATGGGAGTGAGCCTGGAGGTGAGACTTTAATGGCAAAGGGGTGGTGTGCTGGCGATGCCTGCCAGTATATCACCGCTAAGCATGAGGGGGTGAGTGCACCTGGGGATGGTAGGCAGCAAACTGGCACTGTGGCCTTAGTTAAGTCAAGGACCGCTCAGTTGGGGAGAAGCCCTATTACGAAGGCTGTAGCTACACCTGCCCAGCTGAAGTGCATTTACACTAATGCACACAGCGTGGGAAATAAGAAGGAGGAGCTGGAAGCTGTGGTAGGGCAAGGAGACTACGATGTCATTGCCATTGCGGAGACGTGGTGGGATGACTCGTACGACTGGAGCGTACCCATGGTGGGGTATAAACTCTTCAGGAAGGGCAAGAAGGGCAGAAGAGGAGGCGGGGTAGCCCTCTATGTTAGAGAGGGCTTTGATACCCTTGAACAGGACTACGGTCAGGATGGGACTGAGTGCCTGTGGGTGAAAATCAGAGGAGTCCATGGGCAGGAAGGGATTGTGATGGGAGTCTGCTATAGATCACCCAGCCAAGAAGAAGCAGCTGATGAGCTCTTCTACAAACAACTGAGTGTAGTCTCAAAATCGCTACCTCTAGTCCTTGTGGGAGACTTCAATTTCCCAGATATAGGCTGGGAGTATAATACAGCAGAAAGGAAGCAGTCCCGGAGGTTCCTGGAGTGTGTGGAAGACACCCTGGGTGGACTATAGGGAGGAAGCGAGATTGTACAGGGAAAAAATCAGGAGGGCTAAGGCCCAGCTAGAAATGCGATTGGCCAAGACTGTGAAAGACAACAAAAAGTCTTTCTACAAATACATCAACAGCAAAAGGAGGGCTAGGGAGAATCTCCAGTCCCTAGTAGATGCAGAGGGAACAACAGTAACAGGGGATGAAGACAAGGCTGAAGTACTCAACGCCTACTTCGCCTCAGTCTTTAACAGTAAGGAAAATTGTTACCTCTGGGCACAACCCCAGGGGTTGGAAGAGAAGTATGAGATTCCCAAGGTCCAAGAGGAGGTGGTTAGAGACTTGCTTGCCCAGCTAGATGCCCACAAGTCTATGAGGCCGGATGGAGTCCACCCAAGAGTTTTGAGGGAACTGGTGGATGTGCTGGCCAAACCCTTTTCCATCATCTTCCAACAGTCCTGGATGACTGGGGAGGTTCCGCTGGACTGGAGGCTGGCTGATGTCGTGCCCATCTATAAGAAGGGGTGCAGGGACGATCTGGGGAACTACAGGCCTGTCAGTCTGACCTCGGTACCGGGGAAAGTCATGGAGCGGGTGATCTTGAGTGCGATCATGAAGCACTTGCAAGAGAACCGTGTGATCAGGCCCAGTCAACACGGGTTCATGAAAGGCAGGTCTTGCCAGAGTAATCTGATCACCTTCTATGACTGAGTGACTAAACTCTTGGATGAGGGAAAGGCTGTGGATGTGGTCTTCCTGGACCTTAGTAAAGCCTTTGATACAGTTTCTCATAGCATTATCCTTCGGAAACTGTCGGCCTCTGGCCTGGACGGGTGCACACTCTATTGGGTGAAAAACTGGTTGAATGACCGGGCCCAGAGGGTGGTGGTAAATGGAGTTAAATCCAGCTGGAGGACAGTCACAAGTGGGGTTCCCCAGGGCTCAGTCCTGGGTCCAGTCCTGGTCAATGTCTTTATCAACGACCTGGATGAAGGCATTGAGTGCTCCCTTAGCAAGTTTGCAGATGACATCAAGCTGTGTGGAAGTGTCGATCTGCTGGAGAGTCGGGAGGCTCTGCAAAGGGACCTGAACAGGCTGGACTGCTGGGCTGAGTCCAACGGCATGAGGTTTAACAAGGCCAAATGCCGGGTCCTGCACTTGGGGCACAACAACCCTAAGCAGAGCTACAGACTAGGAGAAGCCTGGCTGGAAAGCTGCCTGGAGGAGAAGGACCTGGGGGTGTTGGTTGACAACCGACTGAACATGAGCCAGCAGTGTGCCCAGGTGGGCAAAAAGGCCAATGGCATCCTGGCTTGTATCCGAAATGGTGTGACCAGCAGGGCCAGGGAGGTTATTCTCCCTCTGTACTCGGCACTGGTGAGACCGCACCTCGAGTACTGTGTTCAGTTCTGGGCCCCTCACCACAAGAAGGATGTTGAGGCTCTGGAGCGAGTCCAGAGAAGGGCAACAAAGCTGGTGAAGGGGCTGGAGAACAGGCCTTATGAGTAGCGGCTGAGAGAGCTGGGGTTGTTTAGCCTGGAGAAGAGGAGGCTGAGGGGAGACCTCATTGCTCTCTATAACTACCTGAAAGGAGGTTGTAGAGAGGAGGGAGCTGGCCTCTTCTCCCAAGTGACAGGGGATGGGATGAGAGGAAACGGCCTCAAGCTCCGCCAGGGGAGATTTAGGCTTGAGATTAGGAAGAAATTCTTCACGGAGAGGGTGGTTAAGCATTGGAACAGTCTGCCAATGGAGGTGGTTGAGTCACCGTCCTTGCAGGTGTTTAAGGTTAAGGTGGATGAAGTACTTAGGGGCATGATTTAGGGATTGGTGGGAATGGTTAGACTCGACGATCCGGTGGGTCTCTTCCAACCTGGTTATTCTGTGATTCTGTGATTTGTGGAATCATCAAATTAAAAAAAGCCCAGGCAAACTACCTTTTCCTGCTGCCCTCCAAGAAAGGACCTGTTAGCATGCTCCTGGCACAGAGCAACAATTAGAACTGGTCACATTTTCTAATAATTTTATGTTTGCTTAGAACATTTTCCATCAGAAATTGCCATTTAATCAAAAGGCAAGCTGCAGGACGATGTCTGTTTCAAGGACATTTTATAATTGAGAAAATAAAAAATGAAACCCTTTCATAATGACAGAACAGGAAAAATGGCCTCAAGTTGTGCCAGGAGAGGTTTAGACTGGACATTTGGAAACATTTATTTGCTGAAAGGGTGGTGAAGCATTGGCACAGTGTGCCAAGGGAAGTGCTGGAGTCTCCATCCCTAGAGGGGATCAAAAAGTATGTAGATGTGACACTTCAGGACATGGTTTAATAGGCATGATGTTGTTGGGCTGACAGTTGGACATGATGATCTTAGTGGTCTTTTCCAACTTTAATGATTCTATGATTATATGACTATTTCACACAAACCTCTTTGAGATGTAACACAGCCTGTTTTCTTTTGAAATTATTTGTATCTCAGATATTCAATACTGAACAAACTGCAGTCCAGCTGGCAAGAGCACATTTGAATTTTCCTTTAATTGAAACTTTGTTTGACAGATCCAAGCTGAAATTGTTAAAAATATTTTCTTTGTTTCCTTTTTTTTTTTGAGGGAACAGCCAAAATGCAATATTTTGCTCTGTTTCAAGCCAGAAACAGATGTTCAGATTTTAATGATTACTTACCACATAGGAAGACACATTCCTAGATCTTTTATATTTCATTGCTCTGTAGAAAAATTCTCCTTGGCTCCATGAAGAACGGATCTCCTGAATCCCTCTGTGTTGAATAATCTACCCTTGGAAGCACACACTCCTATTTTTCTGCAGTGAAGATCATGATCCTGGAGCTGAAGAGTTAGACACTCTAGCACACTGATGCACAGATGCCTTACTGATATTGTAAGGCAAAAAGAGGACAGGTAAAACATGTTGAGCCAACACAGACGTGGTAGCACAAAGAAGAAAGCAGAGCATGTCCAGACTAATCTTGGTCAGGTCCTAAGACAGGCAGGGACTTGGAAGGGAAAGAAAGAGCAAATAGGGTGAGCTTCTTCATCAGTGGAAAATGTAAAGGGGGAATCAGGCTTCTCCCAACCCAAAACACATCTTGAGGTAGCATCAGCTGACCGTATTCAAGAACAGCAAGGAAAGCACCAAGAAGGCTCACTATGCCAGGATTTGGCTTTGTTTTCCTGTGTCTCCAGGAATATTTACTTCTGCCTGGGAAAGACTACCCAGTGCATGCGATGGCAGAGGCTCTTTGCTTGCTGTCATATAACTTCCACAGATTTACCCTACCCTAGAGACTCCATAAGTTCAAAGAGAAGGATCAAGCCTTTCAAGTAGGGGTCTGAGAATTATCTGAATCCTTTGATTATGTCCTTCTCCACATATACTCTTCTTATTCCCTGATTTTCCTTCACAGACACTGCTCGCACACCTGGAACAAAAACAGAAGCTCAGAGAAACAAAACTTCAGTGTTGGTCAATGTTGCTCACACTTAACAGAGCTGAGGCTTTGTGGCACTGAGGACACAGTGGAGCAGCTCCACACTGGTGCTCTCAGAAGAGAAGCTGCAGGCACCAAGACACAGACTCCCTCTGTGCAGCACGTGCTGCCCAAGCCCTTGGGTCCTATTGCATTCTAACATCGCTCTTCTGAAGATTAGATTTGATGCTCTCAGCCAATCTGGCTCTGCAAAGTCAACAGACAGCAGTCTTTCTCCTGCCAGATCTTGCCAGACTGAACTCCAAACACTTGCAATTGTTTTCTAAGCTATCATGTTGCTCAAGAGCTAGTTCAGCATCCTTAGGCATGAGATGAAGATCATATCTGTATCTCTGGAGCCTGGACTGCATCAGAACATTGAATCATAGAATCATAGAATAACCAGGTTGGAAGAGACCCACCGGATCGTCAAGTCCAACCATTCCTATCAAACACTAAACCATGTCCCTCAGCGCCTCATCCACCAGTCCCTTAAACACCTCCAGGGAAAGTGAATCAACCACCTCCCTGGGTAGCCTGTGCCAGTGACCAATGACCCTTTCTGTGAAAAATTTTTTCCTAATGTCTGGACTAAATCTCCCCTGGCGGAGCTTGAGGCCATTTCCTCTCATCCCATCCCCTGTCACTTGGGAGAAGAGGCCAGCACCCTCCTCTCTACAACCTCCTTTCAGGTAGTTACAGAGAGCAATGAGGTCTCCCCTCAGCCTCTTCTCCAGGCTAAACAACCCCAGCTCTCTCAGCTGCTCCTCATAAGGCCTGTTCTCCAGCCCCTTCACCAGCTTCGTTGCTCTTCTCTGGACTCGCTCCAGAGCCTCAACATCCTTCTTGTGGTGAGGGGCCCAGAACTGAACACAGCATTCAAAGAGGGATCTCACCAGTGCTGAGTACAGGGGGAGAATAACCTCCCTGGACCTGCTGGTCACACCATTTCGGATACAAGCCAGGATGCCATTGGCCTTCTTGGCCACCTGGGCACACTGCTGGCTCATGTTCAGTCGGCTGTCAACCAACACCCCCAGGTCCCTCTCCTCCTGGCAGCTTTCTAGACAGGCTTCTCCTAGTCTGTAGCTGCACAGGGTTGTTGTGCCCCAAGTGCAGGACCCGGCATTTGGCCTTGTTAAACCTCATGCCATTGGTCTCTGCCCAGCGGTCCAGCCTGTTCAGATCCCTTTGCAGAGCCTCCCGACCCTCCAGCAGATCAACACTTCCACCTAGCTTAGTGTCGTCTGCAAACTTGCTAAGGGTGCACTCGATGCCTTCATCCAGGTCATTGAGCTCCCATAGGACTCACTCAGGGAAAGTGACTCCTGACAACCAGCTTCAGCCCAGGAGGGCTAATCTCTGCTAATTCCTGCAGCAGTTAACAGAGAGAAATCAGAGCCTTCTGACAACAATGCAGAGCAAGAGATTCATGCTCTGAGTAAGTGTTGAAGGGCTGTGATTCTCTGCTGGCTAGAGAGGAAGATGTACATAGTCTATTGTGCTGTAATTAGGCTCTGCGTGTCTGCAGCACCACCAAATCCCACATTCAAATGTACTTTCAGACTGCTTCTCCCAACACAGGTGCCTGGACCTTCCTATTCCAGCCATTTCTGCATATCAAAGTTGCCTCTGCAGCACTGCAGTTGCTTGGAGATTAGTGGGAGCAGCTGGTTAGGAACCCATCCTCCGATTCCCATGCCACAGTGATGCTGGCATGTTGAGGAAGGCACTGAAGCGCTACCATCACTTGTCATCATCCAGGGCTTGTTGGCTGGGAAGCAGCTTAGGAAGGTCCCTTCAGCTGAAGACTCTCTGCATGCTGCTGCACTGGCTCTTAATTTACTTCAGCACCAGGCACGAGCATTTGTGAGGGACTCGGCAGGGTGTGACAAGTCAAAGTGGAGTATCTTCCAAGAACCAAGTTGCAGGGTGATGGCTATTGCCCAGAGGTTCTTTTAAGATTGCATACTTGTTTTCTTCGGCAGGGGAGTTCTCTTGAAAATGAATTTCCTGTTATTTTCACTTCTTCCTTTATCCATCAGCACAAATTAACTTTTCTTCATTATTCTTTGGCTTTCCTCACCACACACACTGCTGGCCAGCTTATTCATCTGGAATCTGCCATTTGCTAACTGATCTGATTAAAGTTAATTATTAATTATCTGTATTACTACAACCCTGATGTTATATGCACCATGGGAATATAATTTATTTACAGCATAATATTAATCAGATGTATAAATTAAAATGTTAAATGTGAACATGAGCCCATTTTATGTTTTCAGTTGTTTGACTTGCCAGGAGGCAAGGAGGAGGAGAAAATTTATTGTTCCAGGCTGTTGTGCACTGAGAGATGGCCAGTTTTCCCAAGTCAGGTTGAGGATGGGGCTCAGAATTCCCTGATGTGGTTACCTTTAAGAAGAATTCTTTCTGGAATTATTTTTATCAAGAAAAGCTGTGATTGTACACCATTTAAGTTCTACCATGTCTAGAAGCAACTAGTTTAACTACATGGTCTATGGAGAACCACTTCTTTGTGCTCAATCTGACCTCGACAGCCACTGGGTTTTCTGCTGGAAGTAGAAATGCAAGGCAGTCCCTTTGTGGCCTCTCCTTGCCATTCATCATTCTTCATATCCCTGGGACGTCTTCCCTCAGGCATTTTTTCCCCAGTTGAAGAGATATAGGCAGTTAGCTTATTCTTTGTGCACAAGCTGGTCTGTAGCTTCATTTGCCTTTCTGTGCCATTTCTTGAGAGGTGAACAGCACTGCAGGCACTAGATGAGATGTCGGACACATCACCAACACATACATTGCATGAAAGACAACAAGCCTCAAGGAAACCCAGTTTTCCTTGATGCTTTTCATAGAATCATAGAATTATAGAATGATATGGGTTGGAAGGGAACTTAAAGATCATCCATTTCCAACTCCCCTGCCACGGATGCAAAGTCAGCTCTTGAAGTCCTGTGGCTGATTTAACTGTTGATACTGAGCAATGCCTTGGTCAAAATAGAGGCAATTAAGATAATTAAAAACATGCCCTTTTCAGGAAAACATGCAGGAAATCAGAGACATTTACAAAAGTATCTTTTGGCTATTTTACTCTCCGCCAAGAAACTGGGTGCAGTGGTTAGTGCTCTAAGAGAAATGTAACACACTGGGAAAAGGGATATAAAACCAGCCTCCTGAGCAGCAAATGCCACACACTGGGATATGCTGGGATTGGAGAACCTGAGAGGGTCTCTAGGGTCCAAGCTTTCCCATGCTGCTGACTGTTGTGGCTGCTGCCCATTCTTTCCTGGAATGCTGACTGTACCTACCTGGTGAGGCTGTGCTAGGGAAGGGCACCAGAGCTGAGAAAGGCCCTGGGAAAGGACAGGGGATAAGCTCTTCTCCAGAGATTTTTCCAGAAACTCTCCAGAGCATCCCTTTTCCAACCCATGAGATGCTCTGTGGCAAGGAAAAGTGCCCATTAGTCCAATGTATGAGGTGCTGCAAGGTTCCCATTAGGGCCTTTGACCTACCCATTCTCCAGCCACCACTCCAGGGGCTGGTGGTGTCCTGTAAATCCCCTGACATACCCTTAGCCCCGCTCAAGGTCTAACGCCTCAGCCTGTGCCTGCAGGGCATGTTGCCTTCCCAAGGTCTAATGCCTCAACCTGTGCCTGCAGGGCATGTTGCCTTCCCACTGGCAAGGACTGAAACCCAATTAAATGCAATCCAGAGTGAAGTAAACCTTTTCCTGTGGTCACATTGTGTTGCAGTCAGTGCATGTGATTCATCTCCTGCGTGGGAGCTAAGGACATGAACCGACCTAGTTTGGAAACTGGTCCCTCTCTCCAGGCAACTCCGGTCCCTTGCTTTTTACTGTAACTTCTCCAGTATGATGATCTCCACCATCACCTTCTACCTGCCCTGCGTATGTGTCTCTATCACAGCTATTACTGCAGCGACACAGCACTAAAAAAATCTACTAAAATTCATATCACAGCCAAAGACAAAAGATAACAGAAATGTCCTATTTTGAAAGAAATCGCATATAGAACTCCTATAGCTATCAAGGGATGAAAAATATTGCGAAAAAAAATTGCAGGTCAGCCACAAAACTTGGTTTGAACTCTGAGCTTGCAATTTTATGGCTGTTCTAGAACGTCTTACAGTCAAAGATTTTTAAAGTAGAACTGGCTGCTGGCTCCCCTAGAACTAATTTTGGGTTTATTTTGATGCCATCAAACCTAGAATAGTTTGGGATGCCTTTCTAATTTTCCTCTAAATTAAAAAATCAAGCAAAAGCAATCACAGACTCATGAAAGTCTTTGGTGTCACTAAAAATACATCCTCCTGAACAGAAGTAACAAGAGAGAAAGGTTCATCCCATTTTGCTGTTTACGTCAGCCCTTGAAGAGCTGAGCACTGCACTGTTTACTTTCTGGTTTGTGCCCACAGGGAACTGGAAGAAGTGGCAGGAAAGCCAGGGGACTGCTAAGGAAGCTGTCTAGGATGAGAGAAGGAACGTGCAGTTGAATTCACAATTGACCATGGTCTTTGCAAATGTGAGCCCAGGAGGGAAAACAGACTGCTGGCCCTTGTCTTCTAGCTGTCAACTTTGAAGAGTATTTACATCTCTATACGGGATACCACAGCTCAGTCTCATATGGTATTAGCACCTCATATAGAAGTCCACAAGTTATTTACAGAACAGATGGTGAATAGCTCATTCCTTGCACATGTTATCCCAGTAGCCACAGTTTTACAGGGCTTTTCCATGTTTCATAGCCCTGGGTTCTGCCAGACAGCTAGGAATCCATCTCCAAAAAACCATCCATCTCAGCACTGCAGTGTTTCAGGGGAGCACTGTGCCTCCACAGCACCTCCAGTACAACCAAATCCTTTAAGGATAAGCCCCACTGAGGAAAGAGAGAAAGACCCTGTATTCCATGACTGAGAACAACCCTGAGTTAGGCTCCAATCCTCCATCACCCCACTGCCATGTGCTTAACCCCATCTCCACTTATCAGCTCTGTCCTTCTTCCTCACAGCAAGGCAACTAAGTTGGTTGGCAAGTTACAGATCACAGCAAGTAAGAGTCCTCAGCCACTCCACTATCTTTTAGAAGGTTTCATGATGAATTAAAAACTTATTCTTCTGACAAAGATTGTAATGAGAAGAGAAAATGGCACTGCATTAATCCGTTCCTCTGACAAGGGTTGTGATGAAGCTTTCATGGCTGCTGTGTTCGTGCTGCAGGTCTGTACTCCTTGCTAGTATTAGTGAAGAGAAAGAAAACAACAGTTGCATCTTCCTTGGAACATCACAATTTTCTGGTTTGTTTTGCCAGGAAGGGAATGTAAATATCTACATATCTCTTCCCACAGAATTGTGGAAATGCTCCTGCTGAGCAGCTGAAAGTCACTGATCTACTAGCAAAACAAAGGAAATACAAACAAACTCCATAGAGAAACCATGCAGCATCTATCAAGCCTACATAAGAAGCTCTGTTTGCCAGAGACCCACTTTTCTGATTGCTTTGCCATGTCATAAAATTATATGACTCAGTGAGTGACATCATCTTTCCCTGCTGTCTCCCTGCTTGGATTGTGGAGCTGGCATCTCTTGTTTTCTGCAGCTCTCTTTCCGTCACCATAGCTCATTACAGATCACAAGTTACAATTGCAGCTGAGCTGCCAGCTCCTCCCCACCTGCCCATCCCCTTCCACCATAGAAGATCCAGGCACAAGACCTGCCTGTGACATCCTCCAAGCTGTAGCCAACACAATTCATGGCAGGATGAACTGTAATGCTTCCTAAACTCATGAGTTAGAGCAGCAGCTAAAGCAGGTTCCCAGCTTCTCCTGGGAATCTTAGAATCACAGAGTGGTTTGGATTGGAAGGGACCTTAAAATCCACCCAGTTCCAACCCCTAGGCCATGGGAAGGGGCACCTTCCAATGGATCACATTGATCAAAGCATCATCCAACCTCACCTTGAATAAGGCAGCCTTTGCAATACTCTGGCCCCATCTGCACCCAGTTTGCTGAGAGAGAAATGTGGAAACTCATCCCTTCCAGAGAACTTCCACTGAGAGTTTGCTTAGGGAGTTATCAAGTCTATATAATCAGATGAATACCGACTTACCTTTATTGCATATTGCGCTGTTCATGTCTATTGATGAAAGCGACTACGGAACAATACCAGGTAGTGAATATATTGAACTGAGCAGTAGATACATCTGGAATGTATAACTAGATTCTGCTTTGACTGTTCAATTTTTCTGAACAAGCGTGGGAGTGCAGCACGCATTCACCATGTACAATAGAACTAATACCAAGAACTGTCTGTTTGCAACATTTGTTACCTCTGGAGAATTTAAAAATTGAGTGAAGGGAAATGTACTTTTGTTTGTAGAGTGTCAGCTGAGCCCTTATGAATTTCAAAAAGTCAGACACAAGCAGAATCAGAAATATCAGCAGCATCTCCTGCTTCTTTCCACATCTTGTTCTTTTCTTCAGAATTGGGGTTTTTTTTCTTTCTTCCTTTGTGGTTGTTGTTTTCTTCTGCTGTTGCTGATGTGAGTTGCATCAGTGAGAAAGCTTTGAATGCCCCAGCATGGAGTTTAGGTAGTGAAACATTCAATCCATGATACCTGTAAGATAAAAGTGCTTGGAAAGAAATAGTTTGCTCCATGCAAGTGTGCATCAACTGCGATATCTTCTTTTCTTTGGTTTTCAGAGCTGTTTTTGTGTCTTTGGATAAAAAAAAATAATGTTCCTCTGTTATGAAAACCAAGTGTTTATTTACACAGAAACCTCCTCCCAAGTAACAAGTGATAGGACGAGAGGAAAAGGTTTCAAGTTGCACCAAGGAGTTTTAGATTGGATATTACGAAAAAATTCTTTACTGAAAGAGTGATGCAGTATTGGAACAGGCTGTCCAGCCAAAGCAGTAATTCCCACAGCCCCAGCCTGAAGAATGGATGAAGAGGAGGCTTTGTGGGCCATGTTCACAGGAGGATAAAGAGAAAAAAAGAGAGGGGATGAGTAGGACCAGGGACAAAGCCTGCACACTCTCCTTGGGCCAAGCACCACAGTGCCTTTAAACACTCCAGAGTCTTAAAGAGTCCCTTCCAACCCAAACTGTTCTATGACAATCTCCAGATTTGCTTACACATGGTAGTAGATACAGTGTAAATACTATAGACATTGGGGCTTGTACCAGTATGACTCCAGTCACCAATGTGGAGTACTAGAGGCTGCTTTGTGCTTGTCTCAATTTGGATGAGGCACAAACACACATCAGGCCATGCTGAACATGGCCAAAGCAAGATCAGGCCTGCTGCTAAAAACCCTGCATAGCAATCACCATGCTCTTGTTCCAGCTCTCTTCCCTGCCTTTTGTCTCACACCTTCATCTTGCTAATGCTAAACCCAAAGGCTGGGTGCTCTGCCACACACCTACCTGTGAGCAACACACATCAATGTAATAGAAATAAGAAATGTTGCTTTGCCAATGGATTTGGATGTGATCAATTAAGAATCCAAGTTATCATTATTTAGGAAAAACAGACAATCAAACAAAGAATTTAGAGTAAAACATCTGTTATCTGCCACAAGGAGAGCTGTCTTTCTCTCCAGCCACCACCTCTGTGGTGAGAATGGCAAGGAGCTTCTGAGCATCACTAATCCTGAATGCCACAAATTCCAATACTGAAACAGCTCACATTTGCGGAGGACTGAAATGCTCATTTTTAATCTTCAGGCACTTGTGCTAAGTGTTTTTACTTTTCAAGATAATGGCTATTTATCCTTTTTTCTAAAAGTCCAGTCACTGGTGGTGATCTTCTCTTATCTCTTAGGACACACAGGTTTTGCTTGAAAGTGATAAGGCTACAGAGAAATCGATTTATTCTCTTGAAATATTCTATCTTTCTGGAGATATATGTTGTATTTTTAGTTAATGAAACAAAACATACAAAGTTAGTTTAAAATTCAGCTAACGGCAATATATGGTTTTGCACAGAGACAGAGCTTTTCAGCTCCTGCCAATTAGCACATCTCTGCCTCGGATGAAGCAGTTTAAACTGGCTGAAAAAATCACCCTAAAAGTGACATTTAATTTTCTAACTTCGTTTTAAGCTACAAATGGGAATCTCTTGTTAAGTTATTTCATTTTATATTAAAATGCTAAAGGAGTCTAATGAGTCACGTTTTTCAAAATGTGTGGCTGCAGCAATTCCTGAGACAAGGAGATTTGATTTTATCTTGATTCTTCATGCTTCGTTTCGCTTCTTAAAGGACTAAGGAAAAAAAAAAAAAAAGACATAGGGAAATATCCTCAGCTGGAGTCCTGTGTTCAGTTCTGGAGTCCTCAGCACAGGAAGGACATGGATCTGTTAGAGTGAGTCCAGAGGAGGCCACAAAGATGATCCAAGGGCTGGAGCACCTCCCATACAAGGACAGGCTGAGAGATTTGGGGCTGTTCAGCCTGGAGAAGAGAAGGCTCTGGGGAGATGTTAGAGCAGCTTTACAGTACTGAAAGGGGCTACAAGGAAAGCTGGGGAGGGGAATGGTCCTAATGTGAAAGAAGGGAGATTTGCAATGAGATTTTAGGAAGAAATGTTTTCCTGTGAGGGTAAGGAGGCACTGGCCCAGGTTGCCCAGAGAAGTCATGAATGCCCCATCCCTGGAGGTGTTTGAGGCCAGGCTGGATGAGGCTTTGATCACCCTGAAGCAGTGGAAGGTGTCCCTGCCCATGGCAGGGGGATTGGAACTGGGTGATCTTTAAGGTCTCTTCCAACCAATCCCATTCTATGATTCTACAATTCTATGAAATTAAGTTATTGAGAATAGAACTTGAAGTCAAGATTAACAAAAACCAAATGCTAAGCAACATAAGCAGAGTATGGCAAAGACAACTTTGTCTTTTGTGATCCTTTAAATTAAAAAAAGAGAAATATTTGCATCCTCACCTATTTCTTCTCTCTTTTTATTTCCCAAACTTCCACCAAGTTTTCTTCAGCCTTGGAGCAGCCAAGTAATCCTGTTCTCAGTATTAGATAAATCTAAAAAGTTTAGCTACTCGAATTCATACATGATTTTGCTGCTTCAAACTGCATGAAAGTCTGCAAATCCCTCTGCTAACTCAGACTTGGTAGTGGGGAGTGTGGACAGAAGCACCCACCAAGATCCGTGTGCTTGGTGCTGTGCACGTGTTTGGTAGAGACCATATCTTCCTCTAAATAGACAGGAAAATCATAATAGTGATGAATCCAAGGATTCAGTACCCCAGCATTGTAAAGAGGGCTAGGAGGCATCAGTAACAATACACTCTTCAGAAGTACTAAGTTTGAAACTGCAGCCTCATTCCCTGCAGGAGGCTGATTCAAGCAATACCCAATGACACCTTTGTCTCATTTCCTGCAGTGAAGAGCAACCAGGACTCTGATTGCTGTGGGGACTAACAGGTGCAGCTCCCTTCCCAGCAGTATTTTTAATACTTCCCTTGTACATTAGAGTCATAAGAAGTCCTTCAAGAGGCTACCTGGATGGGGTCCCTAGCTGGCCTGCAAACCTTCTTGCAGGCATTTCCAGGAGTGTGTAGTAGTCTCGTTGGATTCATAGACACCCTGAGGCTCCAGTCTGCATAGAATCATTAAGGTTGGAAGAGACCTCTAAGATTATCAAGTCCAACCATCAGCCCAACACCATCATGCCTACTAAACCATGTCCCAATATGCCATTTCTACACATTTCTTGAACACCTTCAGGGAGGGAGACTCCACCACTTCTCTGGGAAGCCTCTTCCAATGCTTCACCACTATTTCAATAAAGAAATGTTTCCTAACATCCAGTCTAAACCTCTCCTGGCACAACTTGAAGCCGTTTCCTCTCATCCTATCACTTTTTACTTAGGAGAAGAGACTATCACTCACCTCACTACAGCCTCCTTTCATGGAGCTGTAGAGAGTGATGTGGTCTCCTCTCAGCCTCCTCTTCTCCAGGCTAAACAATCCCAGTTCCCTCAGTCACTCCTTGTAGGACTTGTAAGTCTCAGGAGCCTGGAAAATAGAGACTCCAAAGTCACTCTGGTGCTGTTGTAAAACATCACCCCAAAGTTGTCCTCTTCTGCCTTACTACTCACATGCAACACAAACAAACATGCTGTGACAAATTCCAGGCAAACTAATTCTGCTATCAATAAATCAATAAAGCAGATTGTGAACATATTCATATTCCCCTACCTTTCCCTGACCAAAGGTCATAAGGTCTGGTTGTGCAAAGTCAGTTGAGGAGCTGCTCCACTACCCAGTTTGTCAGTATTGCTGCCAACAAAGCAAGCAGGACTGCAGTGGTTTTGTTTGGACCATGCCTTTGTGATGCCAAGAGAGACTGAAAATCAGCTAAAACTCACTCACAGGAAAGTTATATCAAATTTCCATCTCTAATGAGACCTGTGTGATGAGTTCCAGCTGCATGAAAAGGATGTTTGGATGATAAATACTGTGAGAAGACAAGGGCCAAACAGAGCTGGGTCACACACTAGGTGAGGAGGTGAGAATGTCGCCGATAATGTAGTCTAGCTGGAGCCCTGCCAGGCTTTCATCTGGGTCGTAACAGCTGCCATACGTGAACACGGCACAGAGTAGACCCTGTGTCAGAGTCACTAAAGCAGGCATAACACTTCAGATAGAAGACATTACCTACTGTGCATCAGTAGCACTGTAAAGAGTTGTGGCAGATGGTGGTGAGAAGGGGAGGATATATCCAAGCAAGGACAGCAACCCCCAACATGGGGCTTGGAACTGAATGGTCTTAAAGGTCCCTTCAAACCTAAACTAAGCTTCTTATGACGACTTCTGTTTGCTGAATAGGTCAAACTGAGGAGAACCCTGCACTGACCTCCATCACACCATCCATATCCATCTGCTTCTGATTGATTCAGGATAAGCCACCCATCACTCCTCACCTGTGAGAAGAGGCAGCTGCTGGGCACAAACTCCTCTCATCCCTGGCTGAGGCCAACTGTGAGACAGGTCCTCTCTATCTAATGTTTCCACCTCTGTAAGTTGGCTGGACCTCTTATAAGTGGTTAGAATGGACCTCATCATTCAGATCTGACCCAGCCCATCTGATCGAGGTACAGGGGAATTTGAATAGCAAAAGCAATTAACTCCAGCTTGAACACCAGCTCCAGTCTCCAGCACAACACTGCTGCAAGATGCTTGCCCTCTAATGTCTCTTCTATGGCTAGCATTTCTCTTTCCTTAAGCTGCATATCTGGAAATTTTGGCAGCCCACTGGCAAGGAGAAAGGGTTGTAACACACAAGGCTATTCCATTAAATAAGATGGGCAAAACTGACCATCTTTTGGCAAAAAAAAACCCACAGAGTATGAAGTTCTTCAAAGATGAACGTACCTACTTGCTGTGCAGCCATTACATCTAGCCATAGAATCATTAGTAAGGTCAGAAAAGACCTCTAAGAGCATCTAGTCCATTCATCAATGCAACACCAACATGCCTAGTAAATCATGTCCCAAAATGTCAAGTCTCCACATTTTTTGAACACCTCCAGGGATGCAGAGTCTACTACTTCCCTGGGCAGCCTGTGCCAATGTTTCACCACTCTTCCAGTAAAGAAATTTTTCCTGATATCCCATCTAAACCTCCCCTGGCACAACTTGAGGCCATTTCCTCTGGTCACAGAAGACTGCAGGCGGCAACAATAAGGAGGGTGGGAAGCTGCTCCACAGAAGCAGCCATACCTAGCATCATATCTGAGCTGCTGGATTCAAACACATCAGCCTTCTTCACCTTTTTAAACACTGCCAGTCAAAAGAAGAACATCACAAGAGGACAAAAGAACACATTGGAATAGGTCAGGTTAACAACAGATTTCCAGGGAAAGCTGGGAAAAAAGACACGGTCAGAGGTGAACTTAAAGAAGCCTGAATAGTAACAGAGGGATATGTGTACTCACCAAGCCTCCCTGTACTGCTTATCTTGCATCAGACAGGTGGGCAGTGTGCATCGATCAGGGTATTACTTCTGAACACGCTGTGATCTTCCCTGTGCTGTCTTATCAACCAGCAGGCCATGAGGGAGCAGATTACCTGTAAAGCATTATAAAAGGAAATCTTTATTGACAGCCTTGAGAAAGTATCTTTAAGGCTGGCTTCCCACTGTCACTGCTAATGTGTCAGGCTTGGCTTTATTTTGAGCAGGTAGTAAAGGTAAAGATGGCAAGAAGCTGTATTTAACACCTTGATTCCCATTAAAGTGAGCATCTTCGTCAGTACTTTTCAGCTTCACCCATTCTAGGAGACTAAGGACAGCTATAAACTGAAGGGCAGTCACACAAGTTGTTTATTTATACTGCAGTAACCACCCATCATCCCCAGCCCAAAGCCCCTGGGTGCTCAGTTATATAAAAACATACCTCTGAATTTGCATTTCCCATAAAACAACTGGTTTCATTTTGGTTGCTTTCCATTTTTGGTGAGCATGAAACAGGTCAGATCACGACTCCCCTGCCTAGCTAAGCCAGTCTCCTGATGCATCTGTCTGAGTGTCAGTTTGTAGGTTACCTGACAAAATCTTGCCTCCAGCTCACAGAGGAAGACTGTTAGATCTAAGTACACTGAATGATACCCTGCCTCAATTTCTCCCAGGGCTGTCACAAGAAAGTCATCAGCCCCAAGAGCCGAGGGACAACCATCTCTGGGACTCATGAGTGGGGTTACTGCCCAGGAATATAGAAAGCACCAGTGGACGCAGAAGAAGAGCTCCTGGTGCCTTGGTGGGAGGCGTCCTGTAGATCCTTAATATCAGGATCCTTGGACCTGGAGGATGCTGTCCTTCAAGGTATGCCACTTTCCCTTAGCTCCTTTGTCCTTCAAACTGCCTCCCATTGATTTCCTTGTTCCCCTGCTCTGAGACACAGCTGGCAGTTTGGTTGCTGAGAAATTACTTTCTTCTGCCTTCCCAGAGCAGCACAGTTTACCCATCGGCCTCAGAGGGTAGTAACATCTTTACAGTGCTGCAAAACCACAAGCAGAGTGAAAGAGATGTGTAATATCAATGTTGTAGAAATCTCTATCCAGGACCCATTCTCTAAAGAATTAAAAAAAAGGAATACAACTAGGCAAATCAATCTGGTTTTATGGAAAATAAGGATTGTCGAACAAACCTGATTTTCCTTGGTGATGATATTACAAATTTGGTTGATAAAGGGAACTGTCCAGATGTAATAGGCTTAGATCTTCGAAGAGGTTTAGACTTAGTATCAAATGGCATTTGGTTTTAAAAAAATTGTATTATATAGCATCAATAAAGCATGAACTAAACAAGTTAAGAAATGCCTACCTGACAGATATGAAGCAACAGTCAGGGGAAACCGGCATTAAACTGGAACGGCTCTACTGAGGCGGCACGAGGAGCAGGACTATCCCCAGAATGGTCTGCTGCTTTCAGCTGTGCTCTGGGAGTTGATGTAGTCGAAACTGGCAAGTGACACAAACCTCAGCAGCTCCACAGGGAGTGATGGGGATGAGGCTGCCATACAAAGACATCTGGGTCACTGAAGGAGTGGGGACCTGTCACACAAAGTTGGCTTGAATACACAAAATCATGTGTCTGGCAAGATGAAACACATAGAGCAGGGACTGTACCCCAAAATGGGGGTTGCAACAGCTGCAGGACTGAATGGGACCTTCCAGAAAGAGGATATGGCAGAGACACAACCCTTATCTACTAACAGACTACATGTGACTTCTCATGCTGTGACAAGACCAGTCCTCAGATACTATAGAGCCTGCTGGCATCTGGAGATCAAGAAAGCACAGGAAAGTCAAAGACAGTGAGGAAAAAATGCCCCCTAAACTATCTAGGGGCTAAGGGACAGTGAGAAGAGTTCATTAGCAGACAGATTCAGACAGCTTGATCTCACCCTATGTACCCTCATTTCTTCTGAGCCTTGCTCTTCAGCTTCAAGGACTCCTCTTTCTTCCTGGTGGACAGCCAGAATGGTGAGCAAAGGCCATGACCACCCACCGCCCAGCTCCTCTGGGCTGACACAGCCCTGGGACCATATGGAGTCTGCAGACCAGACCCAGTCTCTCTCACACCACATAGCTCCTTGCTGCAGGTAGGGAAGATCTGCAGACATTACTTAGAGTGCCTCGGTGATATTCAAGCCTCAGTAGTGCACTATGTCACACAATCAGGACTGCAAATAATGGGCTGTGCTACCTCTTTCTAATTTGCGAACAGTAATCCTTCCAATCTGCAATTTTTCCCAAATGAGACACTTGCACATCAATTGTCTTCTACCAATTACAGGACGGGTAGTACATGCCTTGAAAAAAGAGCATAAGCCTCTATTGGGATCATTAAAAGATAGCATTGTAATCTCACCCGGGCATTTTAGGTGCTTAACAAACCAAAAAGGGCACAATTTCCTTAAAGAAAGCTGCAAGAAGCTACTAAATGTGTCTTTTAACCAAGTGTAGCCTGCCAAGGTGAGTTTAGCTGTGTTATCTTGAGACTGCCAGACTGAATTGCTTTGAAGATTTTGTTGCTTCTTCATTTTTTTTGCTTTTTAAGGAAAAAAAAAACACCAACAAAACCAACTAAAATAAAAGAAGAAATACAGTAAGGAGAGAGAAGGAAAATAGAAACTTGTAGCCCTTCACTAAGAGAGCTGCAACTCCTTGATAAAAATGCAGGCAGGAAGCTTTCTGGAGGATACACAACAGCATCACAAGCCTAGACTCTGCAAATTGTTAAGTGACCCTTAAGCCACTCCATCCTGTCATGCAGCTTTTTGGTTTCACTTATCCAACACACTCCTCATATCTACATGCCATTCCGAAAGTCTTTTCCCTGTCTCAAGGCCACGAAGGGAGTGGAGAAAGGACCCTCCTGCTGCAGGTAGCAGAACAGGCTGCAGAGTGGGTGGGATGCTGTGTGCTTGGGTCACCTTCCAACATAGAACCTGTCTGCTTTGGTTGTTTGCAATGATGTTGCCCCAGCAAAAACTTCTCTGTGAGGAGACATACATCTTCCTACATGGATGACCGTACTGGGGAGCAGCCTCCTCTCCTTTCCCAGCCCCTGCAGAGAACAAGCCTCTAGGGTACCCATGTCTGAGGTGGATCTTTTGCACCTCTGAGTAGACCTCACAGATGCAATACATGGCACCTGGACCCTTTCCCTGCCAGAGAAGATGTCATAAGGAAAATTAGGCCCTCTGAGCTCCTCTACAGAATTGCGACACTGTATGGATAGGGAAGCTGGTTAACAGCACCTTTAAAAGAATAGGATGATTTTTCAGAGCATCATCCATGCATGGCTAGAGCTCATCTCACCAATGCATGAGGCTCTGTGAGTCCTGCTGGACCAGCTGCTCCCACAAGAACCTGCAGGTCAGCATGGCAATAATATTACAGTTCTTCTCCTTTGGGGTTCACCAGGTGCAACAACAGATCGTTCCAGTACTTAGTGGTCTACAGAAAATCTGGCTCTGTATCAGGGAGTGCAGCGATAGGATGAAGGGGAATAGCTTTAAGATGAAAGAGGGGAGATATAGATTAAAGATTAGGAACAACTGTTTTCCTGTGAGGGTGGTGAGGCACCGGCACAGGTTGCCCAGAGAAGTCAGGGACTCTCTACCCCTAGAGGTGTTCAAGGCCAGGTTGGATGAGGCTTTGAGCAACTTGATCCAGTGGAAAATGTCCCTGCCCATGGCAGGATGGGTGGAAATGAATGTGCTTTAAGATTCCTTCCAACCCCAACCATTCTATGATTGTAGCATGTCTACAGCAAATAAAGCAGAATGACACCTCCAGCAGCACAAGTAATCACTGCTGCAGACTGGCCCCAATGATGAAAATCACTTGGAGTGGCCCAAAGGAGGCTGAAATAAAGCCAGTGCAAGTGAAAGGAAAAAGAAGTACTATGCAGTCAAGCAGATTCTTTTCAGATATTTGAAAGTTAACCTCCTTGTCATAGAGCTGGGCAACAGAAAAGGTGAGAGAGCAGAGGAACTTCACTACCAAGGAGACTATGCTTAAGCTATAGCAGCTCTTTTTACAGCACAACAAGGGTCAAGACTCCTCAGGAAACTTTCATGTTTGTTCTTTCTTTGCCAGCTGCCTGTTTGGTAGCAAGCTGTCTCCCATCCTTGCCTTTTTCTCATTTCCCCCTCCAGCACCACGCTGCAGTCAGCGTTACTTATGCAGGCCATGTTTTCCAGCAGACACCAACAACAGTTACTGCCTCAGGGAAGGCTAAATTGCAGTGGGATGTGTGGAAACAAACATGCTCCTGCCCCACAGCAAGTATCACGTTATCACATCTCCATTATAATCAGGCCTTCATTGTTGGTGAAGAATGAACTCATCACATTGGGGCATGTGTAGAAAACCTCTGTCTGGGTAATGTGGAAGATCAAGCAAGAGGATTTATTAATTAACATTAGAAAGCTAACAGTTTCTTATCCCTGTCCACTTATCTCACAGGCTGGGATGCAATTGGTTCTTCTTTCATCCAGCCAAGGGGAGTGAGGTTTGCCCCAGCACTCAAAGGCTGGAATATTCAGGAGACAATTTCATAGAATTATGGAATCATTTGGTTTGAAAGACCATTCAGATCACTGAATCCAACTGCACTTGTCTACTACAGAACCATATCTCAGAGCATATCGTCCACCCATCTTTTAAACACCTCCAGGGATGGTGACTCAATCACTTCCTTGGCCAGCCTGTGTCAGTGCCCAAGAAGTCCTTCAGTGAAGGATTTTTTTCCCTAATATCCAATCTAAATCTCCCCTCATGCAACTTGAAGACATTCTCTCTCATCCTATTGCTTGTTACTTAGGAGAAGAGATCAGCACTCAACTCACTACAACCTTTCAGATAGCTATAGACAGTGATGAGATCTCCCCTGAGCCTCCTCTTCTCCAGACACAACTGCCCCAGATCCCTCAGCCACTCCTCTTAACTCCTGTGCTCCAGGCCCTTCCCGAGCTCCATTGTCCTCTGGACAAGCTCTAGTGCCTCTATGTCTTTCTTGTAGCAAGGTGCCCAAAACTGAACACAGGATTTGAGGTACGGCCATCAGGGCTAGGATGGTAACAGAGCAGTTCACCATCTAGTCTTTGGGTGGGAGATGCTGGAAACTAATTCCTAAGTCACACAGTGTGGAAAAGCTGTCTGTGGAGATGGCCAGGATGTTTTTCCTGCTTTTGTGTCAACAGAAAAGGCAGCTGTACACTGTGATGTGGCAAGCTATGCCTGCGTTCTTTTAACCTGAAGCATTGCTTGGATTAAATCTTCACTTTTTTATGCTACTCATGAGAAAAAATATCTGCCCTACAGCCAGCCCTTGCAGTTCTAAAGCACACAGCACAGATCTTCCCTCAGAAACCTAAAATGTACTGCTCCCAATGCTCAAAATAGAAGTCATCCCTTACTTTCAAGATTCTGATTAAAAATTCATCACAATGTTTACATTGGAATATTTGAACATAACTATCACTGTAACCCAAGTCTACTTTTACTCATTCCTTCCTCAGTTTTACATCCATCCAGCAGTATTCTCAATAGAAAAATTCTTTAGAGTCACACTGGAAATAGATATATTACATTTTCATAGAGGAAAAACAAGAGGGAAATTACCTTTGTTTCCTTAATTCAGCCATCTCTGCCTACGAATTCATAGAATGGTTTTGGACAGAAGGGACATTAAAGACCATCCAGTTCCAACCCTCCTGCCACGAGCATGACAAATCTGTCATGCATGAATGTCTGAACACCTCTGAATTCCAATAGCATTTTAATGTACATTTCTCTTGCAAGTAGATCACATTTATGAAACACAAACAAATGCACACATCAAAACGACTACAGTTATTGACATTGAGCATGATTGCTTGTGAAAAGACCCTGCAAATCTTCCTCTGATGTTTTTCAGTCCATTGGCCTAAGGGTCAGCCCAAATTTCGAGTCTGAAAATGATTTATAGGATGCTCACAGAAGCTAAAGCAAGCAGAGTGCTAATTAAGTGTCTGAACATCAGGTACAACTCAGAGCGACTGAAGCGCAGACTTTTTCTCTGCAATGGCCTAATAATGCTTTCTGAAAGCTCCAGATTCAGCCAGGCTGAAAGATATATTTCTGCCTTTTGTGTTGTTCTTAGCTGGCTGAGGTGGCAGGGGCTCTGCAAAACTGCAGCATGGATAAAACTGAGTGATGCTCACCTATAATCACAAAGGGCTACAATTGCTCTTGAGCTATCGCAGATAGATTTCCCCTATCAGAAACAAATGGGATCTCTACAGGTATGAATTGTTATTAATAATGCAGAGCAGTCTCATTGTACACCATAATGCTCATTTGATCATGACAAAGACAGTGATGAAAGGAAGTACAGGGGGTTCTGAGCTCAGTGTGAATGGTGCACTTTAAATCACTAGAACAAATTAAATTTTAAGAGAAAAATGCTATCATGCACATGGCCAGGGTATCTGAGCTGGAGGGTTATTTACACAGTTTCTATATTTCAACAAGTAATTTTTCTGAGTGAAGCCAAGGAAAATATTCCCTGGAGAAACTAATTTGTAGTAGATCTTGGACGCAAAAAAAAAAAAAAAGGAGGAGATCAGACCTGCCAGGAAAAGATAGTTTCATCCACACTTACATTATTGAACTGCTTTCTTCTGAATAAGCTCTCAAGAAAAATGTAAAAAAGTTCAAATCAGGAAAACAGGATATGGGGGATGCCAGACCCTGATGCTGTACTCCATTCACAACCAACGCACTGCATTAGGGTATAGGAATTGAAGATTACATTCAGAATCTATCAAAATTGGTATAGCCCTCTTAAAGATCAAGGTAAGTTCAGATAAGCTTGAATTTGACCATCAAAGTAAAATTGAGTCAAAATGCATATTTTAATGGCCTAAATTATTCTCCACAAACAGAACTGCCATCTCATGATCAAATCTGTATTTCATAGAATCGTGGAATGGTTTGGGTTGGAAGGGAGCTTAAAGCTCATCCAGTTCCAGCCCTCCTGCCATGGGCCAGAACACCTTCTATTGGATCAGGTTGCTCATAGCATCATCCAGCCTGGTCTTGAACAACTCCAGGGATGGGGCACTCACAGCTTCTCTGGGCAACCTGTTATTTGCTGGGTTTTTTTCAAGTCCCATGTTTTAGAGTCCACTAAGTCAAGGACAAAAAAATTCTGATCTTCTATATAAGCACCTAACTGCCACAGAAAACAAGCACCTCAGAAGTTTGACCTGAAGGACTCAAAAGAGGAGAAAATATTAGAAATTTAAACCTCCAGGTATGGAAACTCTTTAAGCTGACTTAATTTCTTGAAGCTCAGGAGCTGCCCATCCTGACAAGCCAGGCACATATGCCAGGAGATCTGCATGGATAATCAAGGAACACCTTGCAAACATCAAACATAAAAAGGAAGTGTGTAGAAGCTGGAAGGAGAGACTGGAAGGTATATAGAGACACTGTTTGACCATGTTTGATTTTTTAGGAAAATCAAATACCACCTGGAATTGAAACTGGCAAGGTGTGTCAATGGCAACAAGAAGGACTTCTGTCAGTACCTACATAAGCAAAAGGAAGATTAGGAGAAATGCAGGACTGCAGCTGAATGGGGTGGGGAACCCTGTGACACAGGACATGGAAAAGAGTGAGGTATTAAATGCCTTCATCACTTTAGTCTTTACTAGTAAGATCAGATTCAGAAACACCAGACCCTGGAGACACAGGTGAAAGGAAGATGTATCCTTGGGGAAACAGGATCAAGTCAGGGAATAGTTAAATGAAATGGAACTACCTAAGGCCATGGGCCCTGACAGAATGCACCCATGAGTGCTAAGACAGCTAGCTGATCATAAAACCATAGAATGGTCTGGGTTGGAAGCGACCTTAAAGATCATCCAGTTCTAATCCCCTTACAATAGGCAGGGACACCTCCCACTGGATCAGGTTGCTCAAAGCCTTAAAGGTTCCCTCTGTATCAGCGTTTGAGAGAGCATTTGTTCAGGTCACACAGCACTGAGCACCCTGGTCATTTTATCAGTTGATACAGGGCAGGGCTCCACTGTGCAATTTATCTGGTTGAATTTTCAATTGATCTTTATCACAGTTTGCTAAGGCACTTGAAAAAGCAAGTTGGAACTATTAAAAATGTCAAGCCAGTTTCTTTAAGTGAATCCAGCAAATACAACTGCCAGTCTCAGCATAAAAACATAACAACATCTTAAAATAGCAACACAGTCTCAAATGAGTCATATTCATTGAATTTTAGAACAATTTAGGTTGGAAGGGACCTCCAGAGGTCAGTTAGCCCATCCATCTGCTCAAAACATGTCTAATCAGATCAAGGGATGCTTGTCAACTCCTCATGCATTCGCATTAGAGTCTATGTTTTCTAAAGCCTTTTCTACTCTCTAATTTCTTTGTTCATTACCAAGGAGAAGGCAGACACTTATCCCTATTATTTACAAGAGGAAACTGAGGAAATTTGAAAGAAACTCATTTTGTCTGGTCAGAGCTGTAAACTAAGCACAGGCTCTCCCCATGGTTTTGAGGATTATATCAGTATCAGGCTGTTCTGGATCAGCCTTACAATATGATTGGTGAGCATAAATGGAGCCCGACATGGAGCAGATACAATGACACTGGAGATGCTCTCCAGTCCTACTCCTTCTATGTGTCTATCAATGACTCCCAGTACAAGGCCAAACACTCCTAGTGACCAGAGAAGACAAGGCAGAAGAAAAAACAAACATGAGACATTTATTTGATCAGAGCATCTCCCTTAGATGCTGTTAAGTGGGTGCCTCGAGCACAGAGGAATGAGACAGGAACAACCAGCACTGTGATCACATGCAGCAATCCAATCTCCATCTGCTCCAGAAGAAGGT